>JAKWIX010000329.1:22023318-22386962 GCA_027704785.1 Solanum chmielewskii
CAAAATGGGGCATTGTAGTTATCCACTTCTGGAAATCCTCTTTATGCCTATTGAGGCAGTGTAGTTATCCATATCGTGAGGACTATGGTGAATAAGCCTTCCAAGATTCGGAAGGGGCACAACTCATATAAGTTCACTCATTGCTAAGCTAAGTTTTGTTTATTGAAAACTCATTTTTATCTTTACTTCATAAAATATAGGCTTAGAAGAGTTACCTTTCATATGCTTATCTTATAGGTCATAGATTATAGTTCATCAACCAAAATCATGTGACAAGTCCTTTCACATGGACAAAGCATATGTAAAGCACCATCTAGTTTAGGGTACTCTTCGGAACACCTTCCAAGCGCCCCTGTATTAACTAGATCATCACACATGTCTGTATGCACATACATGTGAAAAATCTTTCACATAACACATTAAGACCACACACGTTCATACATTAACATAATCATACATTCATATTAATGTACATAGAGAATCATACCTTAGAGCTATCCTATCAAGGCACACATGTGCAATTCATAGACAACGTCTCATACCCTTTCCCATAGTAGTACACCTATCAAGTCATCCTAATTAAGGGACACATAGTCATACTTCATGGAAATATACATTACATGCATAGTAGTAGACACAAGTGCATATGAGAATACTCTTTCATTTGACACCATAAACCTGTACTACTTGTAAGCATGCATGAAATGTGAGTTTGTGTACATTGATCAACATGATAAACAAATGGCTATCAAAAACACATTGAGACATCCACCCTCTTAGGACTACAATGCACCTTCAACCATACACACACAAAACATACTAGCATAGTAGACAATATAACTTCAATACTTGCATTCAAGACTCCTAGCCATATATAATCACACATTCATGTAGGGGCATATAGGTAAGGATTAATTCATCATTTATACTTTATCATTGGCAGCATATAGACCATACCTAACATAGACCCCCACATACTCATAATATTGGTTATACAACCTAGGCCATAAACTAGGCATGAGACTTCACATTGGGTGATCATCACCACCACACATTCAAAATAAATCGCCTTTAAGGCTATGATCACATCACATATATAGATTGACATGAATTAAACACCGCCACCATAAGAATACCATGCCACACAACGCCATACAAGGACAATTCAACTAGCCAGTACATAAAAAGTAGAGGAATAGAGTAGACCATACCAATTCATAAACCTTTTATCATCATTGATAAATAGTCACAATCCATAAATATTATTTATATAGTGTAGTAGCTAAATTTATCTTAACATGGACAAAATCATGCATAAACCTCAACAAGATCATGATAGTAACATGTACACTACATCACCAATTCAATAGAGAGGTATCGATCACTTATTAATATCTCATGATTTATAATCAATAAATCAATACACACAATTGATAAATAATATCAATGAGTTAGTTTATAAAGAGATTATAACCTAAACGAAAGCATGTTTCATCTACCTTAGAATTGAGATCACATCATGTACCTTACATTATCAATCTATTCATATCCTTACAAATTCATCAATCGTCTATTAAAATAGGATAACTTATACCTGATTCATCATCACATTATATTATAGGCAGTAGCTATGTCAATTTATCACAATTGAATCTCATAACAATAATTCTAGCATCAAGATTACAATATACTACATTGTAGGCTAAATTGAGATTGAGAGGGGTCATGGGTCCATCATAGAATTAGATTTAAAATAAGATTAAAAACAGTATCTAATCATTAATTTATTAACATTATTCTTTTGAAATCGTTTTGAGAAGAAACCCATGGCTAGATTGGAAGATAGAGACAATTTGATCACAATTTTTCTTTGAAAAGATTTGAAGGATCTCTCTAATGGATATCTAAAGATGAAGAATCATCATACCTTATTGTAGGAGAAATCTTCATGAATTATCCATGGGAATACAAGCTCCAAGTTGTTCTTGAGCTTCATCTGCAATGGAGGTTTCTAGAGAGGATATTTTGGGAGAGGGAAGTCTAATTTTGAAATGTGAAATTGGGAATGAAGTTTTCATGTTTTTAACTAAACTTATACCCAAAATGTCTAAATAACCCGCCTAAGGTCAGGTTAGGATGTTGAGTGAATTTCCCATTCACCCCTTAATGAGACAGCACGTCTGGCAGCTTGTTACAGGCTACATCGACGGTTTGCATCGACGCCCAGTAGGTCCTATGACGGACCGTACTGTTGGACATAGTTTGGGTCTGAGGCTTGTACATAGGCTTAAGCCTTCACCAGGATAAGTCTTGGACCATTCCTCCCCATCGACGGGGCATAGGTCAGCCTACTGACCGTCGTTTGCAGGCGTAGGTAGACACTGCTAAAGGCACTGTCGAGGCAGTCTTTGGGTCCTCCTAGAGGGCCTTTTGCTGCGCCCTTGGGGAATCGTACCCATACATTTCCAACTTAAATACACACATTAACATGTTAGGGACCTTCCATATCAGTTTCACCCACAACAAACACGTAAAACATGTCAAGACACACATGCACGTCCTAAGGGCTAACTTTTGAATGTCTTGGACTTTCTTGGATGTTTGACTTCCAAATGTTAAATCAATCATACATGCTTTAAAACACCTAATTAACATGCGAACAATCTTATAGGCACATGGTGAGTCTCTAGACACCCTAACTCATTTTAGGCGTCTTATAATATTCCTCACTTACGAAAATTCATCCTCGAAAGGCACTTGGAACACTTTAATCACATCAAGGACTTAAATAAATCATAGTGAAGACCACAAAATACATAACATCTTGACATGGAATTCAATGCACCAAACTTAAAAGGAACACAAACTTCAAACCATTTAGCACTCAATGTAACACAAGCAAGGAAAACCTTTATTCACCCATTTTCAAAGTGCATCAAACACATAAACTATTGTCATGTTCATAGGAGAAACATCCTTCTCCTAATCATAACATGGTCATTACATTTCATCTTATTAAGATCTCATCTTATATAATCATACATACGCAGATTCCACATTACTCAAGATGCAAGTAAGCACTCATACTTCAATGCACATAAACTTGAGTCAAGTAGATTAACAATGGATTTTTATTAGTTAGGCATAGTATCGTGAGGGCCATACTCAACCATACCATGCTTGTTTACGGAGGAATGTCCTTCCCCTCAGCACACTTACATGTCTCATGAGTATATACCCAAGCGAGGAACAAAGGTCAATTTATATTAAATGAGAATTTGTCAACTTTTTAATCAAAGCATCCTCATACTTTCTTCCTAGTTAAGTCAAAATGGTAATTCACACCACACACATCACCACAATAGGAAGTCATTTCACAAAATTATAATTTTTAGCATAACACTAGTCTTCATAAGCAACCATTAGTTTGAAAAAAATCTCATAATTTATAAGCGCACACAAAGACACTAGCTAGACATGCCTTCATTTTGCAAGAGTGAACGTACAATTATACTTCCCAAATCATAAAGTCACATAATTTTCAAGATACTCATCATTTTTCATTTTAAGGAGACTAATTTTTTCATTAATGGCTTAAAACACCACACATCATAAGTGACATTAACATGCTTCTTACATTAACTCATGAAATTAAATGCACAACTAACACAGCAAGATGCACAATCAACATGAGCAATCATGAACTTGATCGAAAATCCCCTTTCATGTAATTTAGAACCTCCAAAACATTCATAACATAGTGTCATTTAAGACATACATAACATATGCAGAACATGCAACTCATACTTTCCTGCAAGACTCCCATCATGGACAAGCTATTAGAAACTCTTTAGTTCAAGCACAAGTAAGAATAGAAGGACAAGATATAAATATTAACCACCTTACTAGTCACATCACCATCTCCCACTTAGGGTAAAGCCATTAAGAGCAACTTAACTCAAGTATCATCATTTCCCTAGGCCTAACACCCAAAGTAAATCCAAAACATTTAAGGTAGGTCATACAACCCTTACACATAAAGTCTCCACAACACCATGAACATCAAGGGTCATAAAACCAATATGAACATCAAAAATCACCTTTTCACCCTCATGCATAAAGATACCATCTCATCCAATCAATCACATCTAAAATACCACCAGACTAAAAAACATAAGAGAGATATCTTATAAAGTTAAGTTCTATGGCACGACATAAGAATGATGAAGAACGGAAACACTATCGACCTATAGCCTCTCACTCATAAGGTGTCGCGACTCACCACCGATGATCAAGACTATACTAGACGTGGCAATATAAGACTTTGGACCCTAAAACCACTTTCATAAACCTCAGGCTATGATACAATATTTGACACGACAAGGGAGCACCCCTAGAAGTTACATGGCATAATTGACCTTGTGGAGGTCTTGTACAAGCCCATAGCTATCATTCATCGCATTTTCATAGGTAACTTTAGCAGAAAATTTAAAACTTTCTTAGCACATCATATGCTAGAACATCATTTCCATTATATAAAAAACATAATAATACACAGTTAAAGACTCTTAACTCTTTTTTCCATCCTAGACTAAACATTATTAGAGTACATTAAGGATATGACCAATACAACATAAATCATAAGTACATTTATAACTAAACTTTACAATAAGATAGACTTAGGAAATCCTTGGACATAAGGATTCCTTTCCTCGAGCTTGGAATCACATATCAAGATCCTCACCATTAAGTACATTCTTTAAGCATTCATAACCAATACTTTGTGTAAAAAGGTAGAAAAGAATGGTGTTAGTAAAAAAATGTACTAAGTATGGCAATCATGCAACTACTTGCATTTAAAAGGGACATTTTGCTTTGAAACCATGCATTATTCCTTTTTGTTAAAACTTAATAATGATTTATACATTAAGCACTACACCATTTATATACTTAATTTAGACATATTCAATGGTCACAACACTACATAAAACTATACATTGCATTTAAGTCATTTTAGTCACCACTACATTGTAAGCTCCTTTTTCCTTTCAGTGAACTTATCTCATTTTACACTGAACCCTTTTTATTCTTAATTCTATTACTTTTTAACTTCCCAAGTAACCCTCTAGTGAAACTTGGTGAAATGCATCACCTTAAGGCCACAAAGTACTTGTAACATTTGGAAAAGCGAGACCTAATATAGATCCTAAAATGAGTTTCTAAAGGTTTATATAATGTTATAAAACCTAAAATAATGTTTATAAGTCATCCAAGAAGTTTTAGAGCCAAGATGTGAAGGAACGTCCATGACGTCCGGAAACTAGCTTAAATTGAACTAGTTGACGTCGCTAAGTTTGGTGAAGGTTTAGGAGGTTCAAATGAATTCTAAAACTTGTAAAAATACTTTTTATAGATAGAGTGCAGTATAGAGGTTCTACATGTCTAATAACGACGCCCCAAGGACCACCCGAAGGGTCCTTGAGGAGGACCCCACTATGGGTGGGCAGACTGCCAAAGCATCCTGCGTGCATCAAGAATCAGTGGGCTGCTGTGCAAAGAGAAGCCCACATGGACACTACTGCCTCAATTCATTTTTCAAAAAAAAATGTGTGTTGACCTCGCGACATGGAGTCATTTTCCAGATTCGGTACAATCGTATTTTTTGACATTTTGACTTCACAAAAGGACTCATTTAAGTGAGGGGTGTTTTGGGTAATTTAGGGAGTGGCTATATATTGACTAAGGATAATTTTTAAGCCATTTTAAATCACTCCAAACCCAATTCCCAAAACATACCCAAAAGCTCTCACCTATCTCTACTTTCTGTTTCCTCAAATTCCTCCATTGAAGAAGGAACAAAGCTTCACGAAGAAGGTCAATTTCTCTAGGATTTCACTTCAATTTCATAGATTTAAATTCATTACGCTATAAGTTCTTCACTGTTGGGATTCCTTTCCCCAAGAGGTCCTTTCAAATTTGATTTCTAAAATACCCAATTCCATGGGGTTTTCCGATTCTAATGGGTTTTCTTCTAAACTTTAATTTGATGATAATTTGTAATTTCCTATGTCTAATTTTGTATAGATTGTTCATTAATTTATGTTAATTGATGCAATTTCATGTTGATCATGTTCGCTTCTCAATTTCTCTAAATATTCGATCTCGATCATGAATTGATGGAAATTGAAGAATGAATTGATTATTAGACTTATTTTATTTATTCTAATTCATGTATGGATTGAATAGGGTAATGTATGGTTGGGATTGGATATAATTCTTGATGAATTCATGATGAACCCTAATTCCCTTAGCCTTAGGTTATGAATTGAGGTTAATTGGAATAGTAATGATGCAATTGACCTAGTTCTTATGTTAATTACTATTGATTGATGTTATTACACATATTATTGGATGTAATTGGTTGGTTGATAGTAATACCATTATTATGGTTATTGAAGTATATTGAGTAAGTCTTTATGATCCTAACCTTTACTTCAATTATGATGTCTTGTGATTGATGATGTAGTTCAATTGAAGCATAACTTGTGATTAGCTTAAGTAGGTGTTGCTATGATGTTAAATTGAAATGTCTTGACTATGTGATTGTGAGATATTGTTTAAGATAAAATTATATAAGGTTGGTTATGAAGTACCTATATTCTTTATTATGACATGATGATGATGTTATGTTAATCTCACATATGAGGGTTGCCATGAAAGGATATTATCATGCAATTTTAATGAGCTAATGAAAATGACTATACAATGGATTATACCCTATGACCTACACTAAGTGATGATTAATAAAGAAATACGTTTTAAAATGGACTTAGCTTAGCACCGAGTGAACTTGACCGAGAGGTGTTGGATTTCGTTGGAGGAAGATTCACCTTATAGTTCAACATAAGGTGTTGACTCCCCTATGAGCGAAACTCACCCAATGGATTCTCAAGAGAAGAAGCTCCAATGCCAATAGGCAAGTAGAGGGTTCAATACATATCTCCTAGTTCTTGAACTATGTTTCCCCCATAGGAAGACTAGCTAGTGGATCCACCTAGAAAGCTATGTTTATGTTTTGTTCTACTTTTGCCGATAGACCACCTTCCACCAGTGTAAGCTTTTACAACACCGTATTCCACACTTATATCTTGTGGTCTATGTCGGTTAAGGCAAGTATTCCCGAAAGTAAAAAAATGAAGTAATAAACTATACACTAACTAGGGTGAATGGAGAGGTTTGACTTAGCCTAGGTAGGGTTATGGGATTCTACCAAAGCCTTGAACTAGTTTGCCTTGAGTAAATCCTTAGGAGGTTGTTATTGTGTTCTTATAATATATATTTTATGAATATGATGACTTTACATGTTGATGATCCTATATATTATTAGTTTCATTTATGAACATGCTACTAGTCTATATTGCTAAATGTGATGATTACTACTATTGATGTTATGTTATAATGACTTGGACTTTACTTATGATCCTTTATTTGGTTTAAAAGTTATGGGAATTACTTGGTCATTGCACTTGTAGGCTTAATGATGGGTTATGGGTAAGGGTCTTGCTTATGTTATATGATTATATAAACTCTTATACATGCTTGTTGATGTTATGACTTGATGTTGGAGTTGTCTTGATTATGTACTCAATCATGTGGATATACATGTTGAGTTGACTATACTTGTTAATGTTGGTATTGTGTTGTACATGGTTTGGGATTATGGATTATGTAAGTATTGGCTTATATGAGCTCTTGATTGTGCATAAAGCTTTTCAAAATACTTTGGCATGGATGTGAACAAATGTCCTCTTCAGCATGATTTGACTTGTTTATGTGCATATACTCATACTTAGTACAAGTGTGTACTAACCCCATGTTTATGTTTACTACAAATTGCAGGCCGTTGAGATTAGTTGAAGGCCATTTAAGACTACTTTGATATTCCCAGAGTGTTCAATAGGTCCTCACCTTCCGAGGACGATGTCACTTTCTATTTGATATTTTTTACTCTTAAAGACTATTTAGTTCATTCTCTTTCCTTGTTAACTTTTTATGTGCCTATATAAGGCATTTATTGTAATGAAGTATGGGCTAAACCCAAGATGTTCTATTTCACTTAGATTGTTTAATATTGGACGGATTCAGACTTTTTATGAATATATATATATATATATATATATATATATATGTCTCTCTGTGTGTGTGTGTGTGTGTGTGTGTGTGCGCGCGCGCGCTAATAAAAGTAGAAGACTATGTAATCTTCCTATACGAAGGGTCTATGTACACTCAATACGAATATACTATGTGTATGTAGAGGTTTATGTAAACTCAATGTAGAAGTTAACAAAAAGTTTTAAATTTTCTGCATTTTAACCTATGATATGTAATGATGTAAGCTAAGAGGCTAGTCTTAGTCCTTAAAGAGGAAAATGACACTGGTTATGTCTAGAGGGTGCTCCCCCGATGTGATAGTACTCATACATATAATTTTCCTAACGCAACACATACATTCATAGAAGTATAGTACATCATAGACACATTTAGGTCAAAATCCTAATGACATTACAGTAAGTCCTAGTCAATTTGCACACATACTAACTTTACTTCACGTAGAACATTATAAGACCTTACTCACAACTCCAATATTAGTCTGCTAGTGCAATGTACATGTGAAGCCAATAATCTCACGCATGCTAAGTAAACCTATCATAATACCACAAGCCTTAACATTCACTTCATACATCAACATGAAAAGTATGGACTCTTCATACAAACCAAGCAAGACCTTCATCACATAGTCAATATAAGGTAAGTGTCACATCTGGGTTTACCCCTTATTCGTAACAGGCGCCATCGTCCGCTTTGAAGACTAAGAATAGCCTCTTATTTTACATCATTACATTCACATGTCAAATTTCGTGGAAAATTTAACACTTTTTATTACTTCTACCTAGAGGTTTACATAGACCTCTAAATACACATATACATATATACCGAGTATAAATGGACCCTTCGAATAGGAAGATTACATAGTCTTTAACTTTTATTGCACGTAAGTATATAAAATATAACATATACATAATAGTCATAATAGTTGTCTCATGTCATAACCATCTAATAAGATTGTAAGAACTTAGGCATAACCCATAACTCAAGTTAAAATGCCTCACGTGGTCTATATAATGTTTCATACTAAATGGAAAGGAAGAACCACATAAGTCCAAGTTAGATAGTGGCATCGCCCTTGAAAATTAAGGACCTACCCTACTTGGATGAATATGAGATCCAAACCTTCTTCAAGTCTCCCTCAAAGCACTTCACTGACCAAAACCTAAAATGTTGGGGAGAAGGAAAAAATAAGGTTAGTACACCACTTGTACTAAGTATGAGACCATATGCAAACATACTTTGAAAACATGCTAAGAAAAGAGGGACATTTTGTAAAGTATGCATTTTTCAGTTAAAACCATTATGCACATTCAACAAGACCATACTAATCAATAATGCATGTTCAGTAAGTCATAGGAATGTTGATCACAAGACTAACAACATCAAAACTAGTCAAGTCAACATGCTTATCATATAATCAAATACATATTCAAGTAACTCTATCATCAAGTCATATTAGCAACAAGTATGTATTAGATTGCATTTCAACATAACCAAAGCAAGACAATTACCCATGAACCACTATCAAGTCAACAAGTGCAATAACCAAGTAAAGCCCCATAACCTTACTCTATCAAGTAGGAACTTGGATTTCTTGTAGTAAGCCACCTGGATTTGATGTTTGACTTTCACTTGTTGGCAATTCGGACACTTCTCTAAGGTCATAGTACATTTTAGTCGAACCCGGATGAATGGAGTACCGCTTCCTCAAGGATTAGGTTCCTCAACTCATCTACCTTGGGCACACACAATCTTCCTTGGTACCTCAAAACACAATCCCCCCCCCCCCCCCCGAGGAGAATGCCTCATTAAGCTTGCCAAGTACCAATTCCTTCAACTCCATCAATGATCTATCAAGGTGTTGTCTGGACTTTACCTCAACTACCAACGATTACTTGGAGTTATGATGGACCATGATAACACCATTCGGAAAATATTCCAACAACACACCCAACCTAGACAACCTATGAACATCCTTCACTAGGTCATTCTTGGCTTCATCTATGTGAGACACACTACCCATAGTCATCAAACTTAGAGAATCTGCAACCACATTGGCCTTGCCGAGGTGAAGAGGACACTCATGTCGCAATCTTTCAAAAATCCTAACCTCCTTCTTTGTCGGAGATTCAACTCTTTTTGGGTAAAAATATATTGGAGACTCTTATGGTCGGTATGCACATCAACATGGACAACATACAAGTATTGCATCCATATTTTCAAGGCAAATACCACGGCCACTAACTCATGTTCATGAGTTGGATTGTTTCTCTCGTGCACCTTAAGTACCTAGAAGCATAGGCACCTTCCCATGTTGCATAAGAACACACCCTAAAGCCACTTGCGATGCATCACAATACACAACAAAACCCTTTGTACCATCCGGTAAAGTCAACACTAGAGCAAAAGTAAGCCTATACTTCAACATTTGAAAACTTCTCTCACATGCTTCCGACCACTCAAATTTCTTACATTTTTGGGTCAAAGTAGTCAAGAGAGATGAAATGGACGCAAAACCATCCACAAACCTCCGATAATAACCTGCCAAACCCAAGAAACTCCTAATGTTAGTTGGAGTCAATGGTCTAGGCCAATTTTTCACTGCCTCTGTTTTCCTTGGATCAATCTCAACTCCCTCATTAGAGATGATATGACCAAGAAATGTCACCGACATCAACAAAAACTCACATTTGCTATACTTGGGAAATAATTGATTCTCCTTAAGCACTTGTAACACCACCCTCGAATGGTTCATGAGATCACCCTCATTTTTTGAATATACCAAGATGTCATCAATGAAGATAATGACAAATGAATCTAGGTAATTTCGAAACACCCTATTCATGAGATCCATAAACGTCAATGGGGCATTTGTGAGACCAAATAACATTACTAAGAACTCATAGTAACCATATATAGTCCAAAATACCATCTTTGGTATATCCTCACCTCTCACCCTAAGTTGGTGATACCCTGATCTCAAGTCAATCTTAGAAAAGTAGCTTTCCCCTTGGAGTTGATCAAACAAGTCGTCAATCCGAGGGAGAGGATACTTGTTTTTTATTGTGACTTTATTGAGTTGGAGATAATCAATACACATTCTTAAAGACTCATACTTCTTCTTCACAAACTAAAACGGAGCATCCCATGGAAAAATACTAGGTTTAATGAAGCCTTTGTCTAGTAAATCTTTGAGTTGAGCCTTTAACTCTTTCAATTCGGCCAGAGCCATCTGATAAGGAGGAATTGAAATGGGATTTGTATACGGTAATAAGTCGATACCAAAATCAATTTCCCGTTCGGGAGAAATACCGAAAAATCATTAGGAAAGACTTTTGGAAATTCACTCACTACGGAGACCGACTAAATGGGAGGAATTTCGAGGTCTAAATATTGGACCCTTACTATATGGTATAAACACCCTTTGGAGATAATTTTACATGCTTTCAAACAAGAGATGATACGACCTCTAAGAATTTAATTTACCCCTTTCCACTCTACAGCGGGCTCATTTGGAAAGTTAAACTTCACCACCTTCATTCTACAATCAATAGAGGCAAAGAAAGCATGCATCCAATCTATACATCCTTTTTGCAACAACCGACTCACCCACCTAGGTAGACACTATAAATGGTTCATGTAAAATATTGGGCAAAATATTAAACTTTTTGGCTACTATAGGGGTAAAAAATGATAAAGTAGCACCGGGATCAAGCAAGGCACATACATTAATAGAGAAGACTTTCAACATAACGGTCACCACATCGGGAGAAGTCTCTTGCTCATACCTAGAGCGGAGAGCATAGAAGAGGTTCTTCTTTGGAGCCTCATTTGAACCACTTGCTTGTTCTTGATAACTATCCTTCTCTTGACCCCTCACATTAGGGCAATACCTAACCTTGGGCCCACTTTTACCACAACGAAAACAATCGTCCGTCCCTTTAAGACAATCACCATAGTGCTTATTGCCACACATTCCACAAGTTGACTTCTCGGTTGAACTAGTACCTTTTCCCTTCTTAGTCTTAGGGTTAGACACCCTATCACCACTAGCCTTAGGGAACTTTGAAGGAACTTGATTAGAAACTCATTTCTCAAATCTAGGCTTGTCTTGTATGTCAAACCTATTCTTTGAAGAACCTCCATCATAAGATATTGCCCTCTTAGCATCTCTACTCTTCCTCTTAGCCCTTTCCTCTTCCACATGTTTGGCATGAACAATAAGATAGGAAATTTTCATGTTGTCATGTAGCATAGAGGAATGACACTCCTCTTGCAAATCATCCGACACCCCGTCATAAAGCGGCTCATTTCAACTCTAGGATCCGAAACCAAAGAAGGAGCATATTTTGAAAAATTAGTGAATTTTAAGGAGTATTTATGAACACTCATACCTCCTTGGTGAAGGTTGATGAACTCCACCACTTTAGCTTCCATCATATCCCTAGGAAATAACCAAACAAGAAAAGCCTTTCTAAAGATCTCTCAAGTCACTGGACCGCCTGTTAATGGCATATTATCCCTCCATTGGACATACCATGCTTGATCAACATACTTGAGTTGAGAAGTGGCTAATTCGGCCTTCTCACTAGTAGACAACCCCATAGCCAAGAGTATCGTGTAGACATCATCGATTAACTCCCGGGGTATTCTTCAACCTTGGACCCATAGAAAGTAGGATGATTCATCCGAGTGAAATCCATTAAATGGTAGACCATGGTAGTAGCTTGTTGATGAGCTCGGGGAACAACCTCCCGATTAGCTTAGGTTGTCATGTCTTGGGCTTAAGCAGTGGCGGCTTGTGCTTGGGTAGTGATTGCTTGGGTCATCTAACGAAGAGTGGACCTTATATTCTCATCTGTCAAAGGAGAAGGAATCACCGGGGCGTGGTCACCATTCTCACCTTCCTCAAGAGTAGGAACTTGACAACTGTGGGGAGGAGCTCCCGCATTGGCAATCTCTTATTCAAGCATTTGTGTTGCATTCCTTCAAGTGTTCATTTCCTATAATAACAACAATAGGATTAGATGCAAAAGCACACTATAAGAATACTCTAATGGCATGATATTGGATTTCCAAGAAAGTGAGAGTTTCCTCGGCATCACATAGGATCGTATCCATAAGTATGACGTGCTTCCTAATTATGAATATGAACTTACATAGACGTAGTTGAGATAGACATTGACTTGAAAATAATTCAACCTCATGCTCCGATACTAATAACCAAGTTAATAGAACCAAATGCAACCTAATTCGTATCAAGATCAAACCTAGGGTTAAGGGTTAAGGGTCATCTTCTACAAACTAGACCAAACCATCAAGATATATCATAATTAAGTTAGAATACATGTTAATATACTCATAATATCCAAAATAAATCATAAACAATTCAATTCATAACATAATTTTTGAGATTTAGAAAGACCCACATGAAAACTCAACTTTTGAAAGTACTTTGAAGGAACCCTTTGAGGAAAGAAGTCTCAAAGGTGAATTAGATCCCATACCTCAATTTTTGGTGAAGAATTTATGGTTAAATCGTCCCTTTACATCCCCCAAAATCCTCCCCTGGATTGGTCTTCAATGGTGTCTTCCAAAAGAGAGAGAAAGAAGAGAGAAGGAAGAGAGTTTTGTTTTGAGAGTTATCATTAGACTAATGGGGTTGGGGTATTTAAATGAGGGGTCAATTAAGTTAATTAGACTTCCCTTAATCCTTAAATAACCACCAAACCCCTTAAATAATTATTTATGACAAGGTTAAAACATGCAGGAAAATTAGACCCTCACGGACGAGACCTCGACCAACAGTCCATCTGTGAGTCGATGACTGGTCCCTCTTGCATGCTGCACACTCGTCGATTTGGTCAGAGACTGTGAAGGTGAGGGAATCCAACAAATTGTATAATTTTTGGTCTACAGTTTGCATCGATGCCCCGTCAATCCATACATGTTCCGTCTGTGCCCTTTCGTGGGTGCACACTGCCCAGGCAGTGTTTGACTCCAAACGCAAGGGTCCTCCTCAAGGGCTCTTGGTTAGTCCTTGCAGAGTTGTACCCGAACGTTTCGACTATGAATAAACTTAAACACATGTTATACACCCTTCCACCAATTTTCATCATATTTCGACTCCTAAAACCTAGTCAAATAGGCTAAGGCATGCTAGTACCTCGTTGAACTACTTTCCGAATGTCATGGACGTTCTTGAACGTTTTGGTTCCTAGACTTCCTAAATGACTTATATTCATTTAAGTGGAACTTAAAACAGTGTCTAAACCTTATGAAACTTATGTTAGGCTCTAGAGCACGTCTTGGATTTTTGAAGTGTTACAGTAAGAACACTTCGTATAGACTCATTATGATTCATACCATGCACATGATCACAACAAGTAGACTACACTTCAATGTCATGCATAAGGAACATAAACATAGTCATATACATTAGAACACCTTATTAGAACTCCCTTTAAGAACTACTTGTGCAATGCATAGGTGAATTTCCATACACTCACCTACACCTAGTAACTTCCCTTAGGCATCCTAGTTAGGGTCCTACTTTACTTCCATTGTCCATTTTACTTTAGGGAAACTATAGACTTAACAAACACTAATACCATGGGTACTACATGGAATTTGGTGTTGTAGAGACTTATACCAATGGAAGGTTCTCTACCTATCCAAGGTAGAACATCAACACATGCTAGCATATTATGTGATATCACTTGCTAGATCCTATGTGGAAAACATAGTTTATGGAACTTGAAGGTATATGTGGAAACCCTCTTTATGCCAAAATGGGCCATAGTAGTTATCCACTTATGGAAACTCTCTTTATTCCTATTGAGGCACTGTTGTTATCCACCTCCTGAGGACTATGGTGAACAAGCCTTCCCACATTGGTATGGGCACCCCTCATCTAAGTTCACTCAATGCTAAGTTAATTACCCTTTATTGAAAAGTCATTATTATCTTTACTTTATAAAATATAGTATTATGAGAGTTATCCCCTCATATGCTTAGATAATAGGTCATAGATGAGAGTTTATCAACCTAAACCATGTGAGAAGTCCTTTCACATGGACATAGCATGTGTAAACACCATCTAGTTTAGGGTACTCTTGGGAACACCTTCCAAGTGTCCTTCTATTGACTAGATCATCATACATATGTGTGTGTATACATATATGTAAGAAATCCTTTCACATAACACATTAAGACCACACATGTTCATATATTAACATAATTATGCATTCATATTCATGTACATAGAAAACCAAACCTAGGAATTATCCTATCAAGGCACACATGTGCAATGTATAGACAAGGTCCCATACCCTTTCTCATACTAGTACACCTATCAAGTAATCCTATTTAAGGATGCGTACTCATACTTCATGGACATATACATTACATGCATATTAGTAGACACAAGTGCATATGAGAATACCCTTTCATTAGACACCATGAACCTATACTATTTGTAAGCATGAATGAAGTGTGAGAGTGTGTACACTGGTCAACATGATCACCTAATGGATATCAACAATTTGAGGCAGCCACCCTATTAGTACCAAAATGCACCTTCAAGCATAGACCACACCAACACATACTAGCATAGGAGACAATATAACTTCAATGCTTGCATTCAAGAATCCTAACCATAGCTAATTACACATTCATGTAGGGGTTTGTAGCTAAGGGTTCATTCATCATTTATACTTCATCATTGGAAGCATATAGACCATAGTTAACATAAACACCCATATACTCGTAATATTGGTAATACAACCTAGGACATAAACTAGAAAGGAAACTACGCATGAGACTTCACATTGGGTGATCATCACCACCACATATTCATAATACAATTGCCTTTAAGGCCATTATCACATCACATATATCAATTTACATGAAGCAAAAACTGCCACCATAAGTGGAACATACCACACAATGTCATACAAGGACAATTCAACTAGACATTACATAAAAAGAAGAGGAATAGAGTAGACCTTACCAATTCATCAACCTTTGATCATCATTGATCAATGCTGACAATCCACAAATATTACAAATATAGTTCAGTAGCTAAATGTATATTAACATGGGAAAAATCATCCATAAACCACAACAAGATCATGATACTAACATGTACACAACAGTAGCAATTCGATAGAGAGTAAACACGTGTGGATCACTTAACAATATCCCATGATTGATCATCACTGATCAATAAAAACAATTCATCAATAATATCAATATGAGGCAGTATCTAAAGATATCACAACCTAAACAAAATCATGCTTCATATACCCTAAAATTGAGATCACATCATGTATCTTACATTATCAATCTATAAAGGCTAGAAGAACCTAGATTAAATCCTTACCAATTCATCAATCACATATTCTTATTGTATCAATTATACCTAATTCATCATCAAATTACATTATAGGTAGTATCTAAGTCAATTTATCACAATTGAATCTCATAACAACCATTCTGGCATCAAGATCACAAGATACTACATTGTAGGCTAAATTGAGATTGGGAGGGGTCATGGGTTCATCATGGAATTGGATTGAAAGTCACATTCAAAACAGTAGATAATTATCAATTCATTAAATTTATTCTTTTGAAATGGTTTTGAGAAGGAACCCATGGCTAGATTGGAAGATAGACAAGTTGATCACAATTTCTCTTTGAAAAGCTTTGAAGGAGCTTTCTAGATGAATGTATATATAAAGATGAAGGATCACCATACATTATTTTAGGACAGAACCAAGAAATCTTCGTGAATAATCCATGGGAATCCAAGCTCCAAGTTGTTCTTGAGTTTCCTCTCCAATGGAGGTTTCTAAAGAGGATATTTTGGGAGAGGGAAGTCTAATTTTGAATTGTAAAATTGGGAATGGGGTTTTCATGTTTTTAACTAACTTAGAATACACAAAAATATATAAATAAACCACCTAGTTTCAGGTTAGGACGTGGGGTGAATTTCACATTCACCCCTTAATGAGACAGCACGCATGGAAGCTTGTTGCAGGCTGCATCAACGGTTTGTATCGACGCCCAGTAGGTCCAACAACGGACCGTACTGCTGGACGTCGTTAGGTTATGAGGCTTGTCCATTGGCTTAATCCTTCACCAAGCTAAGTCTTGGACGACGCCTCCCCAGTGACGAGGCCTAGGTCAGCCTACTGACCGTCGTTTGCAGGCGTAGGTAGACACTGCTAAGGTAGTGTCTAGGCAGTCTTTGGGTCCTCCTTGAGGTCCTTTTGCAGGCCCTTGGGGAGTCGTACTCAGATGTTTCCAACGTAAATACACACATTAATATGTTAGGAACCTTCCATATCATTTTCACCCAAAACAAATACGTAAAACATGTCAAGAGACACATGCATGTATCAAGGGCTAACTTTCAAACGTCTTGGACGTTTTTGAACGTTTGACTTTCAAATGACATTAAATCAATCATACATGCTTTAAAACACTTAATTAACATACTAACAATCTTATAGGAACATGTGAGGCTCTAGACACCCGAATTCATTTTGGGGTCTTACAGCTAGCTTTAACCAACATAGACCATGAGAGCTAGATATGAAATCCCGGTATTAAACCCTACCGGATAAAGGATACCCACTTGACTAAGGTATCTAAGGTAGGTTCATACTCTTAGCCTTTACATGGATTCTCCAATAGCTACACCTACGCGGGCGCGTAGTTAAGGGATAAAGAGATCGCTTCTAAGTAACTCATCTCTACTCACAGAGAGCACTCATCTCAAGAGGTACATTGGATACAACATCTCTACTCACGAAGAGTATCCATCCCTTCTTTAGATCCTCTCGATGCTAAGCATAACTTCCCCATAGAGTCTTAACATTCATTGATTATTGGTTAAGGGATAACTATTCAGTACCACATCTCACCTATCGAAGAGTACTTATCCCTAGATATTACTTTTGAATACCACATCTCAACTCACGAACCGTATCCTACCTCTAATCTATCTTGGAAAGCTCTTGGAAATAGTGAGGTTCATAAAATAGTGAGGTTGATACTAAAGACTTCATCTCAACTCACGAAGAGTGTTCACCGCAAAATCTACCTTTTCATTACTCGAGTTCTTTAGGAATAGTAAGGAATGGTATAGACACTTTATCTCTACTCACGAAGAATGTCTACCCTACAATTCCCCATTTTCATTCATTAACTTCATTCATACATTCTAAGTGTGTGTGTGTGTGTGTGTGTGCGAGTACATTCAGAACACCTTTTCACATAATCACCATATTCATAACATTGACTTAACATGTTCTTACACACATCCATCATTATTCACACATTATCATGCTTCACATATACATGTACTTCACATATCTTCAAGACACACATTAACAACTCCACAAGACACAACATGCATTTACATCATAATCATCACTTTACTTCACATTCTATGCCTTAAAGATCATAATCACAATACACACATATATACATATTCCTATACTTCAAGTGAACACCGCCATGAAAGGTGGACCATACCACTCAAGATTAATTCATTAACAACCAAGCAAGATAGATCAACTTACCCTCCATCTAATCCTTGACCACATTTTCTCAATTTTTCACCAAATCATCATAGTAAAGAATAATAAAGTAGTAGGTAATCCAAAATACAACATAAGAAACACAACTTCAACATTATCTAATCATATACAATAAACCCACTTCATAAGTCAAAAGTGGACAATCTGTATGAGCATGGGTTCATTGGGGGTTTGACCTTAAAATGATCAACTAACATTGAAAACATCATATTTCATTCATTAAAACATTTTCTTGCAAAGACCCATGGTTAGAATCAAAAATAGAAGAATTTGGAATTTGAAACCTTTTTGAAAAGTTTTTGGAATGGCTCCTTGAATGACAGAAGAATCAAGGATGAGTTAACATTCTTCAATAGGATAAAACCCACGAGATTTGATGAAGAAACTTGAAGAATTTGACCTTCTTCCGTGGAGCTTCAAAACTTCATGAAAATGGAGATTTTGGATAAAGGGTTTTGGAGAGCTTTTGTTTTGAAGGTGAGGGTTTTGATTTGACGGGTATGTTGGGGTTTAAAGTGACCTAAAAACCATCCATGAATAAGCCCCAAAGTTCCAAAAGACCCCTACACTAATTGGACCATTTGCCAAAGTGTAATTTAACTTAAAACGACGCGACCAAATCTGGAACATCGTTGTTCATCGCGGGGACACCTCCACATCTTGGTTCTGGAATTTATTTTGGGACAAAATGGTTTATGTTGGACCCACGTCTCAGGGAAAAATTTCCCCTTTAAGTGCTGCAGGCGTGCCGCGCCCTTGACCCCAAATCGTGGCTGCCCGGCAGCTTCCTTGGCCAACGTTTGGATTCTCCTTGGGGACCCTTAAGGTGGTCCCCGGGGAGTCGTACTCAAAATTTTTGCCCCTTGGTATGTCCCTCTAAGTTCTAGGGTCATCCCAAACTGGTTTGAGACTCCAAAAAACACCTAAAAACATGCACAACAAACAAGGGCACACTAGCACCCACACAAAGCTAGTTTCTGAACATCTTGGTCGTCCCTTGACGTTTGATTTTTAAGCTTACCAAACTGACCTCAAATGCTAAAATTCATCTTTTTAATACATTATTAACTCATGAAACACATGTGAAGCTCTAGTTATACCTATTTCATTATGAGGGTCACTACAATAGACCTTAGAGAAAAAGAGCGTTGATGTAGTTTAATATTACAGATTTAAAAAAGCTAGCTACTTTAAGGGTTTTAAAATTATGTTATTAGAGCCCTATATGATTTGAATTTAGTAGTTAGTTCTTTTTATTTATTTTTTACTTATAAGTTAGTAACATATTTTTTTATATTTAGTTAGGAATTATATCAATAAATATGTCTCCGAATTATATGATAAAATAATTCTCTTTGATAATATTGCAATATTTTTTCTAAAGTGTTTCTTTGTTGTTTTCTTAATTTCCTTATTAGAAAAACAAACAATTGTTATCTAGAGCCTTCTTATTAAGGGATCTGTGAGTAAAAAAAATGAATTCCAAAAATAGTTTTTCATGAATTACTCCTATTTTGTATGGTGAGAATAATCAATTATAAGTTGTGAGAATGGAAACCTACTTGAAGGCTCTTGATCTTTGGGAAGTCGTGGAAGAGGTAATCTGCTGTCAAATAATTCCATTGTGGACCAAATCAAGAGTCACATGGAACATAATACCATTAAGTGGAAGGAAAAATCAACTTTGTTTGTTGTTATTTCAACAACTATTTTCACAAAAATAATGACTCTCTATCACCAAAATAAATTTAAAAATATCTAAAAAATCATATGTTGGAGAAGATGAAAGAATACAAAAATGAAAGGTATTAATTTAATGAGAAAATTCGAATTGCAGAAATGAAAGACATAGAAATAGTCAAGGAATACTCTAATAGATAGTTGGTATTATCAACAAAATAATGTTACTAGGCGCTAAATTTAAAGATACAAAAGATGTTGAAAAAAAATTTAGTTGCAGTGCTTTAAAGATATGAAGCATGTATTGTTAAATTTTTTGTAGGCAAAAGAAGAAAGGAGGCTTATGTGGCATTGGTATTGTTGAAGGAGCAATAATATCCGGTCACAAAACTCAAATCAAGGGTAACTTCTTGAAGAATTACCCACTCTATATAAATGTTGAAAAAAACTAGATCCACAATGCAAGATATACAAACTTGGTCATAAAAATGCGATTTGCAACTGATAATTTCAAAAAGATCAAACAATTGTCTAAGTCACCATTGAAAAAGAAGAAGACCACTTATATGTGGCAACTTTGTTTTCAACCTAAAATCTTATTTTTGATGATTGATAGAAGTTGTACAAACCACATGACATAGGAAAGAAACCTTTTTAAAGAGTTCATTTATATGAAAAAAAGAATCAAATATTGATAATGATGATTGCATTCCTATTAAAAAGGAAAACAGTCTTTACAATTAAAACAAATTCAAGTACAAAAATACTTTCGGATGTTCATTATGTATCTTATATTGATAAAGGTTTGTTTGGTGTTGCTCATCTAATAGAAACAAGATTCAAATTATTATTGGGAAATAAATATTGTATACTTCTAATTTCAATAAGCAAGAGATCTTACAAGTTGAAATGGCAGGTAAGAGTTTCTCATTTAATCAAACAAAAGATGCCTCAAGTCTTGCAAGACTAAAGATGAATTGGCAGATTTGTAAACTGTCAATTTCAAGTGAAACAACAATCTATAATTCAAGATCCAAAGAAGAGTGTTGAGAACATGTCTAACTATTGCAAAAACAAAACAATTAGCTATTTTTAGAGTTTTTAAATTATGTTATTTAAGTCCTATGTGACTTGAATTTAGGAGTTAGTTCTTTTTATTTGAACTTTATTGATGATTTAATAGCATAATTTTCAGTTTAAAATAGAAAATTATCTCTATAATTGTACGTCACGGAATATTTAATTAGTCCTAACTCATGTGTATTATATTTACATCTATTCCACGCATACTCATAACAAAGGCATTTTACAAATGCACAACATCCAACTTTTCTTTTCCCCTAAAACACTGCAAACTCATCTGTATTTGCAAACAATGTGACACTACCTTCCCAACGAAATGAAACTTCCAATATCTAATTACCAGTGAAAAGACGGACAAACTTCCAAAACTGTACGTTCCTAATATTTTCTACTTAAAGAGAGGCTTATCAACCCAATTTCAGTCTGATGGACATTTATCCCTCATTAAAGAAAGGGATAGTTGCCAATATTTACCATTTGGCCTTCTAGTTTAACATAATCGCACAAGTATACACTCGGTATGTATATTTTATGCATATTCGTATAAATTTATATACTACCTGTACATGTTTTATAACTAGATAACCCAAAGATATTGGAGCTGTAGTTTTCTCTTAAAAGCATAAATACAACTCAAACCGTACAAGTGAACATTAGTCTTTATGGAACCTTCAGTTGATCCCTTAGGCTTCAGGTAAAATTGAATTTGTAGTAGGTAAAGAATAGAGTGACTTTTTCCCTTGATTTGCCATTAAGTCTCACCAGCAATTTACTGTACTGGAGATCAACATTTTCATCGCCAGAACGACACTTTCAAAAATTTGGACACCAATCACAGATCAAAGATGTCACCGGCTATGCTACTCAAAATCACGATATTTATGCCATTTTTGGTATCTTTGATGACCTGTCAGCAACGGCCTAAGTCGACTAGCGGATGTGCATTGAATACAGCAGCATCCCCTTAAATGTTTCACACAGCCTGCACAACATCTGCAGAAAACCAATCAAGTACTAGATCAAATTTAAGTACTCACTTTCATTTAATGTATGCTTTAGTGTTTAAACAACTAAAACAAAGAGCATATAGAAGAACAGCAGCTACCTACACTATGACTTGAGATGGAGAGAGGAAAGTTTTACAGTAAAGAATCCTTGTCGAGAGACATCAAGCTCACTCTCCTATTGACTTGGAGGAAAGTTCATACCAATAGCTTAGTCTTTCCGATTCATCATCTAAATTAGGTATTAGTGTAAAGTGGAAATGGGATTAACTGGAGTGTCCCCTGAATCCTGATATGTGACCTGTGAAAGACAAATGGAGATATCTCAAAGTGTCATGTGTGGTTGTGAAGTGAGAAATACCTGAGCTCAACTGGGCTGAAACAAACACAAACGAATGTACACACACATATGGTTACTGGTGGTGTCACAAAGGTCTATGGTGATGGCTTTTGCCTGTGTTTTTGAGTATATGACAGTATTAACTAGGCTGAAGCCGTGTAAGGAGAATGGATTTTATCAGGTTATTCTGCAATGTGATTCATTGAAATGCTGAAAGGAACTTAATTCATCATGGCACTTGCAGCAGATAATTGAGGAAGCATGATAGATAACAAGTCAGATGACAATATTGACTCGGCACTGTTTCAGAGAAGGAAAGAAAAGTTTAGTTAAGCGGAACCCTAGAACTGAGGAGTGTGTATTCCATCACCCCAAGGATCTGCCGAAGGAAAAGATAGGCCCTTACGGTTGAACAAAATTCAAAAGCCTTCCAATAGACACAAACAGATGAATGTATTCACATGGCCACTGGGAAATTATATTTTGTGAAATATCTTGCTCCTCTTCACTATGTATAGATTTTGGAACCTTCTGGTAAGGGAGGAGGAGCTCCATTGTTTTTGCAAAATGGGTAGATTGATGAATGTAAATAAATTTTGTAAATTGAAAGGGTATGTCCATCCATCAAAGGGTTGTAAGGAGAGTCGCAGCTTAGCTCTTCTTTTTTGTTGTAATATTGTTCTTAATAATATTAATGTTAGAGTGGATAAAAGTTTCACATTGGTTGGGGGACTGGTGGTTTGCTTATCTGGACTTGGAAATCCTCCCCTCATGAGCTAACTTTTGGGGTTGAGTTAGGCTCGGGCGCCATATCTTTACATTGTATCAGAGTTAGGTCCATCTCCAACCATGCTACAATCGGGCGTAGGCGTGAAAGGGGGTGCTAAGAGTGGGTAAAGTCTCATACTTGTTGGGGAATGACTGGTGGTTTGCTTATATGGACTTGGGCAATACTCCTCTCATGATCTAGCTTTTGGGGTTGAGTTAAGCCCAAGTGTTATATCTTTACAATTAATATATGGGATATGCACTTTTAAGAAACGTAAAGCTATAACACAAAATGTCTCTCATTAACTGAATTTAGGAAAGAGAACAAAACATATATCCACTACACAGGCTTGAGAGTGCAAATATAAGTGATTAAAGTAGCATCCATCCATATGCATATTGATGATTAGCCTTACAGGAATAGTAGGTTGCAATCAAGGTTTGCACAGTTGCGGTGCCTCAGCTCAGAGACTTGTGAACCACAGATGTGGCATTTCGCAAATGAGTCATCCAGGGAGCATTCTAGCATTGTGCTTGCTTCGATCTCCACCGCAGGCTTGTAGGTAGAAGGTAGCAGAGAAAGGCGGGCATCAAATACAAATAGATTTCCAACCCATCCTACAGAACCTTCACTCTCAAGATAGTGAGAGACACCCCCCTTCAAGGTATATAATCGCTTAAAACCTTGCTTACTGTAGTAAAAACAAAAATAAGTTGTCAGCTACGAACTTACACGACATTTTCACGTAAAATGCAACACATAAATGAAGAGACCAACTCTAGTGATGAAGATGGTTTTAAAAATCTACTTAAGCATAAAGACGGACCTAAAACATAAAGACGGAAGAGAACAAAATTGAAGCAGAAGAACAGCGTTTTTATTAATGCTTCAGATTAGATATATAAAAGCCTAGAATAAGAAAAAATAACACATGATCTGGCAGTCACTAAACAACTCCTAAATAATAGGAAAGCATGACTAACAACTAATTGACTAAGTCTTACTTAAAACATAGGCAGCGAAATTAAATTAACTGCAGTTCAAAAGCAGATTCCTAACACTCCTCCTTGCTTTAGATACAGCAAACTCTAATTTTCTGTCTAAGAAGCTCGAATTTGCTGATCAGTAAAGGCTTAGTAAATTGATCTGCTAGCTGGTTTTCAGACTTGCAGTAGACTAGAGTCACTTCTCCCCTTTGTTGCATTTCTCTCAGGAAATAGAACTTGATGCTGAAATGCTTGGTCTTCTTGTGAAACACCGGATTGTTTGAGATTGCAATAGCTGCCTAGTTGTTGACAAGAATGTAGTACTTTCCTTCTGTTCCAAATGTAAATCATACATGATCTTTCTAAGCCACAAGACTTGGTTTACTGCTCCAGTTGCTGCTATGAATTCAGCTTCTGCAGTTGATAGTGCAACAAATTTCCTGTTTTTAGATGACCATGAGAATAATCCAGAACCTAGGCTGAAACAATGGCCAGAGGTACTTCTCATATCATCTGCGGATCCAGCCCAATCACTATCAGAGAATCCAAGTAACTTGAAGCTTGGACACTTCTCAAACTTTACACCATACTCAATAGTACCTTTGATATATCTTAATATTCTTTTTGCTGCTCTTAAATGCATTTCACTTGTACAGTGCATAAAACGAGATAAGAGACTTACAACAAATAAAATATCAGGCCTTGTTGCAGTGAGATACATAAAGCATCCAATCAAGCTTCTATAATAACCTTTATCAACTTTGTCGGCTCCATCTTCATTGACTTGCATTCCTCCATTTGAAATTTCTTCAGAATTTCCTTTGCGTATTTCTTCTGGCAAATGAACACTTCACTTTTGCTTTGCTTGATCTCCATTCCAAAAAAATAGGTCATAAGACCAAGATATGTCATTTCAAAAACTTGCATCATTTTCTCTTTAAACTCCTCAACCATCCTTCTATTATTACTTCCTGTTACCAGAAGATCATCAACATAAAGCGACATAATAAGGATATCAGCATCTTTATGTTTTACATATAGAGTTGATTCAGACAAGCTTTTTTTGAAGCCCAAACTTAACAAATGATCATCTATCCTACTATACCAAGCTTTTGGTGCTTGTTTTAGGCCATACAAAGCCTTTTTTAGCAGATAGATAGTCTTCATCACCGTGTTTCACAAATCCTGACGGTTGTTCAACATATATTTCGTCCTCCAGTATGCCATTTAAGAAAGCTGATTTGACATCAAGTTGGAACACTTTCCATTCCATTTGTGCTGCTATTGCAAGTAGCAATCTGATTGTGTCTAATCTTGCAACAGGAGTGTCAGAGTAATCAATACCATAAATTTGTGCATACCCTTTAACTACAAGCCTCGCCTTGTATTTGTTGATGGAACTATCTGCATTTAACTTTGTTCTGAAGACCCATCTCACACCAATGACTTTTCTATCTTCAGGTTTGTTTACCAGCACCCAAGTTTTATTTTTCTCAATCATGGAGATCTCCTCCTCCATTGCTTTCTTCCATTTTGGGTCTTGCAAAGCTTCTACGGGACCAGCAGGTTCATAGATGGCGACATTACACCTCTGATAGATATCTGACAACAACCTCCTCCCCTTGACTGGATGATCATCTTCTAGTTCTTGCTGCCAGTGTTCTGTTTTTTGCTCTTCAGGAGGACTGATGTTTGCTTCTAGAGAGCGACTTCCTGATTTATGAGAGTTCTTCCAGTCCCACTATTCATTCTCACTAAAATGAACATCTCTTGTAATTGTCATCTTCTTTGTCTGAGGATGATAGACCTTGTAGGCTTTAGAAACTTCACTGTAAGCCACATGGATGCCTATGATTGACGATTGCCTTCTTGTCAAGTTTGTCACGTCTAACATGAGGAACATGAACAAAACAGACACAACCAAACACTTAAGAAAACTTAGTGAAGGCTTAAACCAATACCAAGCTTCAAATGGTGTTTTATCCTTCAAAGCTTTCGTTGGAGGTCGATTTTGCATAAAAACTGTGGTATTTGTTGCCTCTGCCCAGAATATCTTGGGTAACTCCTCATGCAACATACATCTGTCCATCTCAATTATCCATCTATTTCTTCTTTCACTAACACCATTTTGTTCTGATGTGTATGGTGTTGTAAGCTGATGCACAATGCCGGCTTCCTCACAGAATGAATCAAATTTCGTTGAAGTGTATTCATTCCCATTATCAGACCTCAATGCTTGAATCTTACAATTACTTTGATTTTCCACCAATTTCTTGAATTTCCTGAATACGCCAGCAACTTCTGACTTGTATTTCAAGAAAAAAATCCAACACATTCTTGTAAAATCGTCAATGAAAAGAACGTAATAGATGCTACCTTGTAGTGATGGAGTTCTTTGAGGCTCTGCGACATCAGTGTGAACTAGTTGTAGCTTTTGTGAGGCTCTCCAGGTTGATTTTGGAAATGGCTTTCTGTGTTGTTTACCAAATCGGCAGGCATGACATTTAGCGGAATTTGTTGCCAAATCAGGTAAGCTCTCCACCATCTTCAACTTTTGCATCTTGACAAGCCCTTGATAATGATAGTGCCCGAGTCTCTTATGCCATAACTTAGTGACATTTTCTTTAGTTGAATACAACATTTGCTCTTTCTCAAATGGATCTAATGAGAAACTTTTTCCTTCCATTTTGTCTTTAAACAGGTCCTGTCCTAGGCATCCTTGATCAAGCAGTATTTATCTTCAAAATAAAGTTTGAAACCTTTTACTAACAATTGACCAACACTTAAGAAGTTCTGGTACATAAAGAACATATGTTATTGTTTTTGTACCTGCTTGTGTCTCAACTGCAATAGTTTCCCATTCCTTTTACTGGAATTTGACCACCATGGCCTATTCGAACATTTGCAACTCCAGTAGGCTTCAATTCTTTGAAGAGTTCTCAATCATGAGTAATATGATTTGTGCATCCGCTATCAATCAACCACGACTCGCTAGAAACATTGCTTGCAAAACATGATGCAACAAATAGTTGATCCTCCTCTTGTTCATTTACAACTCAAGCATCTTCATCTTGCTGCTGAGTTTTGTTCTTACAAATGATTGTTTCAAGCCCAAACTGATTGCACTTACTGCACTTAGCTTCAGGCCTTCTCCAACACTTGAAAGGTGCATGTCCGATCTTGCCGCAATGCTTACAAGGAGGGTAGTTTCCTTTGAAGCTACCTGTTTTGTTTTTGTTGTTGCGTGCTGCACCTTCTCCATCTGTTGGTTGGTATTTCTTGTTCTTTTTTTTCTTATATCGTCCATCATCTCATAACACATCGTTGTCTTGTGCTTGAAAGGCACTTAAGAGCTCTGTTAGTGTAATACTGGATAAGTCCTTAGTATTTTCTAAGGTTGTAATGGTTGCCTCAAATCTTTCAGGTACCGTTACAAGGATTTTCTCAAAAATCCTTGATTCGTTAAAAGTGGAACCAAACAATCTGACATGTTGGTTAGTGTATTCCTTTATGGTTTCACTGTCCTTCATCTTTTGCAACTCAAACTCACGTACTAAATTCAGCACTTGCATCCCTCGAATTCTCTCATCTCCTTCATACTCAGTCTCAAAGATAATTCCATCATAGCAAAGAAACTATTGGAAGGTAACTGCTTTTTGTGAATGGAGGATGACAAGAAATTTTACATTCCAAGTACTTTAACTAGGAAAAGCTGAAAACTGGATATTCTTATGGTGTCACTGAAGAGACACGTCAAAGTTCCAATATCACACATTTATGCTCTAGCACATAGGAGAAAGAGAGAACACAACGCATACAAAAAATCTACAGCTTACCGTAGTATAGCAGAATATACATCACAGCGGATACCTCCAGTGCAGTACATTAATATATCAGTTCTCTCCTTATCAACAGCTGCTAAAGGATCTGAGGCAATCACCTGCAAAACAGGATAACAAGAAATAAGTCATATTTACAGAAAAAAACATATTCCTGGATGTTCTCTTGTGCAGGAAATGTCAGTTTCTATGTTTATGTTTAAGCATATCAATGGACATACAACAAAGTAAAATAGCACCATGCAGCTGTGCAAGTATGAATGAGAATATAAAGTGGTACAGTGAATATGATGCTGGCAACTACTGAATTTCATATGTCATCCCAATATGTCGATTTTAGCCAGATACATTATTCAAAAATACAACATACCCAATAAAATGCAACAAAGTAGGGCCTTGGAAGGTACAGTGTACGAAGACCTTAGCTCAACCTCAGGTACAGAAACTGTTTTTGATAGACACTTGGCTCAAGAGAACGAGTCCAAAACAGTCCAGAAAATGAAGTAACAGACCATGGGTTTTAATTGCTTTTATGGATCATGGATTGGTTCGTAGATCAAACTCCTAAAACATGGATTTCAGACTAACTTTTACTAAGGAGTTTTACGGCTCGTAATAAGGACTAGGGCCATAGATGCACCCCATAAATGAAACTTTAGAGACTCACTATTTCAACTTGAGTTCTACTGACAAGGATCTATGTTAAATAGGTAAACACAACTTTTCATCCGCAGACAGATGACAAGACCGAACAAACTATTCCAACATTAGAGGATATGGTAAGAGCTTGTGTGATCAACTTTAAAGGTAATAAGGTTGATCACTTGCTTTTGATTGAGTCTGCTTATAACAACAGTTACTACTCCAGTATTCATATGACCCTATTATAGGGTGGTTTGAAGTTGGTGAAGTGGCCTTGATAGGGCATAAATCAATTCATGAGGCCATGAAGAAGGTTCAACTTATTAGAAAAAGACTGGGAACGGCTCAGTGCAGACAGAAACTTTATGCAGGTGTGAGGAGAAGAGAGCACGAGTTTGCTATTCATGATTAGGTATATCTGAAAAAATTCACTGATGAAAGGGGTGATGAGGTCTGGTAAGAATGAAAAATCAGTCCTTATTATGTTGGTCCTTATCAAATTATGAGGCGTTTTGGTAATGTGGCCTATGAGTTGGATCTACTTGTAGAGTTAGCATAGGTGCATTCAGTGTTTCATGTGTCCTTGTTGAAAAAGTGCATTGATGATCCGACTAGAATAATGTCTTTAAGAAGTGTTGACGTAAAGGATAATCTCTCTTACAAAGAGGTCCCAGGTGATACTCTTGATCGTTAGGTTCATAAATTGAGGAACAAGGAAGTCGCTTCAGTAAAGGTTCTTTGGAGGAACCAGTTAGTTATGGAGCAACTTCGCAAGCAGAGGCAAATATGATGGCCAAGTACCCCTACCTCTTTCCTTCCAGTTCAGTCCCAACGTGAGGTAATAGCTCCTCCATATTAGATACATATCTTTCAGCTATTCCCATATCTTAGTATGCCTGCATGTTCATGAGATCAGATCAGTCTTCATGTTTATGTTCACAGTCAGTCACTCCATCAGTTTTCAATGTTTAGTTTGCAGTCTTGGGATTGCAGATCTTCCCTACTCTTTCAAATTTATTTAGGCTCCATTAAGGGACGAATGTTCTCAAGGGGAAGATATTGTAACACCTCAAAATTTCATAAATTCAGATCAAATCACGGGAAATCAGAAAAGACTGCTGAATTTTAAGAGAGTTACGAGCAGCATCTACAGACCGTAGATGGGGCTCGTGGATCAAATCAGAAGTAGGAATTCTGGACTGAGATTTACAAACTCAAACCATGGGTATAATTGCTTTTACATGTCATGGATTGGTTTGTAGATCAAAGTCCTAAAACATGGATATCAGCATGATTTTTAGAAGGGATTTTATGGCTCGTAAAAGGGACTAGGGGTCGTAGATGCCTCTAATAGATGAAACTTCAGATAGTCAGTATTTCAGCCTAAGTTCTACGGACAGGGATCTACAGTTCGTAGATCGAATCACGAACCATAGATGACCTCGCCGAACCTACCGAAATCAATTTTTTAGTCAGGAAAATTTCGGTCTTTTAGTACTCTTTTAATCCCTAAACTAAGTCGTTTTGGCCTATTCTAAGTGGGATTAAAATTAATTAGTCGACCACCCCTCTCACGCATACCACCAAAAACCAAAGAGCAGTAGTCTCAATGTTCCTCTCAAGCAAGAACAAGGGTTCCAAAGCTTCTATTCAAGAATTTGAACTAGAGCTTCTATTCTAGGTATGTGGGATTTCATCAATGAGTATCTTTCCACCCATTGAGTCCCAAAGAAAATGTAGCTTTTCAGTTCATGATTTTCTATAACAGTTAGGGTTTATGATAAGTATGATTTCTACTTTAATTCACATTCATCTTCATAAATTGTTCAAGTATGTGTTTTGCAAACTATGATTTAGTATCTCTAAATGGTGTTTTCATAAACCCTCAAAACATAGATATTTTTATGGCTCAAAACCATGTTATTTTAGATCATGCATGTCTCAAATTATTAGTTTTCAAAATTTAGGATGCTTTCGGATAAAGAATCAGTTGGTATATATGAGTTATCAAAATTCATGAACTATTCACTTATAATTGGTAATATTAAGTATTATCAAATTATTACTGTTTACAGTTTTATTACATGTTTTCATGGGGAGTTTACTTAGCACAAGGTGGACCTAGAAATGAAGGCTCACCCGTTATTTGAGGACTGACACCTTTAGTAGCAATCCTATAAGAGAATGACAAAAGGTCCCATATTGGTGATTAATGTGATAGGTGGACTCCTTATAAGGTTTAGACAATCTTCCTCCCTTTGAATTAGCTTTTGGTGTGTGAGTTAGGCCTAACACCTAATTTAATATGGTACTAGAGCAGGGTTCTTCTCACCCAATGTTGGGGTCCCCAAAATCAAAATTGTCCATGCACCGGCTGCTAAACACAGGGCGTGAGGTGGGGTGTCAAAGAATGTCAATAAGTCCCACATTGGTGGTTAATAAGATGGGTGGAGTCCTTATAAGCCTTGAATAATCCCCCTTCCTTTGTTTGTTGGAGCCTCACCTTCTTATGCATTTTTATTCATGGCCTCAGCTCACTTTGCACAATCTAGATTTACAATATCTTGGGACAAAGGGGTGAGATCTAACGGGGTTAGTGGATTAAAGTCATGGACAATTTCGAATGGAGTCATGCCAATAGAACTATGAATAACTCTATTGTATGCAAACTAAACTAAAAGGCAAGTTGATACGAATCGGGTTACTTGAATAAACAAGAAAATAATGTGGAAGCAAAAATACAAAGATTTAAGACGAAATTTTTAAAAGATATGTGGAATTTGAGAATTTAATCCCTAAAATAACAGAATATAGTGCTAAGAAAGCTAATTGATCTTAGTATTCAAAATTAGCAAATTAAAACTAATTATGATACTAATGAGTCAATTGAAGAACTTAGATCAATAAAGTGTTCTAGACCTCTATTTCAAAGAAATTTGAAACAACATTTAGTATAAGACTAGTTACCTTCTTCACTTTACGAAAGAACCAAAGATATCAAGTTAAAAATCAATCTTACATCTTAAAGAATCGTTCTTATAAATTTGTAAGATAAATCTATTGTCACCATACATATAGGTGTAAAAAAGAGAAATCTCTCAAATAATATTAATCATGTCTTTTGAAAATAACAAAATTCACCCCTATATATAGGAAAAATTATATCCCCAATAGAATGGGCTTCAAGTCCTATCTACATGAAATAATAACTAGAAAACTTTAAACAAGGAAAGTTTTGATCTAGGAAACTTTAAACTAGGAAACTTTTAGACTAGGAGACTTTAAAACTAAGAAACTTTAAATAGAGAATTTTTAAAGTAGGAAATTTTAAAATAGAAAGCTTTTAAACTAGAAAACATTGGATTTAAACGTTCACCTTTTTGGACTCTCTTTTGGGCTTCATGTGGCCAACATTCTTCCTTTTTGGCTTGAAGTTGGATACTTCTTCCATGATAAACATTTTCTTGATTTTTCGTTGAAGCCCGTCAATTTTAATGGAGGTATACCTATGTGGATGCTATCACAAGTGCTCTTTCACAAGATGTCAACCTCCCCTTCACCATGGCTAAAAGCATAGACCCAAGGTTCTATTCACCATCTTTATTTGACTATTGGTTTGGGGATGACAAGATGCGGAAAACAATAATCTCATCCCCAAACAGCCCCAAAAAGCCTTCTAAATGTGAGTAAGGAATTTGGAATCCCTATCACTTACAATGCTCTTGGGAATAGCATGCAATTTGACCATGTTCTCAACAAATAATGATGCAACATTAGATGTCTCATTTGCTACATGCAACAAAATAAGTCATTTTAAAGAGAATAACAACCACAACAAAAATGATATTCTTCCCTCAATCAGTCCTTGATAAACCTATACAAATTTCATGGAAATACCAACTCAAGGTCCATGATGGGTGGGGGAGAGGGTGTATAAACCTTGGGGAAGGAGCTTTATACTTTGCACCTTTGCACTTTACACATTGGCTACAAATCTAGAGGGGTTGGATTGTATTTTGGGCCTATATATGGCTCTTCAATAATACCGAAGGTATTAGCTATACCAAAATGTCACATCAATCCACCATCATCTGCCTCTATCACAAGGAGTGCCATCCAACAACTTCTAAACTCCACTTTTGTCCCCTAGTTCCACGTACAAGCATACAAAAGGATGCAAATTTGGCGTTGTAATCGCCAACCTTACCTCCTTTCTCACCACTTTGTACACTTCTCTCTTTGTTCTTTTATCCTCCTTGTCCTTGCTCTCCCCAATTTCACATCAACTACCTTTTTTGCCTCTACCTTTCGTTGGGACTTCCTCATTCCACCACCAATCTCGTTGGTGTCTAGCAGAGTTACCCTTTGAAAGCCCCAACACCTTTCAAACCACTTACTTGATCAACCAAGAAATCATATCCCACATACAGGTTGCATCCCACTGCTTGTCCGAGCTCCCAATGACACTAATTTTCCCCTCACAACCTTCAAATTAATCTCCAAATCCATAGTTAAGAGCTTATGTTGAGTTATAAGATATTTGCCCGAAATAACATTGTAGCCCTTGCAAAGGCCTCCATCATCCTTCCTAATGAATAAGTAATCAATTCGAGTCTTAGCCACTATGCTATGAAAGGTAACCAAGTGGTTCTCCTTGGGAAAACTTCAATTTGCTACCACCAACTCAAAAGCTATAGCGAAATCCAAAAGTGCAACTCCTTCAATTAAATCCCCAAAACCAAAACTTCTATGCACATTGTTATAACCCCTAAAGAATATTGGATGTGGCCACTGAAATCAGCTCCAACAAATAGCATTTCAATGGGAAGGATTCTTCACAAAACCTCATCCAAATCCTCCTAAAAAAGCTTTTGACTTCCTCATCCAAGCCCTCTTGAGGCGTGTAAATGCTAATAATGTTCCACTTAAGCCCTCCCACGACTAACTAAGCCGACATAATCATATCATTAACCCTTCTGACCTCCACCACTTGCTCCCTAAATTACCAATCAACTGAAATGCCTAATTCACTACTATTCCTAACCTCTCCCAAGTACCACAACTTCAACCCATCCACATCCTGAGCCTTAGTCCCAACCCCCTTAGTTTCCTAGACACAAGTTATACTGATCTTCCTCAACCCAAGGATCTTTACTCGCTTTATGGATTAAGGACAATGACCTTATGTTGCACAACCCTAATCTCAATCTAGACGCTCTCTGAACCCACTTATTGCTTACTTTATGTTCAGCTAGTACTAAAAAGGCTTCTTCGAAGAAGAGGTAGATCTATATTTTAGCTGGACAATAATGTACATATTTTTTTCTAAACCGTCACCTCCATGCCCAATCAACAACATGACCCTACTCTACAATCGCCAACCAAAGCCACTAAAGTAGAAAGATGTAATACATGCAAAGATATACACTAGGTCCAAAAGTGCAAATCCTTCAATTAAATCCCCAAAACCAAAACTTCTATGCACATTGTTATAACCCATAAAGAATATCGGATGTGGCCACTGAAATCAGCTCCAACAAATAGCATTTCAATGGGAAGCAAATACATATAAAGTAGAAAGGATGTAATACTATGATTGACTTGCAAAACTAAGATATATAAATCAAACAAATATATGGTTGTAAATTTATCCCACATGTTTCAGAGAAAGACTTGTGATACAGTAAAAATTATGCTCTTGAGTGGTAGTACCTTAATTTTAATACTTTAGTTTATTCAATAAATCTGGTTAGCTACTTTTTTCCTACTAGTTTCTGACAACGTGCGTTGCACGTTAATTTTATCAATTATATTTCATGTATCAACAAAAATAAATAAAAAGGAATTGTGCATTTGGCATATATCAGTGATAACCTTAAATTAATATAGTCTCCTTTAACTTTGTATAAGTCTTTTTATGATTTATATATCAGTGATAACTTTTTATAGCCATAAATAAATATTAAAAATACATGCACACTTATTGATAAGATTGCCTATATTATTTTAATGAGAAACGATAGAGTGAAATATTTGTATTATTTAAGGTTCTAAAATTAAAAAACAGTACTATCAAAATTATACAAAATTAAAAACAATTACATTTAAAATATAAAACTAACAGATATATAATTTAAACACTGACCTTCATACATACATCTATATCAAAAGCTCATAATAATAGCTAAAAGATTACAACACCACAATGAGTTTATTAGAAATGCAAAAGAAATTACAAACAACAATTATCTTCGTGTTGGAGAATATATATCGAAAGAGATATGAGGACTTAGGCATGTCTAAAAAGAAAGTTCTTCTCCCCACCTCATGTATTCTATTTTTTCATGTCTTTTTTGCCTATCATAGATGGAATAGTTTTTTGATAATCAGTTGAATGACAATTTCTTTCATTTTTCAATGGTTATCATCTAGTTCTTAAATAGTAGTAAAAATGTTTGTTTAAATTCTATATTTTTCAGTTCTAAATAATAGTCTTTAAAATATAGATAGATGGAAAGATGAAAAATACAAGTCATAGTTAGACTTAATAAGAGAATTAACATTACCACTAATAATTATTGCTTTGAACTTGGAATCTAGTCTAGTTTGAATGAATAATTAAAAAGATGAAAAACACAAATCATTGTAATTAGTAATAAATAAGGCAATTACAAGTCATCTCAATAATTTATTACTAATTCATTTATATATAATAACACACTTTTAATATCTTAGTAATAATAAATCAAATAAATAAAATCAGTTGCATTAATCGGATAAATGGGGGGTCACTCTTTTCATATGCCAGTAATTATTCTAGGATATACATGTACAATTAAAATATATCTTTTCACATTCCAAACATTTAATTATTTGCTTATATTTTAATTAAGATTTAATTTAAAGAAATGCAAAAGTCATCTACATTTTTATTAAAACGATACAATTTAACATTTAAACTAAATAATTAAATGCTTTTATAACATTTTAATTTATAGCAAGGGTAAATTGTAATTCAACTTTTAACTTTTTTTGTTCCCTCTTATAATAAGATATGATTAATTAGTATTAGTTTGTTAATATATATTCTCCAGGAATACTCTGGGCTAGTTTACCATTATCTTTTGACTGCTTTTGTTCTTATAAATGTAGAGTTCAACAAGGTAAAATAAAAACAATTCTCATTGACCTCATTGCAATGCTTTTCTCTCGTTATTCTTTCTAATATTTTTCAATTTCTTTGCTAAGAACCCAACAAAATACTTATAGATTGGTCAAGTAATGGGTTAGAAAGAAAGAAAACACTTCAAATATTGTAAAAATACAAAAATGACATCAACTAGATTAGCCTGGACGAGAAGATAGAAAATTGAGCTATAAACTACTAAAACCTCTGACTCAGATTGCCCAAATGAAGTGGCCCGAAAACAATCAACATCCGGCCGCTGAGCGCCTTGAAAATGGCCAACATCCCATTCATAACCTTCCAGAAAATCAAACTACACTATATTAGCAGAAAAGGCAATTGAAATATTCAATTATGAAAAAAGAGATAGCAACACAAAAGTTGACATTTACAGACAGTGTTGTGAAAAGCGCAGAAAAGCCCGCTTCAAAGCGAGGCAACCCTTGTGCAGTTTTTTATCTTGAGGCGAGGCGATTTGAAAAAAGCTCTCGCTTCAGAGGAAGAAGCGAGAAGCGACCCTAAGGCAAAAGCGCCAAAAAGCGCGCTTTTTATAAAAAAAAAAAGCGACAATTAGGGTTTTTTAAGAAAATAGGTTTTTTTAAAAAAAAAAAATGAAATATAATTCTCTCTCTCCTCACAACTCTTCTTTCCCTTCTCTCCTCGCGACTCTTCTTTCCCTTCTCTCTCCTGAAGATCTCAACTGAGGCTGCTGGCTGTCGCCCTTCTTCTCTCGTGAAGATCTCGACTGAGGCTGCTGGCTGCCTCCCTTCTTTCTCTCCTCAAGATCTCGACTGAGGCTGCTGGCTGCCTCTCTCTTCAACCTCGACCGACTACAGGTAACTTTTTGTTCATCTCTTTTTTAGCTAATGTTTGTTTTGTTCATCTCTTTTTTCTTCTTCTCTTCTTTTCTTCATCTCTGCTGCCTGCTCTTTTCTTCTTACTGACTGCTGCCTCCTCTGGTTTTTTTTTTCAATTCTTTTTTTTTTTTTTTTGTGATCAGTGTGTATGCTAGCAGCCTTTTTTTATTATTTTTTGAAACTTCCTTTTTGTTTGTAGTATTTAGTGAACTTGTATTTTCTCATTCAAGATGTCACTAAAGAGGAATCCGTCTTGGGCATATGGAACTCCTATGAGTAGTAACACAAAAGTCAAATGTATCTTTTGTGTTGCGACATACAATGGCGGAATCTTTCGTCACAAAAGGCATCTCATGGGTGGCTATAGAGATGTAAAAGTATGTCCGAAAGTCCCGAATAAAGTAAGGGAAGAGATCAAAGAATATATGTTGAAGAAAAATGAGTTTAAAACTAAATTAAACCATGAAGCATCCATGGTTAATCTTGTTGATAATGATGAAATGGATGATGACGAATTTGAAGTGAATATGCCAATGCCAATGGGGCCTCCCTCAAAGCAACAAAGGATGCCTTCATGTAATGGGAGTGGGTCTTCCATCAATAGCACCGTCAAGGGTCCTTTGAATCTCTATTTCTCGTAAAAATCAAACGAAAAGAGAAAAGGTGAACCTTTTGACTTAGAATCTTCTAGAAAGATTTTGAGGGATCGTGTTGTATTTGCTTTTGCTAGGTGGATGTATGATGCAGGACTTCCTTTCAATTGTATTAACTACACAGATAGTTTTGGTGAATTCATTGAGGCAGTCGGCCAATATGGCCCTGGAATGAAGCCTCCCACCTATCATGAGGTAAGAGTTCCTTTTCTAAAAAAGGAGGTGGAGAGGACAGTAGAATAACATAAGGTTCAATGAAAAATGTATGGTTGTTCCATTATGATGGATAAATGGACAGAAAGGAATGGGAAAATGGTCATTAATGTTTTGGTGAACTCTCCAAGAGGGAGTGTATTTCTTGAATCTTATGATGCTAGTAATTCTTCTACCGACTCTAATAAGATGTTTAATTTGTTTGAGAAGACTATCATGAAAGTAGGGCAGGAAAATGTGGTACAAGTTGTGACTGATAATGCAAGTGAGAACCAAAAAGCAGGTAACATGTTGAAGGGAGTGTTCCCACATATTTTCTGGACTCCTTGTGTTGCTCACTGTATCAACTTGATGTTTGGTGATATTTTCAAACAAGCCCCGTATTCTACAGGTGAACTTGAGTCTTGATATTTAATCTACTTTTTTAAACTTCATGTTAGATTTCTTTACATTTTAACTGTCATTTTTTTGACAGTTTTTGGCAAGGCTGTTAAGATACATGCTTAAATCAATCAAAGGGCATTGTTGTTGAATATGATGAGAAGATATACAAAGCAAAGAAATTTGGTAAAACCCGCCAAGACAAGATTCGCAACAGCTTTTTTGACTTTGTATAGTTTTTATAAGCAAAAGAAAAATTTGAGAAATTTGTTTATGTCAACTGAATGGAATGAGAGTATTTATTCAAAGGAACCTCTTGGTAAAGAAGTTGCGAGACATATCATTAGTCCATTTTTTTGGAATGACGTTGTTCAAGCACTCAGAGTTGGTGGTCCTGTAATTCATGTACTTCGTATGGTAGATGGGGAGAAAAAACCACCAATGGGTTACATTTACGAAGCCATGGATAGAGCCAAAGAAAGTATTTAAAAGGCATTCAATTATGATACAAGGAAATATTAAAGTGTTTTTGAAATCATTGATGCAAGGTGGACAGATCAACTTCATCATACTTTGCATGCAGCGGGACACATTTTGAACCCAGGGCTCTACTATAAAAATAATGACATGAAGACTTTAACTGAAGAAGTGTGGCAGGGATATCATAAATGTGTTGAGAGGATGATCCCAGATAAAACTTTGCAAGAAAAAATACGGGAGGAGCTTGGTGTGTACATGAAAGCGGATGGCCTACTTGGAATTGAATCAGCCATTAGAGCTAGAACCTTGAGGTCACTAGGTGAGAATTTCATCTTTTAACTGTTTACAACTTCAACTTTTAAGTTATTACACATCTTTTAAAATAACTCTTCTATAGTTGAATGGTGGATGCAATAAGGTCATAATGTCTCAAACTTGCAACAATTTGCTATAAGAGTACAAAGTTTAACTTGTAGCGCATCCGGTTGTGAGAGATATTGGAGCGTGTATGAACATGTGAGAAACTACATTACATTAATACATTATTACTAATTTAATTGATATCTTAATCATCCCAAGTCCTCCTATTAATTACTTTCTACTATGTGCAGATTCATAGTAAAAAGAGAAATACGCTGGAATTGACACGCCTCAATGATCTAGTGTTATCAAATATAATAGAACATTGGCACGTCTTTATAAGGCTCGTAATACCATTGATCCAATTTTGTTGGATAGTATTGATGAGGCAAATGAATGGTTAACTGGAGCACCACAAGATCACCAAGATGAAGAAGTGTATGAAGGAGAAAGTCTCACTTATGGTGATGTTTCTATGGCAAGTGGTGTTGAGGAGAATATTTATAGTTTTAAGGGGAGTACATTAAGGGGCAAGGAAAGAGAAGTTGGAGGTTCTAGTTCAAGTCGAAACCTTGTTGATGAGCCTTCTGATGATGAAGAAGATGATGACCAACTAGAACCCTTGGTTATGGCACTTGAAGAGTTTGAGGATCTTGTTGAAGAATAGGAGTTTGAATCTTTGTGATTTAATTATGTTTTTGATTTTTTGCTTTATATGTTATGACTTGTGAGTATTTTTGCCTATGTAATTTCTTTCAATCTAAGACTATATTACCTCTATTTAGTTATTTAATATTTTTTTTATACTAAATGTCGCTTTTTAAAAAAAAAAGTGCGTGCTTCGCTTCACGCTTATCACTTTTGTGAAGCAAGCCCTCATCGCTTTTTTCCGCTTCTCGCTTCCCAAAACACTGTTTACAGAGTATAATAAGATGTTTCACCTTAAACGGTTGTCTTGTCTATATGCAAGCTGGAAAATTATACTTGGTCAAGAAATAGTTCCAACTATGGGATTGACAGATTATTGTGTTCTTCTGAGTGGAACAATCTATTTGGTGCAATCAAACAATTTAAACTCCTTGTATCATCTGGATCTCTGTCGACAAATCCTAGATTATGGCCATTGGTCTAGAGGCCCATTATTCTGATTTGAAAATACATGGTTGGAGCACGTGAGATGAGGAATTGGACAGAAATTGGTGGACAACTTTCAGTAATTTGGGCGGTCTGCACTTATTTTTGCTAAGAGACTTAAGATTAATGAATGGAACAAGTCTTGTTTTGTTGATTAGGAGAGTGCTGAGCTGGCTTCTTACCAACTTATGGATGTTGCAAGGATATGGTTTGATCAGTGGAAGGAGACTAAGGGCATGTTTGGACATTCAATATGAAATCATGAGAGGAAGTTGAAGTTTTGTTTCGAAATGCAATTTGGACTTTTTTTGTCGTATGTTTTCTCGTAAACATAAGAACCTTATAAGTTGTAAAAAACTATCAAAATTGTCCCAATTCATTCTACAACGTACCAAATAAGCAAAAATTTTATAAAATCGCACGATACACTATCATAAAACTATTCATAAAAAAACACAACATTTATGGATCAACTTTAATTGAATAAAAAATAAAATTAAACATAAGTTGTAATGTACTAGTCTTTAATATAATGCTCCCCACATGATACAAACAACTTCTCACATTGACTTGCATTTCTCGATCATACGACTGAAAAGACGAACCAATATCGTCACTTTTAACCATAATTGGTTGGTAAATAAATTTGATAAAAAATAATAATAATTGGTGAATATAAATGGTAAAGTTGAAATTAATTTGAAGTAATAATAAATCTTATGTTGGTGATAATAATCGTTATATGTGATATAAATCATTTAAAAAGTAATGATATGCATAATAAATTTTATTTACAATATGAAATAAATGGTTATTTTAACAAAATATAAACTTGTCTATTCATTATTTTATTTGAAAAATCTCAAATCATGTTTTTGGAGAATTTCAAATTTCATCTCATGAGATGAAATAAAAGTGAGATCGCAGGTCCAAACGTTGATTTTATATCATGACTGATATGAAATCGCATGTCCAAACGCCTACAAACAATGAAAATACACCATATCTAGGTTGGGTTTGTCTTTGAGAATGCCTTCTTGGGACGTTTTTTTCCTCGAGAGTTGATGGAGGCTAAGACCCTAGAGTTCCTCAACCTAAAGTAGGATTTTATGAGCACGCAGGTGTACAACCTTAAGTTCATTTAGTTGTCTCACTCTGCTCTGGAGATGGAGTCTGATATAAGGAAAATGATCAGCTTGTATAGATTTGGAATCTCCCATCTCTCGAACAAGGTTGGTAAGGCAGCTATGTTGATTGGGATATGTACATAACCAAGCTAATGATCTATGTGTAGCAGATGAAGAAGGATAAATTGAAGGATAGAAAAAAAAATTGTAATAAGAAGACCATAACATCAAGCCATTAGTCAAGTCAGTAGAAGACAAGAAAACGGAATCGAGCATGGACCAGCTCCATATCAGCTAGTGCATCAGCACCCAGACCTAGAAATGATTAGAGGAGAAGAGAGTTCGGCTCTCAATCTCAGGCCATTATTGCCAAGGGGTACTGACCTTACTCTGTTTACAACAAGTGTGGTAAAAACCATTTTGGTGAGTGTCTTTATGGTAGGTGTGGGTGCAACAGATGTAGTCAGGACATGTGCTCAAGGATTGTCCATCTGTGAGGCAAGAAAATGAGGGTAACAGAATTCAGTCCACTAGATCATCACCACCAGCAAGCCGAAATATTGACGATGCAAATTATGGTGCAAATGGTAGTCATAATCGATTCGATACCTTGTCTTCTCGTCAGGACCTAGACAACTCCCCGAATGTCGTGACTAGTATGTTAAAAGTTCTCTCTTGACGTTTATATGCTTTGTTAGACTCCCAATGCTACCTTGTCCTTTGTTACCCCTTATATTGTCATAAAGTTTGGATTCAGTCCCGAACAACTCTTAGAACCCTTTTATGCTCCCGTCGGAGAGTCAGTTTTGGCTAAACAAATTTATAGAGATTGCATTGTCTTAGTGACTTAGTCCTTCATAAGGATACAACAACTAATCTAATAGAGTTAGATATGGTAAACTTTGATATCATTCTAGGCATGGCATGTTGTATTCTTGTTATGCCTTAGTTGACTGTAGAACTAATGTTGTAAAGTTTTAGTTTCCTGATAAGCCGATCTTAGAGTGGAAGGGTAGTTCTACCATGCCAGAGGGCCATTTAATTTCATATCTTAAGGCTAAAAAGATGATCTCTAAGGATTTTTTCCACTATCTAGTTAGGGTTAAGGATTCCAACCTTGAGACCCCGCCTCTTAGTCAATTCATGTAGTGTGTGAGTTTTCAAAAGTCTTTCCTGACAATCTTCTTGGAGTCCCTCCAGATAGGTAGATAGACTTTGGGATAGACACACTTCCTAATACACAACATATCTCTATTCTTCCATATAGAATGGCTCCAACCAAGTTAAAAGACCTTTTAGATAAGGAATTCATTAGACCTAGTGTTTCCTCATAGGGTGCTCTAATCCTTGTTGTGCATAAGAAAGATGGTTCTCTAAGAATGAGTATTGACTGCCGCTAGTTAAATAAAGTTGCAATTAAGAATAAGTATCCCTTTCCCATAAGATTGATCTTAGAGGGGTAACATCAATTAAATGATAGAGAGTGTAACATTCCACCAACAACTTTCCAATCTCGGTATGGTCACATCTTTTGATGTTTGCCATGAAAGCATTAAGTCTAACTTGTAGCTCATCCAGATATGAGCAAAACTGGAGCGTGGTTGAACATGTGAGAAGAAGATATATTATATCCTAATTTATATATTATATTATTAGTAGCATCTATTGATTATCTGTTGATTTTCTTAAAAGATGGGGCTGCAAAAAATGATTGAATATGTCTCTACTTGGATTGAAATGGCTTTTGATTGATTTCACTCATTTTCTTAAGCATTGAGGGGCTTTAAATAACCAATATATAATAGATAATATGCATAATTTAAAATTAAAAAAACCTAAAACATCTCAACAACTAAAACAACCTAACTTAAATTCAAATTTCAATTTATCTTACACTAAACAACTTGTTTTGCAAAAAACTAATGCAGTAACTAAAAGCAAATTTCGACACCCCTCCTTTGCTTTAGTTACTACAATTTTAAAATCTGCTTCACCTCAAATTTTGCTCTAGCGGTTAATGCCAAATTTTTTCTTGATTATTTTTTGTGACAAGGAAAACCCACAGCCGCTACCCAAAGCCTTTGGGTGCCGCACAGGGTAAAACCCTACTCCAATGCAATAGCTCGCAGACCACATAGGAGAGGTAACTCGCACTAGGCAAGCCTAGTGCGACGAGCTCGACCCAGAAGGCAAGCCCCTTGCTTTCGCTATTGATTATTTTTTAACTTGCACATATTTTGGATATTGTTCTCTCTTTTTCTTTCTTTTCCTTCTTTCGATGTTGTGCTTAAAAGACACCTCCCATGACATTGTCTTATGTAGTTCATTTGACAATGCTTTTATTTGGACAAATAGTAGGAATTGTGAAGTGTTGTTGTAAATATTTTTCTACCATCACAACAGTACATGACATAAATTATAAAATATAATTTCAAAATTTTTGGAGCATTCAAGTAGAGAGAGACGATTGGTTGAAATAGCATGTGCTTTGATAAAAGCACGGGTTTAAAATAGCCTTGACAGGTTAAAATGGGTTGAAAAAAAAGCTCTTGCCAATTAAAAGTATCCTTGACGAGTTAAAAATGGAATAAAATGGTTCTATCGAAGAACACACAAATCTAGTAAGACCAATAAAGCCCTGATACCACTGTTAGCTTTTTTAAAAGACGATGCAGCAAAAATGGCTGACAATGTCTCTCTTTGGATTGAAATGGCTTTCAATAGTTTTATCAAGCATTGAGGGGCTTTAAATAGCCAATGTACAATGCATCATAATTTGTATAATTTAAAAAATTTAAAAAAATTCCCAAAATATCTTCAACTAAAACAACCTAACAAAAATTCAAATTTTAAATTCATCTTAAAGATTTAAGCTAAAAACTTATTTTGCTAAAAACTATTGAAATCAAATTTCAATATTTTGTTTCACCGGCCCATCTTTTGAAAAAACCAATAGTGGTATCAAAAGTCATTTTAATACAAAAAAGAAAAGTTTCATTAAACCGTCTTTTTGAAAAAACAATAATATCTCTAAACATTGTGTTTAGATGCATTCCAAGAAGATGAATAGGCTTGCGTATTTTGTCACAATGATCTAGTTTACATTAAGTAGAATAGAATTGTCACAATGATCTAGTGCACATTAAGTACAATAGAACATTGAAACGACGTTATGACGCTGGTGATACCATTGATGCAATCGCATTGGACAATATTAATGAGGCAAATGAACGATTAGTTGGATACCCCGAGATCAAGAAAATGAACTAGTATATGAGGGAGGTGATCTTGATTGGATAACTGTTGCTACAACAGTTGAAGATGACAAAAATATCTATGGTCTAAGGAGAAGTTCTTCAAGTTCAAGATCACTTGACTAGGGCAAAGAAGAACATACTACAAGCTCTAATCAGACTCAAACCCTAATTGATGAAGAATATGAGGAAAGAGATATGGGTAGTGGCAGAGCCAGGAATTTTGTCAAGGGTTTAAACTTTAAAAGAGTGGGAAAAAAATTGAGCCAGGTGATTTTTCTATGTACTTTCACACAATAAGGATCCATATAAACCAAATTATCCAACCATTCCCGTGACATTAAGCGATATCTTTCAAGTGTGCGACTAAATCATTCAAGGGCAGATAGGGAGTGTTGTGCGGATTTCTACAAGATGAATTGGACCTCAACCCAAATAGCGCGTGCTTCCAAATTCAAAATTAAATAAGATATCATTTAACTTAATCATACGAAAATTAAATTTAAATTATAAAACAATCAATAGCATAAATCAAAACTACTTCAGAAAAATTCAGAAATAGAATTTTAGTTGTTACACTCCCTTTGGTCCATAACAAATAAATTTTTGGGACTTTTTTCGTGAATTTTTTGTAGTTCAAGAGCATTGTTTAGACTTTTTTTTCCATATTTACCTTTTATTTTATTGAGATTCTTAACTATATTAAAAAATAAATTAGAATAATCGAAAGAATATAAAAAAATTGACCTTTAAGTATATCTTTAAATGTAATTTCTTAGTACTATTAATTCAAAGCTAGAAACAGAAAGATGTAATTTCTTAGTACTATTAATTCAAGGCTAGAAATAGAAATTTTTGTTTGTTTCTTTTTTTAAAAAAATTGAATTATGTGCTACAAACTGGAACCGAACTCTGGAGGTCAAACGCTAACATGAGCAAGCTTACTGCTAAACCAACACCGCTCCTTATGTACAAGTGAGTTTATTTATCTATACGTTCAAATAATAAAGAACATTTTGCCTTTCATGTAATTTTCCAGCAAAGGGTGTTTGGATGGCTGACCACCCTTATTGGATTGTAGCTCCGTCCTTAGATATGGAGCTATATAATGAAATGGATCTTGGAGTTAATATGTTGTTGCTATTGAGATTAAGATTTTTGTTATTTATATATGCAATTGGCGGAATAACCTATGAGACCCTCGTACTTGGCTCAATTTGTCACCTAGACCCTTCTACTCACCACTTAGTCAATCAAACACCTAATGTTATTAAAACACATTATTTTAAACCCCTCTGAGTATGAGTATCTCTCAATCACGCTGATGTGGATGACACATTATCCACATCTGATAAAAATTGTCACGTAGACAAAAATTGCCATGTTATTTTTACCATTACATTAATTATTTTTTAAAAAAATCTCATATTTATCTTCAGAATCAGCCTTTTGAAATTGATTTAATGGAAAAAATGTCTCTCTGGCCAGCGTTGAGGGAGTCATTGAAAAGAAATCAACGCCAACGAGTTGTTTGGCAGAAAGATCCATCAAAATTGGAAGTGAAGAGAATTTAATCGTTCTAGAGTTTTTACTTTTTTCTCTCTTCTAAACGTTTTCATCTATTTGTTATTTCAATCTTGTATTCTCTTATTTGTTTCTTACCCTTTTTTCACTGAATCTTGTGTTAAAAGAGGAAAACAAAAAACAAGTATCATAGAAAAGGGATGGAGAGAGATAAATGAAGTGGGGGAGAGAGGAGGGGAGAGGGGCAACAATGATGGCGGCAATAATAACTTATGAGGAAGAAGAAGTAGAGTGACAGTAAAGAAATGGGGAAGAAACCAAGAAGAGGATCTTTTCTTATTTCTTTTCATTATATAATTTTTTAAAATTTCAATGTTTTTTTAATTTACCTTTTGTCTTCACTTGCTTTTAAATGTGTAGCGACACATTTCATCCTATTCAGCAAATAAGATGTCACATAAGTTTGGTCAAAAGCTAGAGGGGTTTAAAATAACGCATTTTAATCACTTGAAGCGTTCAGTTGACCAAGTCGAGTAGAAGGGTCCAGGAGACAAACGGAGCCAACTACAGGGTCTCTAAGGTCATTCCGCCAATGCGATTAATATTTTATGTTTTTGTTAATAATTGATGCCTCGCTCCAAAAAGGTGAGCACCACGCCGCAAACAGACCCTTGTCGCTTTTCGTCGTCCAAAACATTAGACCTTCATGTATATATTGAATACAATGGGATTTTTGAGTTGTTTCACCATTTTTAGGAATTGGGAATTCAACAGAACATGCATCTAAGTGATGGTTTAATCAACAAACATTGGACAATTGACTTTATCACGGTATTAATTGATTTAGCAGGATTATCCACTTGATTTTAAGCCTAAATGATGAGACTACAGGTGTGAAATTAAGGATTTTCAGTGACAGACTAGTTCTTTGAGGATAAATATTTATTTGAAGGTCGAATTGATATCAGATTTAAAATTTGAAAATAGTTTTGAACTCATGGGATTATGGGTGAAGTGAAAATTATGATCATGTTCGAATTTGACCCTAATGCTAGAGTTTGACTTTCTTATTGACTTTGACTTCAAATTTGTTTAATATTAAAATATGGACATTGTTGAACTCATTTAACCCAATAGAGTAATCTTTTGAATAGATTAGGAGTATTCAAAGGCTTTAAGAAGGGAAAGTTATTCCTAAAGACTAGGGAACTTTGGAATGAGGTAAGTTAAGGATTTTACTTCAACGAGAGAATTATTCCCAAATTAACTTGACTGATATATTATGTACATAGGGTGACATATACGCAAGGTAACAAGCACTTATACGGTCACTTGGCTATTTGTGGGGATATTATGTCATTTCATGCCCACTTTCCATGCCTTATTTATTGCATGACTATCAGATCACACTCAATGCTAGTGATGATGGTATAGGCATTGTTTACATGCTAACTTTCCTGTTATGAGTTATCTGCACATTATGTTACATGTTAGTTGATAGTCATATTTTGTTTGTATGCTTTGTAATTGGATACGCTATATATAGAAATATCTCGATTTGGATATGACACGTGAGTTGTCCGTAGGAGGTACGGTTAGCATGTGAGTTTTCCATGCAGCATGTGGGCATGGATTAGTTCATCATGAATAATGTATCACTAGGTCATCCAGAATAGTATACACGCAAGTTTTTTGTATTCGGAGTGCCGATGTTAGTTATTATACCTTAGCCTAATTAATGACTCCTATCATTGTATATCTTTATATGTTGTATATGTTGCATACCTCTTATGTTGGATTTGATGCATATATCATTATGCCACATTTGTACAAATTTGTTTGTCATATTTTGTTTACTTCTGTTGAGTTATCTATCTAATGACTGCACACGTTATAATGGGTATTTTAAAGCAAACCTTATTGAAGTTGGTTCTTGTCACTTATTGGTCACCTGGTTTACTGTACTCATACTACATTTATTGCACATTTTATACAGGTGTTGATCCCTGTGCTAGCAGAGAGTGTGGATAACAGTAGAACCAGACTTGGAGGAAGACTTGGAGATTTCATAGTGAGATGATCGGTTAGTTTGCAGCACCGTGTACTCCTTCCATCTCGTTTACTATTGTTCTATTTCAATTCAGACAGTGTTACTCTGAGACTTGTGTAATTATTCTTTCTTCTTTTTTTAATGACCATGGTGTCCGAACCAGCTTTCGCACACCTCGACCCGTTCCATGGTATACCTTCCATCTCCCACCAGCAACAGCCGCCAACAGATACCAGGTAACTCTGTCCACCAAGGCTAGGAATTAAGATAGATGGGATGATTCACCTAGTTTTTTTGTCACCATTGGGATTAGAAGCACTTGCTTGTTTATTTTGCTTTTTCCACAGTATCAAAATTAAATTTTATTTTATGATTTAAAGACTATCGTTTTTGTTAAATAGATGGACATTGGGCCTAACTCAATCCCGAAAGCTAGCCCATGAGAAAAGGATTGTCCAAGACCATATAAAGAGTCCAACAGCAACTTATCCCACAGATGTGGGACTCCAATCCCTGCAAGTCCAGGACTGGACATCTAGAGTATGCACAACAAAAGACAGGAGGTCCATACAATAAATTGAGATTGGCCTGGCTCTAGTACCATGTTAAAGAATGAACAATTTTGAAAGCTTATTACTATTTCTTACTAGTGGACTTGGTTTATGTACGCAATTGGTTCGCAATTTTCACTTTCTATAATTTTTGTTCTTCCCTCTTTCTTTCTTATGAGGTGAAGTTTCTTCTAATTATTTCCTCTTTTAGATGATGATTATAGTAGCACACGCCTATTTCCAAGAACTCTTATGGTGACGCTGCAGCTATTTCGGAATAGACAACTCTAGGGCAGGACATCTGTTTCAAGTGACTATTTGGAGCACATCACACCTCTTCTCTCTTCTTGGTGACTGTTATGGAAACATAACATAACCCAGTGACCATGTTAACAAAAACAGCCTCTTTCCAACCACTACGCATACCATTATTTTGACAACAACTTTTATAATAAGAGTCTGGTGACTTCCCTACAAGTTATTAGCAACTATTAAGTTATCTATGTTTCAAATGACAATATGATCTGATGGACCCTTATACTTGTATGAGTTTGTATTATGAACTCGTATACTTAACCCTTTAACCTTTTATCAACTAAACCCTTTAACTCATTAAAACACATTAAACACATCTAACCATTGATCATGCTTATGTGGCATTAATATGGATGAGCTGGCGAGATAGTGTAACCACATGCATGTAAAGGCAAGCGAATACCATATTTAAATTTAAAAAATATAAAATAATAAATTTTTAAAAAAAGTCATCTTCTTCCCTACACCTCACCTTTTTCGGTCATCCCCCACCATCATTCACGCCCCAACCTTCCTTTTCAGCCAATGCCCCACCCTAATCCCCCTTTTCAGCCTACTAGCACCCACATATTTGCCCTAACCCCCCCCCCCCCCGTCCGCTCCCCCCCCCCCCAAAAAACACTTTTTCAGCCATCCCAAATCCCATATCCACCCCAACCTCCGCTTTCAGACTTTAGTTGCACCCTACCCCCATCTTTGCCTCAACAATCCCACTCTATTAGTAGACCCATTTCTTTTTCTTTCTTTTTTTTGTTTCGATTTTAGTTTCATCAAATACCACTATTAAAGAATAAAGTTTTCAAATACAAAAGGCTTACAAAAGAAGATAAGAAAAGGAAACAAAGGAAGATTAATTTAGATCTAATTTAGGATTCAAGATTTTCTTTTCAAGACATCCATTTTCGATAACCCTCTTTTCTTCGTACGAAGACAAGTTTAAATGGAAGAACAAGAAACTAAGAGGGTGGAGGTGATGGTGATTGTTGGTTGGGAGAGGTGGACGGAAGTTGGAGGAAGGTGAGAGAAACAAGAATTTTATTTTAAAGAAATATTTTCCTTTTATTTGATATTTTGATTAATAATTTTTAAATTAGTGCATAAAGATAATTATGGCGTGGTATTAAATTATGTGACATGGATTTGACATGTCATTTATTTGAGGGAGAGTAAGCTACACAAATGATAGGAGGGGTTCAAAAATCATCTGTAGATTAAGTTTAAGGGTTTAGTTGATAAAGCATTAAGGAAAAGAATTTACAATACAAACGCATATAAGTACATTAGATCATTTCGCCTTTTCAAATAAGTGAACATAGGGTCATAGGGTGGTTTTCCCACATTGCATCTGATGTAATATTAGTACACTAGGAAGTTAGAGTTAAATGTTGTATAATTAGGTCCTCATAGGTTAAATGTAAGAAGTTGATTGAGTGACACACCTATTATAAGTGTGCTTTGCATCCCATGTCCTTCAAACATCTCTCAGCTTCTCTTATCTCACACGGTCCCTTCTCCCCAAAAGAATATCCCTCACCAGTGGGATAAATAATCCCATGGGGGAGGGTGGAAGTATTTGTAATTTTACTTGAAAAACAGATTTATTTTCTTTGAGCAGGGTGAAACTTTGAACGAGCAGCATCAAGAGTTGGGCAGATTACTTAATCAGGCCAACCCCAAAAACAAGACCAGAAATGTAACAGGAAACTGAAAGAAGGATACTTACCGTTTCTCACGTCAAGAAGTATAAAACTGGAATTGAAATTTCCATGTGATGAATTATTAGTGTTATTTACAGCTTCCAATCTCTTCCTCCATTCAGATGGTGCCAAAGGAGCTGCTCTCATTGATGGATCAAGCAAAGGAAGGTGAGAAATCCCTCCTTCCAACTGTTAACCAAATGTTAAAATATCATTTTATGCTTTAAAAGTGAGAGAAAAAGATATTCATTAGGTATATATGCTGGTTCTCTATAAGTGGATAAACTTTCGTCAACTCCCAAGATATAGTGAAAAGTCCCTCAAACCTCATCAAACCACTACTTAAAAAATGCTAAGATATGCCCATATGAAACCATCAACCCCAATTATTTTCCTTTCACTACGTACCTTTGCTGACCTTCAGGTTTCATTTAACATCTAAGATTCACCAAAAATTAAGAAAGATGTGTAAATAATTTGAAAGATACAAATGCACAGGTTTTAAGAACAGTTGAATTACTAATTGCCCGTGCAAATCTCTAGGAGACCGATCTGAATATATACTGTGTCCAATATCTACCTCCTCTACAGTCAATCTTAAATTGAAATACTCTGCGGAGCTAACCTCCTACATGATCAGCCTTAGAGTGGCTTGTTCGGCTGAGCTACTTCAAGTTTGTAATGATCACTTGAGAAAACAACATTTTGGGTAAGCTTTAGCAGATAGACTACTAAGTTCATCACTTCATTTTGCTCTTTCTTCAAAAAAAATTATAATTTCCTTCAGCTGACCTAAGGGTATAAAATCATATGAATTTTATTAACCAAAAGATGTTTCTAAAATTTCCAAGCACATCATTCCACTCACGAAGCCCTGAGGACTCATTTAAATCCAGAAAACCAAACTAAAATCCAACTAATGTTGCACATTTCACAAGGTTTGAACTGTCTATAACTAATGAAGCCCTCAAAGGAACATCAAACTAGGAGACTTTTGAGGCTATATGCTTCCTAGTGTAAACTTATTTATTTTTTGGGTAAGGTAACATTTGTATATATAAGCACAAAAAAGTACATGAGTAGACTGAAACCTTACATAAGAGTGACCAAAAGTAAGCAAAAATTTACCTTCCTCCGAAGAACCAAATGTATCAACATTAGATATTTATCTTAGATTTTATAATTTACTTTTTTGAAAATGATTAACTTATCTTCCGGGTAGATTTGGCTGCACCAAAAACAGAAAAATATAGTACAGTTGAGTTTGATCTGATGTATTCTATTGCTGCTGTTTACAAAACAGCTAGAATTCCTCTCTCTCTATATTGCCCACCAAATAAATGCAGGGACCATCCTCCCTCTTATCCAGCTCCAGCTACTTCCCAACTAAAGAGAGTTTCAGTAATCTTTCTGGGCATTGTCCATGCTATGGCCTATGCCTGTGAGGTTAATGAGAGTGGAAGTTGTCAAACACCCAATAATGTCCTGCTTGAGCACCTCCCAACATCTGATAAAGAATTTCATTGTAAAATCATCAGACCTTGAGCCTTATCCATAGCACACATTTTCAAACACCCCAAAACTTCTTGTTCTTGGAATCTGTTGAAGAGTTCTAAAATTGGTTGTTGGTCTCCATTCTAAAGTCTCAGTATATATTTTTTTGTAAAAATCCATCATCTCATCATTAATTCTCAGAGGCTCTGAGATCAATTCATCCTGGATCAAAAAATAATAAATGTATGCAACTTTTATAGCAATTCGCAGTTTTATGAAAGAACTTAGTATTTCCGTCTACTTTCTTCAGCCAGATGGACTTGGATATCTGCAACCATGCCACATCTTCATGTTTCAGCAGTTCTTCATACTTCATCAGTAAGGATGCCCTCCCCACAATTTCCCCTCAGTTAAAGTTTTGTCTTCCAGTACTCTGTCCAACACTCTAGCTGGATTAGCAAGTTAGAATTTTTTACCTTCAAGTAGCCTTGGCCGCTTTTATTCCACACCATAGTTTACCTTTCCAAGCTATTATTTTACAGCTATGTAACCAGGTTTACCTAAGAAATAAAATGACGTCCACCTACATCAAGCAAATGTACATTAATCTATACGATTGTCAAACTTGAAATATGACCACAATGCAATACAACAAATAAATGATCAGACGTCATTCCTTGAAGGAGAGATTGGTTGATGTTGCTAAAGCAATTATCCCACTCTTCAGAAATCAAGATTCTGGCAGTTCTTAAGGCAGTAATATATGTATCCCCTTGGTACCAAGTATAAGCACCTTCCTCTAGCTGAAGATCAATAAGATTCATGTCCTTTATGAAGTCTGAGAATTCCACCATAACTGCGGTACTTCTCTTGCAATATTTTTTTCTTCTAGGAAATCTAATTATATTGAAGTCCCAACAGATTGCCCATGGGCCCTCCATTGGACCCCTTATAGCACTTATTTCCTCTCAATACCTCTCTTTTTTCATTGTCCAGTTTGGAGCATATACTACTGTAATGTGGCAATCACATTCCTGCAACTGACCTTCAAATCTGCAGGTCAGAGTATGTATCCCAATTTGAAGAGCCTCCCCGTTCCATACCCTCCTATCCCATATCACCAAGATCCCCTCTCTGGTTCAACTGGCCTCTAGACAGGCATAGCTTTCTCATCTTGTTTCTGTAAAGATATGGTACCTGGGACTAACTAAACCCAAAAATTAGCTCTTGGGGGGAGGTTTGTCCATATAAGGAGATCAAATTCCCATCCTTCTACCAATGTGGGACATCTTAATACTCCCCTACACGCTCAAACCTCAACTAGAGTGTGAACACTTCTAAATGGGAACCCACCATCGTGAACAACAAACTGGGAGGGGCCTGGCACTCATACCATATAAAGATATGTCACCTAGGTGTAACTCAATCCCAAAAGCTAGCTCTTGAGGGGAGGTTTTTCCAAGTCCATATAAGGAGACCAAATTCTCATCCCTCTACCGATGTGGGACATCTTAACAATTCCTTCAAACATACAACATTTGACCCCAATCAAATAGAGAACTCTTCACCGGCCCCTTTTTATTCATGTTATTTAATCCCCTCACATTCCACGTGACTAATTGGATCTTCATTGATAATTAAAGTCAAAGCCATTCCCCTGCTCTAGTTTCTTGTTCTTCAATTTCTGTGACTATCTATTATTTCAGGCAGTTTGTTTATAGTAGTATTTTGCCGTAGTATGGTTATGTTGCTATCTGTTGTTTTGCTACTGTCTTGTCTATTGTACTTTCATGATGTCTTTTCCTAGACTATTTATTTTGTCATAGTACAGTTATCTTGCTACCTGTTGTTTTGTTACTATTAATCGTCTATTGTACTTTCATGATGTCTTTTCCTAGAATGTTTTTGTCTTGAGCCGGGGGTCTATTGGAAAGAGTCTCTCTGCATCACCTCTCAGGTAGAGGTAACGTATGCTTACATACTACCCTCCCCAGACCCCACTGTGTGGGACTACACTGGGTGTGTTGTTGTTGTTGTTTCTCTAGTATTTAAGCAATTGAAAAATACCTAGCGTAAATTTTAGGGAGAAGTAACAAAGAAGCAGTGATAAACAGGGAGTGGTTTTGACCAAATACTCATAATTGCATTAGTCTTGTAATTGTCGTGAAAAAACATCCACAAGCCAATGAGTTTCATGTCTGCCTGCAAGAAGGCATAATCCTGGGCCTAAGAGGCTGCTATATCAAAGCGCAAAGTTCACATTTAAGTAATAAGCATGTCCTTACTATACATAATATGATAATTTTGATTATTGGTTGGGAGTAATAAAATGAAAAATAAAACTAGATAAATTCACATGTCCTGAAGAAAAAAATTATCCCTTTGAGTAACTATCCATGAAATAGCTGGTGAGCCAGACAAGCACGCAACATAATGCATGATGAACATGACTTGCCTGTACAAGAGAGGGCTTATAACGCAGCTTTAATCTTGGAAACGCATGCGCATTAGATGATGGTGAGATCTGGACAAGAACATCAGAAAATCTGCAGTCCTCCCTTACCCACTTAACATAAGCAAGGGCATCTTTGTTTGGTCCACTGTACTGCACCAACAGGAAATATCAGAAGAGAGAATAACTTTGTTTTATCTCATAGCTGGCAGGGATTATTTACTATGGCATGTAGCAAAACTGAGCTGGTAATCTAAAGAAATTTTAGATTAGGGCCACTGGAATATGTTATCTTAGGAAAAGATATTCATTGAGGACCATGAGCATGCTAATCTAATCATTCACCCGTCATTTCTGTGCTCATTTAAGGGAAAAAAGCACCATCTCTTGGGTGGATTACATGGTGCTATGGTAGCTTTGTAATATTTCTTTACCACAGCCCACAGGTATGTATTATATTGTTTCATATAAACCTCTTTATCTAGAATGTCTAGGTTTCCTTTTCTGTCTAAGCCTAAATTATAACTAGAAGAAAGAAATTTAAAATACTACTCCACATGTTCCCTCCCACCAAACATTAAACAACCAATATTTTGAACTGTCAACTGAATAGTAATATCAAGTAGAACCATGAAACTCAATTTTATGATTCAACAATGGAAATGCTCAAAGCACAAAAGAAAAGGGTAGCAACAATGGGATATCAAAAAGAAAAAAAACAAATAGTCATACCTGTGCATTAATTCCCTGTTTGTTCAAATAAATGCGACCATGGATATCTCTTCCCTGCAATCAAAGGACAATATCTGACTGAAAGAGCATATATATAGGCTTCTTGCTGATATACATGCTAAAGTGTGTAGAAGTTAAAAACCTTCAAATTATAAGAATTCAAGTATAAACAATTACCTCCAAAAAGGAAAGGTGTTTGCTGACCTCCTCTTCTGGGTCTTCAATAAAAACAAAGCGGTAGAAATTTACCACTATAAACTCTTCCTCATGCTCAACTTCTTTAGGAACTTCCAACCAATCCCCATTTGAAGGCAAGCACAAGCTTTTACATCTTAATGGCAAAACCCTCTTCTTATTTTTATTCAAAGTAGTAGCAAGAATTGTTCGAATATTCGGAAAACATCTACTTGGTTCATTACAAGCAAGTAGAAATGGCTTTGCCACGTCCATCAATGTAAACGACCTCATCAAGTTTACTCGATGCTAATTGAATTCAATTTGAAATTGGGAGACAAGACGCCATGGAATGGAACATTTTAATGGATAACACCCCCAGTTTATTTTTATTTTATTTTATTTTATTTTAAACAAAAATAAGGAAATCAAAAAAACCTCAAATAAATACGGTTTGTTATAAAATCAAGCTCATAAGAAATATAATCATAAAGAGAAGAAGACAAGAGAAGTAGATAGAAGAAGAATTTTCTTCATATTTAAGTATATACAATGATGAATGATATCTCTATTTATAGTGTTGAGATATCATAGTCAAAGGTCACCTTGAAATTATACATAGTTATCATCAAGGTTCATATCACCTTGAAATCTTATCACATTGGAAACACTAATAGATGAATCCAATTAATTGTTGGATAACTCTAATGGATCATCCACATAACATAATAGATTTATAACACTCCCCCTTGGATGTCCATAGATAATGTGCTTCGTTAAAACCTTACTAGAAAAAACCCTGTGGGAAAAATTCTAGTAAAGGAAAAAGACTACAAATATCTTTTGATACGCACTATTTGTTGCCTCATTAAAAACCTTGTCAGGAAAACCCAGTGGGAAAAAACCTCAGTCAAGGGAAAAAGAGTGCAACGCGTATTATACTTCCCTGATTAAAACATCACTTAATTTCTTGTGATGATGTCTCCAATCTTCGTGTATTGTGGTTGGTATATTCTTTTTCAAAGAAAAATCACACATTTCTTGAATACGGTGTGTCATTTATCTCAACCAGACACACTTTTGACTTGCTTCATGGAGGAATTTTATTTCTGCATAGCAACATTTTCTTCATTGTTCGCCAGGATATTATTGTGCCTCCACATGCAAACACATAGCGTGCTTGAGATAGATCTTTATGCGGATCAGATAAATATTCTGCATCTGCGTAACTAATCAATTTTGTCTTGGATTCCTCGAGATAGAATAAACCCATAACTATGGTCCTTCGAGGATATTCAATCATGTGTTAAACACCATTTCAATGTCCTTTTATAGGGGAGAAACTGAATCTTGCCAGTAAATTTACTGCAAAATAAATATCTGGTCAAATATTGTTAGTAAGATGCACTAGTGCCCTGATTGCACCAAGATAGAGTTTCATCACCAAGAAACTCCTCATCCTTCTTTTGAGATCAAACTGAATCATCATTTATGTCAAGTGATCTCATAATCATTGGGGTACTCAATGAATGCGATTTATCCATATAAAATTGCATCAAAACATTTCAGTGTATGTGCACTGTTAGACAAATATTTCAGTTGTCAAATTATCAATCTGTAGGTGAAGACAAAATTTTGTCTTACCAAGACCTTTTCATAAAAATACAAGGACAATTAGGGTCATTCTTTTGTACCCTTTTTCTTCCTTGACTATTTCTATCCATATAAGGATTCTTGAAGCTTTATTGGAAAAGTTTCTTTCAAACTCCTATATGCTTCAGACACCTCGATTGTTTCAAGGATTTTCATATAACCTTCATTGTCTAGCTAGACATTACAATTATTCATTACATGCATTCAAGTTTTCATATGTTGTCAGATCAAAACAAACCTCATTGCATCCACCAAAGATGAAAACATCTCCAATAATGTCATGATTTTTGCGATAAACCTTTATGCACTAAGGCACAAACCGTATTTGATATCTTACGGTTATACTATCACATAATAATTTATTTGTACCCCACTGACATTATACCTTGATTTATGGACTACCAGTCCGAAATGTCACTTTTCTAAGTGAAACAAAATATACTTGAATTTCACATTTTACTTGGCCAACCATTTATCTGTCCACACTATATGACAGATTTGAATTCAAGATCCTCGTCACAATTTATATCATTGAGCGCTACCTCATATCAAAGATACCGTCGACGGTTATTTGATATCGATTCCAAAAGACATAACTTATCGAGATCTCTTCATTTTTCATTATTTCAGGTACCGGAACTTTTTTCAAGATTTTATGAAGTGTTATGTCAATGTGCTCCTTTATAGCACTTGCCTCATTATCATGACCATATTGATCATTTGCTCCTTCCTTCTTCAAGGAATTTTATATTTGGAATCGATTGGTCTATTACGCTTCGGGCGTATCATAGACTTTGTCCTTCAAGGACTTCACATTGGAGCATTTGCACCTGAATTATATCATAGTGTCAGTGCATTCATCTGGCAACTGATTTGCAACATTATGCAACTGAATTATCCTTTGAACTTTAAGTTCACATATTTATTTAACGATGATCTAGATAATTCATAATTAACCTCACACATAATTTTCAGCTATCAATCATCTCTCCCCCTAATGTTAGAAAATCTAACATTCATTCAAACCTTATTTGGAAGTTCATCTTTGTGTGTGGTGGAGCAATTAAAATCATAACCGCACATTCAACATTTTAGATGAAAATTATATGGTTCCTAACCCAGAACCAATTTTGATGGGGAAACCTTGTTGGTTTGATGCATACATGTGTTGCTACATGTTAAATAAAAGTATCTCATACCAAATCTTATTTGGGAGTTTTGTGCTCATAACCATGATTTAGCTATAATTAGAGGCATACAGTTTCTGCTAAATCAACAAGCATTATCAATATAATTTCATAGTTTGGAACTGTGCTCTTAATTTTAACAATTCGAGCAAACAACCTTACAAAAATAAATTTGTAAGTTGACAACAAAATACATGTGACCATCGCATAGATGCATCAATCATATAGTTGCAAATGATCCACATGACAGGTGAACGGGCACATATTCACTCTTTTATATGTTCCAAAAATTTTAGGGGATTACAATACCAACCTTAGCTGGTACAATGATCATTTTATCAAGAGAACAAGCAACACAAGAGAATTCTTAAAGAATCTTTATTTCTTCATCATATAAATCACTTGAATTCTCAATCACGTTTGCATCACATTTAATCGGAATGTCAACCAGTCATGCCAACTGATCTTTATTTTAGTACACTTATAATTACTTTTACATGTGATTTCATCAGCATGTACATGTTTGTATGGAACAAACAAGAGGAAAAGTGGGTAATCTTTTACATAAACATTTATAACCCTCTTCGGTTGTAGTGATTTATAGTCTCAATATTTATTTTCAATTCATCCAAAACTTAAAAAGTTTCTTTTGAGACTTACTATAACCCCAATATTATTCCTCTGATAATAGTACAACTCGTTAGAGCTTGCAATTAATTTTGTGTACTATCACATATTGCATGACACCATCCCTATGGTGAGCATCTCCTTCAAGGAGGAAATTATATTATTATTGTCCTGGTCAAAATCATTACGAGCAAGACGTCTTTCTTGCTTTACTTTTGTTGTACCATAGGTACACAACCAATGACAAATTTTTATTCCACACAATAATGACCACAACCCTTATAGGCAAGAACTATTTCTTTCTTTTGCCCTTTCGGTAGTTCATACCATAGTGACGTATAAAACGTACAATACAATTAGCCATTTCTGCCAAATAAAATTTATTTCCTCTCAAATCTCCCTTAGAGATGAGAAGTGATATGTATCATTTTTTCTCAAACCTTCCATAGAGGTGAGTTGTGGCATATATCCAACCCATAATGATTTTATCATATCTGGACCCATTTTCTTATAGAATGGTCGAGCATTCACGATACTCATCACAAGTCACATTCTCTTCAAGGAATGGACTAATTATTTATATGTACTTCATAAATGTGCATTATAAGCACATTGTAATGGCTTTAAAATTCATCATATTTTCATGACACACCTCAACATCACTTTGAAAGATTAAGTGTACCAACACTTTATCTTCTTGTATCATGATAGAGGATTTATAAACTTGTCAAATTATTGGGTTGACAACATTCACAAGTTAATGACCTTTCGTACCATTTTGATAATAAAAATTGTCTTCACATTTTGAGGGACTATTTGAAGAACTTTTAGTGTTCTTCCTTTTATCATTACCACAATGATGACTATTATAATTTTGTCCCTCCACGCCCTTATTCATATCATTAATTATTTGTCATCTTTCAGACTAATCATTCACTGCTACCACATTCATATGATTGAATGGAGCAAGTCAACAGGCGGATTTCAGAGTTATCACATGTTGCTACCACATTCATTTCAAGGAATGGAGCAAATTCAATATGATGAATTTCAAGACATTTCATCAAAAATATATTATTTTTCTTAGTCATCATTTTATCATCTCTATGGTGCATTGGCTCAAACTCAATGTCTTACCCATACAAGGCGTGTTAGGCCATAATTCTATGGGACTTGAACCCAATCACGGTGCATCAAAACTCTAATTGATGTCTTACCCTTTTGGTGCATAGAACTTGAATCTATCGTCTTATCCTCAAATATTTTTCATTATGGTGCATCCGGACTTTAACCTGATGTCTTACCCTTTTGGTGCGATGAAACTTGAATGCATCGTCTTACCCTAAACCAACGGTATAATAAATCGAAGTACAACGTGATTAATTCTTTGAGTCTTTCAAAACAATCAAAATAATATTCAAACTCATGCTATTAAAATTTTATACCTTCTTCCATTTAAGAAGTTTTGTATAGCATGTCATATTCAACCAATAGTAGTATATTTCTTCGGTTCCTGATAATTGTTAGTGACTGAACACTATTTTATTCTAAATCATAAAATATTTTAAAAAATACATAACTGGTTTTATGCATATAATACTTGATCATCATAACGAGATCAACCAAAATATGAGCTAAAGAAAAAAAAGAACTCACTCTCAATTAGATAGAGACTCGTGCTGATAACGTGTTATAAAATCAAGCTCATAAGAAATATAATCATAAAGAGAAGAAGACAAGAGAAGTAGATAGAAGAAGAAGAATTTTCTTCATATTCAAGTATATACAATGGTGAATGATATCTCTATTTATAGTGTTGAGATATCATAGTCAAAGGTCACCTTGAAATTATACATAGTTATCATCAAGGTTCATATTACCTTGGAATCTATCACATTGGAAACACTAATACATGAATCCAATTAATTGTTGGATAACTCTAATGGATCATCCACATAACACAATAGATTTATAACACCGTTCAAATTTATTTTTTCACTAGTTCTCGGAGCATGCATCGCACGTTTGTTCCCTAATTGATATTAGAAAATTTTAATTTATATAGCTTAGTTCAAATCTAAGTCCTTCCATATGTAAGTTTAACATAAGAATATAACACTGCACAAAATATAACATGAAAATCTTGTGTTAGATGTTTGAGGTTTGATATATTAAATACTTCATGAAAAATAAACATTTATTTTATCAGAGGAATTAATATATTTTAATTACTAAACATAAGTTTTAATAATAAAAAAAGAAATTGTCTATAAAAAAGATACGTATAAAGAAAAATATTACAAAATGTTTGGGCGATATACCATCAAATTTATAGAAAAATTACAATTTCAAACGAAAAAAAAGTAAATGAAGACATGGCATCCATAAAAAAAAGACATCACATTAAAAGTGTGTGTGTGTGTGTGTGTGTGTGTGTGTGTGTATATATATATAGATATATATTTATATATATACATATATATAAAATTAATTTTAAAATAATATTATTCAATGTATCATTTAGTCATTTTTTTACTATACATTATTTTTTATTTTATTTTTATTTTTGCACTTATTTTGTACCTCTTTATAACAGTTAAGTACATGAATTTTTTGAACATTTGAGATACATATAAAAAGGAAAAAGTACAAATATGTTGGTTTAAAAAGATAAATGATTATCAAACAATGAAAAAGACATAATTATTATTCTATGGGATTTAACATGTTTACCCTCAAAATAATTAATGATATCTACAAAATGTGATTAGCTTTACTATATATATCCTAAAAATAGAAGAAAGGATGAATACAAAAATACAATAATCAACTATAAAGTTATATTTAAAAACTCAAAACGATGGAAATGTGAAAAATAAATATTTACTTACAACTTCATATTGGAGAATATTCATCATGTAACTATCATAATTTACATACTTCTCAACAAAAAGAGGATGAATATGCATGAAATTTTATAGAATACAATTAAATAAAATAGTAAGAATTCTTATAATTACAAACTGGTAATGAAAATTTTACAAGGGATGTAGACTAACCTACTGTAGTATGCAAGATGATTACAAACTTAAATAAAACAAGGAATATATATAATGTGGTGTGAGTATGTTTGATAGACTCCTCATTACCCCACTTATCTTACAAATTAAAGCCGAAAGGTTATTAGACTCTTCATTATCTACATTTAATTAGTACATGAACATATGATGCATTAAGATCTTATTTGATGCATGAATTTAAATATAACTTTTACTTAATATTTAATTAATTAAATAGATATTAATATTAATTTATTTTAGAGGTAAAATGGTAATTCAACTTTGAGGTTAGAAGGTTCCCACTTATAATAATATATGATTGTTTAACTTGATACACCTCTTAAAGAAAGAAAACTCTAGGCCGTCGTCAAGGATTTAAAGGCAATTCTGAACAAATTATAATTGGAATAGCCAATATATATGGCTGCCGATCAGCCTTCTTCTAGCGCTGGTCAGGCATTACATTCCAATACTTCCCCTCACAGTCTTAAATATTCTGATACACTAAGTCATCAAATTGTCCTAACTAATTTGGCTATCAATTTTATAGGTAAGGAAATTTGGCACAAAAAAGAGAGCAATTTTCTAATATTCTAAAATTTAAAAATGATGTAGAAAAGTTTCAGAGTTTTGTTAAATCGATCCTATAAAAAAATTTGGTACAAAGAAGCAATCCTTAGAGTGATGTGACTGAAGAGAAGCTGGTTAAAATGAATATTACAGAAAACTTTCAATACATTGTTATGGAGAAATTCTTCTATAGGTGGTCTGAATAGAATAATCGAGAATTCAAATCCCTAAACAGTGCAATATTAAAAGAGAATGTCAAATTGGATTGTTAAGAAGCAAACATATTCTAAGGATGTTAAAACCTACTTATTATTAGGGGCTAAGGATGGTTATTCTTATATGACATGACCTCTCATCTATGATGCAAAATTCAACACAGAAGAAGAGATAACATAGGTGATGGTATGGCTGGAAACGGAACCAGGAGGTGCCGGTTTCGATACTGTTTCATCCTAGTCCGATCCGATTTCGACTTATCCCGATAAGGATCGGTTAGTAAAGGGTCCGAGAGAGGTAAAGGGACAGAAGTTGAAATTTATCAATTGGCCCCTGACCGGTAAATATCGATTTCGGCCCATTTCGTCTCGATCCAGTTTAATTTATTTTTGTTTTTTAAAAAATGAAATAGTCATTGGGCAACGGGTTGTGGGTCCCTCAACGACTTTTTCACCCTCATTACTCCCCTTTATATCCCCCTACCCCCTAACTTTTTTTTAATACCCCAATCTTTGAAAAACTACATTTTCATCTGTTTTTTACCTATAAATAAACCCCAATACTTTCATTCTTTTCACACAAAAAAATTTATCTTCTATTCTCACAACTCTCTAATCTCTTATTATCATTGAAATTACAAATTTGGCCTTTGAAAATTGAATTTGGAGCTTCAAAATTCAACTTTAAATTTTTGGTTGTCGGTCTTACACGTCTACTTTTTTAAATAGATGCTTGGTAGTTTCGTTCCAACTTTCATCTCACTTTTTTTCATTTAGTTATTTATTTATTTGCAATAATTATTTATTTATTTTGTGAGTAATTATTTTCTTGCATTACATTTTCGTATTATATATAATTTACTCACTTTCATATTTGAATATGAATTCTGGTAAAAAAATTGTTAGAAAAATATTTTTTTAAAAAAACATAGTTGAGTCGGTTTAGAGTTTGTTAAAATTGAAATCCACCACCAATAAAAAAATTGGTAGTTTTTCAAAATTTTAAAATAAAAAAACTAGTGTATTTGGAACGAATATGGATGATTGTACGCATGTTAATGATACTATTTTTAATATTGATAGTAATTGTGGGTTAGATCCTTATCATGAACATTTACAATGAAGGTTTAATAATTTTGATGAGGAATTTCCTGAAGATGACTAACATGATAATGATAATGATTATATTGATACGCATACTTTTGATGATGATGATGATGAAATTGAGTTACCTAAAACTACTAGTACTCCCTATCTCTCTCATAGTCCGCTCCTAGTCCCGCTCACTTTTGTTGTTCAGCTCCCGTTCCCCGTACATCCTAGATCTAAGATAGAACATGCAAAAAATCAGTCTGTGGCAATTTATGACTCAAAATGAAGATAAAATAAAGTTATTTGTAATAAATGTCTACATAAAAACTGGGTGGGATAAGACATTTAAGTAATCATTTAATGTCATGTTGTAAAAATGGATTTTTCATGCTAAAGCGGTAGCCGAAGCTAAAAAGAATGATATCCCCTCCCCCTTCATAAAACTGTAGGAGTAGGTGGCTCTAATATTGCCCAAACACAATTAAATGCTTCTAATGTTTTTTGGCTCTAATATACAACGATCATATAATAGAGAAAAAGATTTTGAAAAATTAGCTAAAATGATTTATGTTATGGGGTTGCCATTTAGATTTGCTGAAAATCCAGATTTTATTCATTATATTCAATTTGTGTATAATCCACATTTTAAAGGTTTTGCTAGAAATAAAATTAAAAAGGCTATCTTTGATTATCAAACACAACATTTCAATATTTTTGTTGTTTATTTTATTATATAATAATTGTAAAATAGATACTAATTCTGATATGAGCCGTAGTGTAAACGATAATGATTATTTAACTATTAATGCAAATTGGATTGATGAAAATTGAATTATGAAAAAAAGAATTTATGGTTTTTAAATGTTGTGGAATGCATAACCAGTAGTTATATAGCTCAAAAAATTATAGATATTTTACAAAATTATGGAATTTGTGATAAAATAAGTAGTGTCACCTTATATAATGCTTTAAACAATACAACCGCTGTTGAAATGCTCAAACCTTCTCTTTGCCGATTTTCATATTAGGTGTGTTGTACACATATATAATTTAATTGTCAGAGATGGTATATAAATGCATAATGATGGTTGCATCAAAGTTGAAAGTGCATGTCATTTTATATTTAAATAAAGAATTTCAAAATCTTTGTTGTGAATATAATCTTTCACCTAGAAAAATTTCAAAATCAGTGTCTACTACATGAAATTGTTTATATGAAATGCCTGAAGCCGCTTATAAATATAACAAATGTCACAGCCCGGTTTGCCCCCTAGATGTCATCGGTGTCGTCGTCCTTTTTGAGTACTAAGTCTAGCCCCTTAGTCTCATGTCATTACATTCATAGGTTGAAAATGCGGAAAAATTTAAAATGTTCATTACATCTACTTGGAGGTTTACATAAACCTATACAAACACATAATATATATATGTGTCGAGTATAAATAGACCCTTCGTATAAGAAGGTTACATAGACTTCTACTTTATTGCACATATATATATAAGATAGAAAGATAGTCTCAAAGATTGTCTCATCTCATACCATCTAAACGATCAAAACAAATTGGGCATATCCCTACATCAATGTAAAGAAGCCACATATAAGCTTATACAAATCGTACTCAAATAAAAGTGGAATGAACATGAAAAATCTTAGAAAAACAAAGCAACTTCATAAGCAAGATATTTGAATCACCCTCAGAAAGTGAGGACCTACACACTTGGATGATAGAGAATATCCAAGCTATCTTCAAGTCGTCTTGAATGAGCCTTCAACGAGCGGAACCTAAAATGTTTGGGAAATAGAAATAAAATAGAGTTAGTACTCCACATGTACTAAGTCTGAGACCATATGCACATATATTTATAAAACATGCTGAGAAAAGGACATTTCTATAAGTATGCATTTTCCTTAAATCTTATATGCATATTCAACAAAGCCACACCAAACAATAGTTCACATTTATTAATTCATAGACATGATCATCACAATACCACAAGATCAAGTCTAGTCCAAGCAAACATTCCCACTATATAAGTAGATACATGTTCAAGTAACTCTACATCTAAGTCATATTAAACAATAAACATGAATAAGAATACATTTCATTATAGCAAAGCAAGACAACTACCCATGAACCCCTATTAAGTTAACGAGTGCAATGACCAAGCAAAGCCCCATAACCTCACTCAATCAAGTAACTCAACAAGAATCATGAATATCACCCTACTTCACATAAAATGACATTTAGTTATACATTTCATCTTACTTTAACAATATAAACCAACACGTACTCATAATTGAATTAGTCAACATATAGTATCAATAATGTGCAAGTCCTTCCTATACATATTATAAATCATCATAGATATAAACATACATAAGAACATTCTCCTAAGACTTCCCTCAAGACTAACTAGTGCAATGCTTAGATAGAGTCCCATAACCCTACCTAGGCTAAGCTAGACCTCTTAGGCTATCCTACTTAGAGTTTAATTCTTTACTTCCTTTTAACTTTTGAGAACATCATGCCCTAATTGACATAGACCACATAAGCTAGTGTGAAATCCATTATCATAAAAACCTACACTGAAGAAGGCGGACTACTTGTTAAGGTAGTACCAAAACATAAAACATAGCAACTACGTGGATCCACTAGCTAGTATTCCTATGGGGCAACATAGTTCAAGAACTAGGAGATGTAGTTGGGACCCTCTTTATGATCCATGCATTATAATCTCCAATCTCAAGAGTAATTGAGTTCTTTAACCTTCCCTATGTGGGAAGGGACACTCCTTAATCTAATTCACTCGGTGCTAAGCTAGAGTCCCTTTTTGAAATGTCTTTAAGCCTTTAATTATCGATCATAACTTAGTTTAGGTCATAGGGTCTACCCATTTTATATTCATAATCATCAATAGATCAATACAAATTGCATGAGTATAAATCCTTTCATCACAATTCAAATAGGTGAGGTTAACACATGACATATCACTTCGTAATAAGGCACATTGGTATACATCACCATCCTTATAACTTTACATGTTAACAAACCTCACAACCATAATCAAGACATTTCAATTCAACATCATACCACCCAATCAATCCTAAGTAAAGCATACTCCAACACAATCATCATGACTTAATCACAATTAACTACATGTTGAAGTACAGAATATGAATTACAAGACTTACCAAGTCTCCTTCATAGTTCATCATAAGGTTCTTACCATCAACCCGTAACTCAATCCGACTAGGTCATCACATCAACATAATTCAATAACCAACATGATAATAAGGCTATAAGAACCACTACTCAATAATTCAATACTACCTCAAAGCTTAAGACAATATAATTAGGTCAATTGTCATAGCCTAGATCACTTCTCAAGAACTAGTATGGAAGACTACAATTCATCTTAATTTGTTCATAATTGGTTTAAAAACATCATCAAATAGTGATTGAACTAACAATCAAGTCAGTTGAATCAATCACAATCCAATTCACATCAAGATCAAACCTAGGGTTAAGGGTTAAGGGTTAAGGATCATATTCTTCAAATTGAACGAAACTATCACAATTGATCATAATAAAGTTAAAATACATGTTAATATATCCATTTATCCTAAATAAACCATAAACAGCTCAGTTCATAACATTAAATTCGTAATTGAATGAAACCCACTTGAAAACCCAACTTTTGAAATCCATTATGAAAGAGCCCTTTGAGGAAAGAGTCTCAAAGGTGAATTAGATTCCATAAATCAAAGTTTGATGAAGATTTGATGGTTAAATAGTCCCTTTCCAGACCCAAAACCTCCCCCTAGCTTGTCCTCAATGGAGACTTCAAATAGAGAGAGAAAAAAGCGAGAAGGAAGAGAGTACATTTAGGTGAGTTGTGTTTAGATTAATGAGGGTTGGGGTCTTTATATGGGGGGTTAAATTAGTTAATCAATCTTCCTTTAATCCCTAAATAACCACTAAACCCCTTAATTATTTTAATTAACCTATATTCATTAAAATAGGTCTTAAAACAGTACTTAGACCCCTTGGAACCTATGTTATGCTCTAAGACTCATCTTGGATTTTCAAAGTATTACATTATACCTCCCTTAGGAATATTCGTCCTTGAATGACATTAAAACTCTTTTGAAGGAAGGAATAGACTCAAGACTAGAATCCCAACCAATCAACAATATCAAATAACCATAAATCATATCATTTCAACAAGGCAATTTCAAAACTTCAATTATCACACATAAGGCTCAAAACACTTTATCATGAGGTATTTCCTTCTCACAACACACATGAGCTCAACATACATTACATGAGTCAATTAGCACAAAATTCAACTTATCAATAGTTCACATAACTTTTCACTAGTACTCACCATGTCAAAATGCACAACATAACACAAACAAACCAAAAAGGCAAAATTTCAAGTTTCAAAGGTACTACTTCACTATAATGCAACCCAAAATGCACTTTTTTGCAAGACTTCACCAAAAATCATGAAAATTCAATTCCTAGTCATATTTATATTATTAAAAATAATGACTAACCTTAATTATAAAAAAGATGAGGGTAACGGGACTTCATGTCGGCTTCGGCCTCCCATGTTGCAACCTTAACCAGGTGATTCTTCCATAACACCTTTACGGAAACCACATCTTTTTTCCTTAACTTATTGACTTTCCTATCAAGAATTTGAACTGGAACTTCCTCATAAGAGAGGTTATCCTTGACACTGATACGCTCAAATTTACATCTCGAAAAGAAGTATAAGCAGTCGTATTAAGTAAACAACCCAAATATGAGGTTGGGGTCGATCCCACGAGGAAAATGATTTAGACTTAACTTTAACCTATTAATACTTCTATTTAGTCAAGTCCTTTACAAAAACAAGTAACAGACAGGGGTTTTTTAGACAATAAATGTAGTTAGCTATTTCTAAATATACAAGTGATAGGTTTAAAGATTTGATTTTTATCAAGTAATGAGAGTAACTAGGGATTAAGTGTTCCCCACAGGTTCATAATGCGGTAATTTTAGCTATAACAATCCTTTCCTAGTATCTTGCATGCAAAGTGGTAAGTTATGTATCCGTAATTCCTTGGTCCGACAACTAGGGAATTTCACTCCGCACCTTGGTCCAGCTACGTGTGTATGCTTTACTAAACCTTACCTTTACCTCATATTAAGCATCATAATTGATGTATTAATTAGTTGTTACTGCGCACCAATCGATACTAGCCTATTAGATAGTACATACTAAATCTATGTTGATAATTCTTTTTCTATTATCTACCTCCTTTGTCCGTCAAGTAGCAACAAGGCGAGTTCTAACGCGTGCACTCGTTAAAAAGACTTCTAAACGTAAGAAATATCAGTACATGCAAGAAACTATTTTAGGATTGTTATTTTAGCTAGTTTTTACCTTGTTATTTACCCGTGGTTCCCACAACCTTAGCTATGGATTTAGTTACTCATGTTAATAATCACACAATTCATATTACTTTGATAAGAATTCATGCACTTACTTTGATGAGATTGAAGAAAACCCACAAAATTACTTGAATTAATCAATAAGCTTGCAATAAACGATTTTCAAAAATGGAATAATTTCCCAAAATCACAAGTTCACAACTAGAACAATAAAATCTGAAAAATACCAAAGAGTCTAATCTCAAAAACGAGGTTTCTACAAGTACTTATAATAATAGAGTCCTAACAAAAAAGGAAAATCTAAGGAAAATTTGCCCAAAAAACGCGTCTGAGTCGACAACTGGACCGACCGATTGCCGAGGCCCCCCGTTGTTCCAAACTTAGCTTCTTTTTAGTTGCTTTCTTCTCCAACTCACCGTTACGATTGACAGACAAGGATGACGATCCGTTGAGATCACGACGCGGTCTATCGATGTCTTTGGGTGATCAAATAGGGAATAATTGGGTGATCAAATAGGGACCAGTCCATTTGGACTTGAGTTTGCCCGTAAACAAGCACAACCTAAAATTGAACAAAAGCACCAAATCTCCAACCAAAAAATCGCGCTTCTCAATCTTTTGGTCATGGTACTCTTCATATTTTCTTTGTAGAGGGCTGAACTTTCATATGCCTTCAGGCGTAATTCATCAAGCTCATTCAACCCATTTAACCTCTGTTCCGCAGCCTCATTCCAATCTATTTTCAACTTCTTTATTTCCCACATGGCCTTATGCTCTAATTCAACCAGTAAGTTACAATCCTTCCCATAATCAAGTTGGTACGCGACGTACCTATGGGAGTCTTGTATGCTGTAGGGTAGGCCTAATGAGCATCATCAAGCCTTCTTGACCAATCCATTCTACTAGCATTCACTGTTTTTTTCCAGAATTTGTTTGATTTCCCTATTTGACACCCTCAACTTGCCTACTAGTTTGAGGATGGTAAGGAGTGGCCACATTATGGAGAACCCCATATTTTTCCAATAATCTCTTAAACAACTCTTTACAAAAGTGGGATCCCCCATCACTGATAATAGCCCTTGGGGTGCCAAATCTAGAAAATATGTTCTTTTTTAAGAACGCAGTGACACTCTTCCCTTTATTATTCGCAAGTGCGATAACTTCTACCCATTATGACACATAATAGTCTGCCATAAGAATGTACTTCATCCCATGAGAACTCATAAAAGGGCCCATATAGTCAATGCCCCATACATCAAACAATTCAATCACAAGAATGGGATTTAAGGGAGATCTTGCTTTCTTGAAATTCCACCATCTCTTTGGCATCTATCACATACCTTGGAGAACTCATGAGCATCTTGGTGGATGATTGGCCAATAGTAGCCACATTGCAGGATCTTGTGAGCAGTCCGGATACCACTATGATGCCCACCTCAGGCGAAGAATGGCATGCCTCCAAAACACTCAACATCTCACTTATGGAACACAACGCCGAATAAGCCCATCGACATAACTTCTATATAAGTATGGATCATTCCAAAAAAACTTTTTCACATCATGCATAAACTTTTCCCTTTGATGAAAGGACAAGTCCGATGGTACGATATTACTAGCCAAATAATTTGCGAAATTTGCGAACCATGAAATCAATTCTTGGGAGGCAGCCAATACATGCTCATCAGGGAAAGTATCATCAATTTCAGCCTTCATACCTAACTCTCTCATTGCTTAATCTTCTAATCGGGACAAGTGATCAGCAACTTGATTTTTCTGTCCCTTTTCTATCTTTCACCTCAAAGTCAAATTCTTGCAACAGTAATACCCAACGAATTAACCTCGGTTTCACATCCTTCTTTTCCATAAAATATCTCAAAGAAGAATGATCAGTATGCACTATAACCCTCGTGCCAAGCAAATAGGAGAGAAATTTCTCGAAAGCAAAGAGTACTGCAAGGAGCTCTTGTCAGTCACGATGTAGTTCTTTTGGGTTTTATTAAGGGCTTTACTAGCATAGTAAATGGGATGAAGGATTTTGTCCTTTCTTCGTCCCAATAACACACCAAGAGCAACACCACTCGCATCACACATCACCTCAAAAGGCCTGCTCCAATCTGGAGAAATGATGATAGGTGCAGACATCAACTTTTCCTTCAACTCACGAAATGTCAGAAGACAAGATTCATCAAGATGAAACTTACGCTCTTTCTCAAGCAACTAGCACAAATGATGTGCAATCTTTGAAAAATACTTGATGAACCTCCGGTAAAAGCCTGCATGCACAAGAAAACTTCTCAGACATTTTATAGAGATAGGTGGAGGAAGTCTCTCTATCACCTCAACTTTGGCTCGATCAACCTCTATACCCTTCTCTGAAATGCGATGACCCAATACAATACCTTCTTTCACCATGAAGTGATATTTTCCCCAATTCCGCACAAGGTTGCAATCTTCACACATCTTAAGAACCTCGGACAAATGACTCAATCACCGCTCAAAGGATTTACCATTTCCCAAGAATACATATCTCAGATGAGGTGGTAGAGCCTTAAGTTCTACTTTTGGATCCTCATCTATAGATGGTTTCGCTGGTGGAGACTCGCAATGCTTTATATCTAACTCCAAATTCTTTGGTTTAAACTGAACATCACTATCAAAATTCATGATCACTGCCGCTAGTGCTTCTACGCCCAGACGCTCTTCTATTTGTACCTCAGATGACTTTTCAACCCTGTAAGATATGGCAGATATTGATTGGATATCACCACTCTGCCTCATGGACCTACAAATATTGAAAGTCACTTCTTCATTGTTCAATCAAAATTTCATTTGCCCTATCTCCATATCGACCAAGGTTCTACCCGTAGCAAGGAATTGCCTCCTAAGAATAATAGGTACCTCAAAATTAACCTTACAATCAAGAATCATAAAATCGGCCGTAAATATGAATGACTCTACCTTTACTAACACTTCGTGAAGTATCCCAATAGGCCTCTTCACTGTTTGATCGACCATCAATAGCCGCATCGTAGTGGGATTTGGGTCACCGAAACCCAACTTCCTGTAAATATAGAAAGGCATGAGATTTATGCTTGCCCCAAGATCACATAATGCTTTCGCTAAGTGTAATAACTCGATTGTACATGGAATAGTGAAGGCACCCGTATCTTATTTCTTTTGCCCTAGAGACCTTGTAGCAATAACACTACAATGCTGCATTCTATCATCATCCTCAAAATTGAACGATCTTTTCTTAGTGACTATATCTTTCATGAACTTGACATAACCGGGCATTTGTTAAAGAGCTTCTATCAAAGGGACATTGATGGAAAGCTGTTTGAGCATAGTGGCAAAATGCCGGTATTTAACATCCTTGGTCTTTTTCACTTACTACTGTGGGAATGGAGGTGGTGGTCTAGGCATGGGGGTCACGTTTTGGGGTACCTCAGCTTCTTTCCCTGTTTTCTCTTCTAACTCAGCACTAACCTCTTCTACCTCAGCATCGCCTCTTATCAGATTTTATACACCAGACGACATCGGTGGGTCAATGGTTTGCTTACCACCTCGAGTTGTTAATGCCATATGATATACCGTGGTTTCATGAAATTATTAATACTTTTTCCTTAAGTTTAGTGGGTCCAAAAGCGTTTTTGTGCTAATTTTTATATAAGTTTCTTTTTATTTTGTAGGAAATCTGTCCAAAGTTGAATGCGGAGATTTTGAGCGGAAAAATGCAGAAGAAACCACCTACGGAGCTTATGACGGTCTGTCGTGCTTGTGACGGTCCGTAGGTGGCAGCGTAGTGCAACTGCTGAAGGAAGATGGGGAAGTCTGACCAAGTGTGGGGTTATGAAGCTTGTGACGGTCCGTCGTGTCTATGACGGCCCGTCCTGCAGGTTCGTCATGAAGTTCAGAGAAGTGATCCCAGTACCCATATTTCAAGAGTTGAAGTGTTTTGAAACGAAGGCCATCGACGGACCGTTGTGCCTATGACGGTCCGTCATACTTGCCGTCAAGGGTAATGAAGAAGAGCAGCTAAAGAAATTGCACAAGTATGGGATGGCGGAGTCCATGACAGTCCGTCGTGACCATGACGATCCGTCGCGAGGTCCGTCGACCCAGCCGCGTTTTGGCAGATTTCCAGCAAATAGATTCCTTGTTTAATAAGGTTTTTATTTTTTATAAATAGTTCAAAAAACCTCGTTTTTGAGGTTAGACTGCGGATAGTGAGACTCTTAAACGGTTAGACTCTGGGAGGTTTGACATCATATTATTGTGAGCCCTTTGTATTAGTGTTAGATTATTTATTACTTTGAGATTTTGTGAGATTATTGATTACTTTGAGATTCTTGCAAGTGACTTTTGGTGATTAATCAAGCAAACTTTCAGATTTTACTCTTTCTCATTGAAGTAAGTACATGAATTCTTATTTAATATATTTGAATATTGTGATTATGACTATGAGCAACTAAACTCCATAACTAGGGTTGTGGGAACCATAGGCAAATAATGAGATAAAACCTAACTAAAATAACAATTCTAGAATGGTGTCTTGCATGTATTAATAATTCTTTCGCTTAGAAGTCTTTTTAACGGATGGCCAACGTTAGAACTCGCCTTCATGCTACTTGCTTGACCAAGGAGGTAGATAATAGGAAAAGAATTATTAACATAGATTTAGTGTATACTATCTAATAGGCTAGTATTGATTGGTATGAGGTAATAACTTAGTCAAATATCGAATACGATGCTTAATATGAGGTAAAGATAAGGGTTAGGAAAGCAACACACGTAGCCGGACCAAGGTGCGGAGTGAGATTTTTTAGATGCCGGACCAAGGACTTAGAAATACATAACTTATCACTTTGCATGCAAGATATTAGGAAATAATTGTTATAGTTAGAGTTATCAAGTTATGAACCTGTGGGGAGCACGTAAACCCTAGTTAGTTTGATTAATTGATTAAAATCCAACATTCAAAGCTATTAAATGTCTCTTTCAATTGTGTTAGTTATTTTTATTCATTTAGAATTAGAAACCCCCCTTTTATTGTTTTTTACTTTCCAAGGAAGTCATTGACCAAACAATAGTAATAACAAGTTGAAGTTAGGTCTAGACTATTTTCCTCGTGGGAACAATCCCAACCTCACTAGTTGGGTTATTTACTTGACACGACCGCTTTACTTCTTATTTGAGAAGTAAGTTTGAGCGTATCAAATTTTGGCGCCGCTGCCGGGGATTATAGCTTTTAGATTAACTTGAACTTATTACTATAGTTTAGTTGATATTTTCTTGATTTTACTTTGTTTTATTGTTTTTGATTTTTTTCTAGAACTATCCTCCTTGTATGCCAAATACACGGAGAGGAAGAGAACCCCTGTTTCCCTACGATCACAAGTTAGAGCGTACAATGCGCAATATGAATCAAAACTTGGGAATAAATGATGATGATCCGAACCAGAACATCCCTGCTCCGGTTGATATTCGTGGTCAAATGTTACCCAATGCTCCGGGTGAACACCAACAGAGGGGACAAAATCCCATTCCACGGCCCAAGCATACTACAGAGGCTATGATAACATAGCAGACTCGGATGGGCCACTGGTTTTGCCTCCTCTACCCACATGCCACACTTTTGTGGTAACTAGTAGCCTGATGCAAATGCTCACTACCAGAGGTTTGATTTCAGGGTTACCTTCTGAGGATCCACATGCCCATATAGCTAAGGTAAGGGCAGTGTGTAAAAGCTGTGTAGGGAGGCCTAATTTGGATTTAGATGTAATAGGTCTCAGAGTGTTTCCTCCCTCACTGACGGGAGAGGCTTCTATGTGGTTCACTGAGCTCCCATACAACTCAATCTTCACTTGGAACCAGCTAAGGGATGTCTTCTTAGCACGCTACTATCCAGTCTCCAAGAAACTAAACCACAAAGATAGAGTGAATAACTTTGTGGCACTACCAGGAGAGTCAGTTAGTAGTTCTTGGGATAGATTCACCTCGTTCTTGATAAGTGTCCCAAATCACCGTATAGATGATGAGTCACTGAAGGAATGCTTCTATCGGGGATAGGATGATAACAATAAAGCGGTGTTGGACACTATAGCAGGTGGATCTTATGGGGAGTGTCCTTATGCTGAGATCGCTGAAAAATTAGAGAAAATCTCCCAGAATAACAAAGCTTGGAGTACTAGGAAGTCTGATACAGGGAGAAACACCTTCGCAGTGCAGCCCACTAACAATCCAGCCACAAATGAGATTCATGAAGAAATGGCTCAGATGAGAACTGAGCTTGGGTTGGTACTAAAACATGTCACTGGGGGTGAAGAAATGATAAATGCAGTCAACTACTTGTCGAAACCACCGCCACAAAATGATGAGTGCTATTATGAGGAGGAGTCCTATGCAGTAAATGAACAGATGGGGGGTTTCCGACCGAGCGCCCAAGGCTCAAATCAGGATAATTGGTGCCAAGGTTAAGGAAACCAAGGTCGGAACTATGGTAACTACAATTGTGAGGGTCATTATGTCTGAGATGGAAACTACAATCACGACAACAACTTTAACAGGGGTAACTATGCTAATAGAAACGACAGGAATGGGCCTTATGTCCCTCCTCAAAATCGTGAAGTTACTCCTAGGGATGGTGGAGATAGTATGGCGCGAGTTGAGGATATGTTGCACAAAATGATAAGGAGGTTCGATGCTAGTGAGGATCACATTGAAGAGTTGAGGTGTGATTTAGCTAGTATTGGGCAAAAAGTTGATACACATGAAATTTCGATTAAGCAGATCGAGTTGCAAATGGCCCAATTATCTGCGACAGTGAACACACGACAACCAGACACTCTGTCCAAAATACAAAGAATGATGCGCACTGTATGGCAATCACTACTCGGGTGGTAAGCAAACCATTGACCCACCTATGCCGTTTATTGAGGAAAATGTGAGAAAGGATAATGACAATGTGGTAAAGGGTAGTAGTGAAGTAGAAGAAAGTAATGGAAAAGATGCAGAAGCTCTAGAACAAATGCCCGGTTATGACAAATTTATGAAAGATCAGGTCACCAAGAAAAGATCGGTCACTTTCGAGGATGATGATAGACTGCAACATTGTAGTGCTATTGCTACAAAAATCCCTTGTACAAAAGAAAGAAGATCCTGGTGCGTTCACTATTCCTTCATGATGTGCTAGTAAAAGTGGAGTCATTCATCTTTCCGGCTGATTTTGTTATTCGTGATTGTGAGGTCGATTTTGAAGTGCCTATTATTCTTGGGAGGCCATTCCTTGCTACAGGTAGAGCCTTAGTTGATATGGAGAAGGGACATATGACATTTCAGTTGAATAATGAAGAAGCGATCTTCAACGTTTGTAGGACCATGAGGCAGAGTGGTGAGCTCCAATCGGCATCTGCCATATCCCATAAAGAAAAGATGAAGAAGGAGAATGAACAAAAAAATGCAAAAAAAGAGTTTATGGTTGGGGATTTGGTGCTTTTAGTCAGCTCTAGGGTGCCTTGTCTTTCGGGCAAGGTCAAGTCCAAATGGACTGGCCCTTACTTTATTACCCAAGTATTCCCTCATGGAGCAGTTGAGTTAAAAGCCAAGGAGGGAGTGCGGTTTAAGATGAATAGAGAACGAATAAAACTCTATTTTGGGCATAAAGCATCGGGGAATAAAGCAATAGAGGAAAACCATCTTGATGAAAGCTGAGTAATCAAGTGTCCCCAGTCGTGCCGCGACATTAAATCAGGCGCTTGTTGGGAGGCAACCCAATACTTATAGTTTTTTTAGTAATGGTAGCACTTTTCTACTAATGGGTTTTTAAATTTGCAGGCACATCACCAGGAAATTCTGCAGAAAATTACTCTACAGCAGTCACTGACGGATACAACGACGGACCGTTTCACCTACGACGGACCGTCGTATGCATCCGTCGTACCAGGTATGTCTTTCTGTTATTTTCAAACTAGGACACACACGACAGAACCAAGACGGGTCGTCACAGCTTCGACGGACCGTCGTCGGGGAACCATCGCATGATTAATGAGGCATACCCGACCCGACCCGACCCAGTTGGAGTTTATTATAAACTTTCACCATTTAAACTCCCCAACCCCTCATTTCACCCCATTCCTTCATTATTCCTCCCACTACTCTCTCTTTTTCAACTTCCACAATCTATTCCTCTATCAACCACCGATCATTGCCCCCCACAATTCCCCAAATCCCTAAAAGTGTTAATCTACTAGTCGGAGTTGCTGCTGTGGGTGTCTTCCTGGCCACCGGGTACTTGTCCATTTGTTTTCTCTACTTCTAAGGTATGTGTCTCTAATTTCTACTCATTTATCTTGCATTTTTGTTTATTAGTTAGTATTAGCTTAGTTCTTAGTCATATGTTGTTTCTTTTATACGATTCTGTCTAACCTAGGTTAAACATGTTCGAAATTTCCATGTTTACAACCCTAGACATAGGTGCTTTTGCATTACTAGTTTCCTAGGTAGTTGGGCTAGACAAATGTAGGTCCAACATACTACAAGTTCAATTTTGGGTTCATCGGGGATGAATGGGGTACACCATTTCTGTCACTGATCTACAGAACGAGACCCCAATGACGGACTGTCATGCCCACGATGAACCGTCGTAGGGTCTATTCCAAAAGCCCTAACTCCCCATTGTCCATTTTATCTAAGTGTCCTTCAATGGACACATGTGACGGACCGTCATACCCACGATGGTCCGTCCTGCATAACCGTTCTGGTTGTCAGAGAACCTGTTTCTCAGGGTCTCTCATTTTTTTCTAAGTGTCCCCCAACGGACACATGTGACGGACCGTCGTCTTCACAACGGTCCACCCTGCACAACCATTCTGGTTGTCAGAGACTCTGTTTCTAAGGATCTCTCACTTTTTCCAAGTGTCCTTCAACGGGCACATGTGACGGACCGTCATACCCACGACGGTCCATCCTGCATGACCGTCATGACAGTTAGAGACCCCTCTCCTATGGGTCTCCATATTTTTTCCAAGTGTCCTACGACGGACCGTCGTACCTGTGACGGTCCGTCCTGCACATATCGTCATACTAGTCAAAGACTCTCCTTCAGGGTTCTCCATATATACATAGTCTAAGTAATACACGACGAACCCCATGACGATCCGTCATAGTCACGACGAGCCGTCACCAGGCCCGTCGTGTGTCTGTTTCTATAGCAGTGACATACTATTTTCAATATTTTGTTTGGTATGGTTTTGCTTGTCTTGTTTACCACTACTCGTACTAATATGGATCCTTTATTGGTACTATCTACGATGGCACCCAAGCCAGACCGAACTACACACGCGGGTGATCTAAGTTTGTCGCCCCGTCTGCCCGCATGGTCATTGGCTCTGATGATGAGCGTGACCCTAAGTATGTGCTCCTAGGCACTTCCACCCCTTCCCGTGCTGCACGTGCTCCTAGAGCCCCACCCAAAAAGGTGGCGTCCGGTGTAGCCACTGCCTCCCAATATGATGAGGAGTGCATAATGACCGGCACACCCTCTAGGTCAGTCACAAATAAAGAAGGAGCGTCCGGTTCCTTAGGAGTATCATGGTCCGAGGAAGCCTCCGGCTCTGCTGAGGTTCCCACACCCGCCACCGCTGCAGCGTCGGCCTCGTCTGATGAGGCTGACAGTTCAGAATCTACATTAGGATCACCATCTCAGGTCCCCACCGCAGCCACTGACCAGCCCAACTGGTGGTGTGTCGACGGGAAATTTCAAGTCTACTCTGACGCCAAGTTCCTGACTGATAAAGGAGTGATGACTCGAACACTCACCTTGGAGTGGAGGGTCCTTACAGGGAGCCTCCTGATGATGCCTGAGATCCACAATCTCTTCACCAGGCATCGCTTGGAGTGGACAGCACGTCCGTTGGGACGTTACAGTGAAGAAATGGTCCGAGAGTTCTACGCAGCCTACGTAGCGACTGTTCGATCGCAGATAAATAGGCGGCCTACCCCTTCTAAACAGGCCCCACTGGAGCAGGTCCGAGTACGGGGCGTACAGGTTGATATTTCCCTACCCGCCATCCGCCAGTTTCTATACGGCGAGGGTGTTGATGCTACTCGGACCCCTCTCACTGCCGAGTTCGACTACCGCTGACAGTCAGGTCCCCACCGCAGCCACTGACCAGCCCAACTGGTGGTGTGTCGACGGGAAATTTCAAGTCTACTCTGACGCCAAGTTCCTGACTGATAAAGGAGTGATGACTCGAACACTCACCTTGGAGTGGAGGGTCCTTACAGGGAGCCTCCTGATGATGCCTGAGATCCACAATCTCTTCACCAGGCATCGCTTGGAGTGGACAGCACGTCCGTTGGGACGTTACAGTGAAGAAATGGTCCGAGAGTTCTACGCAGCCTACGTAGCGACTGTTCGATCGCAGATAAATAGGCGGCCTACCCCTTCTAAACAGGCCCCACTGGAGCAGGTCCAAGTACGGGGCGTACAGGTTGATATTTCCCTACCCGCCATCCGCCAGTTTCTATACGGCGAGGGTGTTGATGCTACTCGGACCCCTCTCACTGCCGAGTTCGACTACCGCTGACAGATAGTTAAAGATGGCCAGTTCCTGCATGATCCATCACTGAGAGAGACCACCAAGAGGTGGATGGCCCTGCACCTGTCAGTAGATGGAGAGGGTGGAGACTTGGTAACTGAGCCAAAGGGGGCCATCAAGAAGGCCAACCTCACTTTCACGGCGAAGTTCTTGTGGCTACTTGTCTGTCACTACCTTTCCCCCACAGATGCTGATAATATCGTTACATGGGATTGAGTAGTGTTGATGGCGGCGATGATAGCTGGGTTCGAGGTGGACTTCGCATGGCTTCTACAGGCAGTCATGCACGAGAGGGCATTCAAGGTCACTACTACTTACCATTTCCCGTGCATGATCTTTGCTCTCTGCAGGTCTGCAGGTGTGCCTATATGGAACGTAGATCAGCTCAAGACCCCACAGGGCACTGTTGACGTCGGCCTCATCAGAGAGGAGGCCAATGAGTTGTCCCCACGCAGAGGGCCCCGTCCAGAGCTGCCCCCACTTGCTGATACGGTAGCCCAGGCCCGCACGGCTACACAGGCGGTGCCACTGACACTACCCCAGTCGAGTCTATCCCGGGTAGTAGCGCTGCCCCGAGCTCCTCTCGTACAGCCCCTCTACCGGCACTGGTCCCGCTTGCTAGGTTCCAAAAATTGGAGGCACAAATGGCTACACTTTTGCATCATATCCAGCCGTGGATGCAGAAGTCGATTACTGAGTCTGAAGAGCGTCTAGAGCGAAAAATGGTACAGTATATAGAGCAGAAGATCGCTGAGGTTAACCAGCGTTTGGACACCTTCGAGTTGAGGGTGCTAGCCCGACCAGCCCCTCTGGTGGATGTGTCAACTCTTCAGGCTGCAGTTGACACTCTTCGTGCAGATATCGACACAATCTTAGAGGCTAGGGTGCCAGATTCTGAGGCCCCTTTTGTCGAGCCTTCTGAGGATTCAGTGCTAGCGGCCCTATTTGCCACCTCAGAGATTCCACCACCTCCCCCTCGAAAGAATTCCAAGAGGCGTAGGGGTCGAGTAGAGGATAAGGCGCGAGCACGGAAGACTGAGCTCCGAGAGATGGAGGCTGCGAGGAGAGCCTCACTTGCTGAGGAGGAGGCGCACCAGATGCGAGCATCAGAGTTAGCGACTGGGGCGTCTAGCTCCCGTACTGTGGATATAGCAGGAGGCACTACTGATAGTGCGGTTGTTGCTGAGGACACTACTGAGGGTGTCCAGATTGTAGAGGACGTGGGTTCCGGGGAACCGGACCCACCAGCTTGCTGATCGACGGCGCTTTGCGCCACAGGTTTGCTTCACCTACCACTCTAGTATTTAAATTTTTATGCATTGGGGACAATTGCATGCTTTTTTTTGGGGGTGGGGTAAATGGAAATTGAGTGTTAAGGTGAAGTCTGAGTAGCCCAATTCACTATCCTCTTTTGGGATTTTCTTGCCTGTGTTCTTTTTCCCCAAAAGACTAATTACTTTTTCTGTTGAACCGACATGTTTATATCTTTTGTACATAGTTTAATTCCTGAGCTTGATGGGTAAATTGATATCCTGATAAACTGGAAAATGATGCATGACTAGGCATAGTAACTGATAATTGTGTGGCTCTAAACATAACATAGAGTTACACCATTGCATTACCCTAAGTCTTAAATTCGAACTAGGTGTCTGATAATCTAGTATAGTGATGAGATGTAAAGTGAGTGTGAGGAAAATTCAAATAAGTCCACTATTTCTACTAAGCTAGAACTTGCCTGGTTAGTCCTGCTAAAAGTAAGCTGTAATAGATAATTAGGAAAGGATCATAGGCCCTTATTCAATATAGACCATCTTTAGCCTAAATAGAAGAAAACCAAATGAAATTTATCCTTCTTTGATCCAAATGATCTGAGCTGAAAAATAGACCTTTCTTTTTCACCCCAACCGATCTTTTCTGGAAACAATGTGTTGGCACTCCAACACCACTTTGAACCAACTTCCCGGGCGTCATGGACGTTCTTGAATGTTGTGGTTCTTAAACTTTCTAAATGACCTATATTCACTTATAATGGACTTAAAAACTGTACTAAGACCTTATGCCACCTACATTAGGTTTTACGACACATCTTGAATTTTTAAGGTGTTACACATTGCAATATCTCATTAGGACCCACGTATCGAGGTCTAAGTTTCCATTTTCTTACTGAATCTCATCACCCCTTTCATAGGTGAAATCTTCAAGTAGACCATATAACCTACTTCGAATTCGAGGTCTTTTCTTCAATTGTCGGTATAGGATTTTTGCCAACTATGTACTATTACCAAACTATCTCTAATCACCCAAACTGTCACATCCGGGTTTACCCCCTAGATATAACCAGCGTCATCGTCCTCTTTGAGGACTAATATTAGCCTCTTAGTTTACATCATTACATTTATAGGTCAAATTTAGTGGAAAATTTAAAAAATTTCATTACTTCTACTTGGAGGTTACATAGACCTCTATATACACATATACATAGATACCAAGCATACATAGACGCTACGTATAGAAAAATTACTTAGTCATCTACTTTTATTGCAGATAAGTATAAAAATAATATCATAATCATAACAATCATAATAGTCGTTTCATCTCTAACCATCTAATAAGAGTGTAAGAATATGGTCATAACTCATACATCAAAGTAAAATGCCTCACATGGGCTATACAATGTTTCATACCAAATGGACAAAAAGAACCATAGAAGTCTTTAACTAAAAAGCAAACATCATAAGCTAGATAGTGGCATCACCCTCGGAAAATGAGGGCTACCCAGCTTGGACGAATAAGAGATCCAAGCCTTCTTCAAGTCATCTTCAAAGAACCTCAATGATTGGAAACTAACATATTGGGGAAAAGGAAGAAAGGGGGCTAGTGTGCCATTTGTACTAACTATGAGACCATATGCACATATAAGATCTAATCATGCTAAAAGGGTCATTTTTATCAAATCATGCTATTTTATTCTTTAAAAGCCTTATGCATCATCAAGGAAAACATACAACTCAAGAAGGCATATTCATCAAGTCAAAGCAAATAATATCAACATACATTAACCCATAATCTAATATAACCCTACCATCAAGTAATTACTTCTCAAGAATGAATATGATTTCATCATATCTTAATAAAGCAAGACTACTACTCATGACTCCTCATAAAGCCAACAACTGTAATAACCATGCAAAGCTCCATAACCTTACTCAATCAAGTGACCCAACAAGAATCATGACTAATATTCAACTTCACATACAATAACCTTTTAAGGATATATAACATCATACATTTAACAACATAGACGAATGTTCATAAGAGTATTAATCACCATATGGTATCATTTACATGTAAAGTTATCATATATCATCTTTTGCATTCATTATCATATACATACATAATATCAACCTTCTACAACTTCCATCAAGGCAAACTATTGCAAGACATAGGTGGAGTCCCATACCACTACCTATGCTTAGGCAAACCTCTGAAGTCACCTTAGTTAGTTTATCCTTCATTTGTTCATTTTAATTTAGGGAACACTTGTCTTAACCAACATAGACCACAAGAGCAAAGTGTGGAATCTGGTGTTGTAAGACCTTACAACGATGGAAGGTGGTCTACCTGCCAAAGTAAAACCAATCATAAATGTAGATTTCTAGGTGGATCAACGAACTAGTCATACTATGGGGGAAACATAGTTCGATAACTAAGACATAGGTATAATCCCATTATATATCACTTATACCACTTGGATATTGGGTCCTCCTCTCATGGGAATCCATCGGATTATTATCAATCTTAGGGGAGTCAACATCACATGTAGAACTATAGGGTGAATCTTCCTTAATGGGAATCCATCACCTCCCATTGTAAAGTTCACTTGGTACTAAGCTAAGTCCCTTTATTGAAATGTCGTTAATGTATTTATTAATCATCATAGTTTATTGTAGGTCATAGGGTCAAACCCTTGTATAATCATCATCATCATAGCTCAATAAGAATTTTATGAGTATAGTACTTTCATTACAATTCATATAAGTGAGGTTAGGTCATTTCCATATTTCATTCATAATAAGGCACATGGGTAGTCATCACCATACTTATAACATATACATCTTAATCAACCTCACAACATGGTCAGGACATTTCAATACAACATCATACCAACCCTATCAATACTAATACAAGGCATACTCCAATACAACATCATGACTTAATCACAATTAACCACAATTCGAAGTAAGTGATAGAGATCATAAGACTTACCAAGTCTCCTTCGTAGTTCATCGTCAAGGTCTTACCATAAACCCTCAATTAAACCCAATTTGGGTATACATAATCATAAGTCAATAATCAACATGATATTAAGGCTAGAATAATCACTACATCACAATTGAATGCTAGATCATAGCTTAAGACAAGATACTTAGGTCAATTCACAACATACTTCCTAACCTTGATCATCTTCTCAAGAACTAGCATGAAAGGCTACAAATCACTATATTTTGTTCATTATTAATGAAACAACATAATCTAATAGTAATTCAACCAATAACCAAGTCATTTGAATTAAATACAACCTAATTCATATCAAGATCAAACCTACGGTTAAGGGTTAGGGGTCATCTTCTACAAACTAGACAAATCTATCAAGATATATCAAAATTAAGTTATAATTTATGTTAAACTACTCATATTATCCAATAGAAAACATAAACAAATGAATTCATAACATAATTTTCGAGATTGAGAAGAACCCACATGAAAACCCAACTTTCGAAAATACTTTGAAGGAACCCTTTGAGGAAAGAAGTCCCAAAGGTGAATTAGATCCCATACCTCAACGTTTGATGAAGAATTGATGGTGAAATAACCCTTTACAACCCCCAAATCCGTCCCCTAGCTTGTCATCAATGGTGTCTTCCAATAGATAGAGAAAGAAGAGAGAAGGAATGGAGTTTTGTTTTGAGAGTTGTAATTATGCTAAATGGGTTGGGGTCCTTATATGGGGGGGGGGGAGGGGGTAATTAAGTTAATTAGGCTTACCTTAATAACTAAATAACAAACAAACCCCTTGATTAATTTTATAAGACCAACTTAAAATGTGCAGGAATTACAGGCCCCATCGACGAAAGCACGATTGAAGGATCATTGGTTAGTCGACGGACCAACCCTCCTCCGTGCTGCACAACCGTGGTATTTCAGAGACTTGTGCAGGCGAGGGATCCAACAATTTTTCTAAGTGTTTCTAAACGGTTGGAAACGACGCCCAACTGATTCACACATGGATCGTCGATTGCATCTCGTAGTTACACATTGCCCAGACAGTGTTGACTCTAACGTGCAAGGGTCCTCCTCAAGGAACCTTGGTGGGTCCTTAGGGATCGTACCTAGATGTTTCAACCATCATTCGACTTAAGCACATGTTAACTACCCTTCCATCAATTTTCATGGATTTTCAACTCCTAAAAGCTAGTCAAATAGGCTAAGGCCCACTACTACCTCCTTGAACTACTTTTCGGATGTCATGGACATTCTTGGACGTTTTGGTTTCTAAACTACCTAAATGACCTATTTTCATTAAAATGACTCTTACAACAGTGTCTATAACTCATGAAACTTATGCTATCATTTAAGACACGTCTTGAATTTTCGAAGGGTAGATCATAAACTTACCAAGTCTCCTTCATAGTTCATCATCAAGGTCTTACAATAAGCCCTCAATTCAACCCAATTGGGGTATACATAATCAATATTCAGTATTCAACATATTAAAAAGTCTAGAAGAACCACTACATCACAATTCAAAACAAGATCATAACATAAGACAAGATACTTAGGTCAATTGACAACATACTTCCTAACATAGATCAACTTTTCAAGAACTAGCATGAAAGAATACAAATCACCCTAATTTTGTACATGATTAGTATAAAAACATCATCTAGTAGTAATACAATTAACACCAAAGTTAATTGTTCCAAATACAACTTAATTCATATCAAGATCATGACCTAGGGTTAAGGGTTAAGGCTCATCGTCTACAAACTAGACCAAACCATCAATATGTATCATAATTAAGTTAGAATACATGTTAATATACTCATAATATCCAAAATAAATCATAAAAAAATCAATTCATAAAAAAACTTTCGAGATTGAGAAAGACCCACATGAAAACTCAATTTTTGGAAATACTTTGAAGGAACCCTTTGAGGAAAGAGGTCTCAAAGGTGAATTAGATATCATACCTTAATGTTTGATGAAGAATTTATGGTAAAATTTTCCCTTTATGGCCCCTGAAACCCTCCCCTAGCTCGGTCTTCAATGGTGTCTTCCAATAGAGAGAGAAAGAAGAGAGAAGGAAGAGAGTTTTGTTTCGTGAGTTGTAATTAGTGTAATGGGGTTGGGGTATTTATATGGGGGATTAATTAATTTAATTAGAATTCTCTTAATCCCTAAATAACCCCCAAACCCATTAATTAATTAGTTACGACCTAGTAAAAACGTACATCTAAATAGGTCACTCACCCACGAGACCCCGTCGATGCCTCGTGCCTCAATCGACGGACCAACCCCCTTCTGTGTTGCACGCCCATCGATGAGTTCAGAGATTGTGCATACAAGGCCCCCAAACCACTTGGATAATTGTTGGTCGACGTACGACATCGATGACCCGTCGATGTCCTCTCGTGGGTGCACACTGCCCAGGCAATGTTTGACTCTACTTGCAAGGGTCCTCTTCAAAGGCCCTTGCTTGTTCCTTGGGGAGTCCTACCCTGGCGTTTTGACCATGAATCTACTTAAACACATGTTAGACACCATTCCACAAATTTTAATCATTTTCTGAAAAATCTAGTGAATTAGGCTAAGGCACGATAGTACCTCCTTGAACTACATTCCAGACGTTCTTGGATGTTTTGGTTCCTAGACGTACTAAATGAATCATATTCGTTAAAATAGACCTTTGAACAATGTCTAGATATTATGAAACCTATGTTAGTCTCTAGAACACGTCTTGGATTTTTGAAGTTTTACACAAACATTTTCCAAAGCCTCGTAGATTATTCTGGGACCAAGGAGTGAAGACTCACAAACTTCTAACCACCCAACCGGAGACCTACATCGCCTACCATAGAGTTCTTCAAAAGTTGCCATGGAAATAGTCGAAAGGTAGCTATTATTATAGGAGATCTCAATCAACGGTAGGTGATTGTCCCAACTCCCCTTGAAATCTATCACATAAGATCTTAACATGTCTTCTAGGGTTTGAATAGTACGCGACGCCTGACCATACGGTTGAGGATAAAAGCGGTGCTAAACTTCACTTGAGTACCCAACCCTTTTTGAAAAGATCTCCAAAACAGAGAAGTGTATTGAACACCTCTATCTGAAATGATGAACAAAGGGATCCCATGTAAGCTCAATCTCATTAATGTATGTTCTTGAATAATCCTCTGCCAACTAAGTAGACTTGTCTGGGATAAAGTGAGCGGATTTGTCAATCTATCCATAATAATCCAAATTGAGTCATTTTGCCTCCGGGTTCGAGGCAACCCAACCACAAAGTCCATATTAATTTCGTCCCACTTCCAAGTAGGAATATCTATTACTTGGGTTAGACCACCCGGTCTTTGATGCTCGACTTTAACTTGTTGGCAACTATGACACTTAGCTACAAACTCCTCTATGTCCCTTTTTAAACCATCCCACCAATATACCTCTTGAAGATCACGATACATTTTGGTGGCACCCGGATGAAGAGAATATCAAGAATCATGAACCTCTTCCAAAATTTTCCCCTCAAATTATCAACATCCGAAACACACAATCTACCTTGGTACCTAAGCAGTCCATCCCCCTATAGGAGAATGACTCATTAAACTTACTAAGTAGCGATTCCTTCAACTCCACTAATAGAGGATACATATGTTACCTAGACTTCACCTCAACCACTAAAGATTACTTGGAGTTATGGTGAACCATTAAACCACCTTTATGAGAGTCTTCTAACCGGGAATCCAACCGAGCCAATCTATAAACAGATTTAACTAGGTTTTTCTAACTTTCTTCCACATGAGACACTCTACCCCTGGTCATATGACTTAGAGAATCCACAACCACGTTAGCCTTACCACGGTGGTAGAGAACACTCATATCTTAATCCTTTATGAGTTCCAACCATCTTATTTGTAAGAGATTCAACTCGTTTTGAGTGAACACATATTAAAGACTTTTATGGTCGATAAATATATCCACATGAACACCATATATGTAATGTTTCCATATTTTCAAAGCGAACAGTATGACCGCTAATTCAAGATCAGGAGTTTGATAGTTCTTCTCATGCACCTTGAGTTATCTAGAGGCATAGGCTACAACCTTGCCATGTTGCATAAAGAAACAACCCAAAAATACTTGGGAAGCATCACAATACATACAAAACCGTTGGTACCCTCTAGTAAGATCAACACCGGAGCAGAGGTAAGCCTATATTTCAACACTTGGAAACTTTTTTCAGATGCTTTGGACCACTAAAAAATAACACTCTTTTGGGTCAAGGTAGTTGAAGGACAAACAATGGATGCGGATCCATCCACAAACTTTCTATAGTATTCAGCTAAGCCCAAGAAATTCTAATATCGATGGGAGTCAAAGGTCTAGGCCAATTCTTAACCGCTTCGATATTCTTCGGATTAACCTCTATACCCTCACTTGAGATAATATGACCAAGTAACACAACCGATCTCAACAAAAATTCACACTTACTATACTTAGCAAGGAGTTGGGGTTCCTTAAGGACTTGCAATACTACCATCTAATGACCCATGTGATTATCTCCACTCTTAAAATACACCAAGATATCATCATTGAAGACAATTACAAAGAGTCAAGGTAATTCTGGAACACTCATTCATGAGTTCCATAAAAGTCGTCAAGGCATTATTGAGACCAAAAGTCATCACTAGAAACTCATAATGACCATACCTAGTTTGGACTTGCGTTTTAGGTATATACTTACCTATCACCCTAAGTTGGTGGTATCTCTACCTCAAATTAATTTTTGAAAAGTAGCTTTCCCCTTTGAGTTTATCAAACAAGTCGCCAATCCTTGGGAGAGGATACTGGTTCTTTATGGTTACCTTGTTGAGTTGATGGTAATTAATGCACATGCTAAGGGACTGATACGCTCAAACTTACTTCTCAAATAAGAAGTAAAACGGTCGTGTCAAGTAAATAACCCAACTAGTGAGGTTGAGATCGTTCCCACGACGAAAATAGTTTAGACTTAACTTCAATCTATTATTACTATTGTTCAGTCAATTACTTTCTTGGAAAGCAAAAATGATAAAAGGGGGTTTTCTATGTCTAAATAAATGAAAATAACTAGAAAAATTGAAGGAGACAACTAACAGCTTCAAATGTTGGAGTTTAATCAATTAATAAAAGTAACTAGGGTTTACGTGTTCCTGACAGGTTCATAACTTGATAATTCTAACTATAACAATTCTTTCCTAGTATCTTGCATGCATAGTGATAAGTTATGTATTTCTAAATCCTTGGTCCGGCATCTAGAAAATTTCACTCCGCACCTTGGTCCGGCTACGTGTGTCTCTATACTAACCCTTATCTTTACCTCATATTAAGCATCATATTCGATATTTGACTAACTCGTTACCTCGTACCAATCAATACTAGCCTATTAGATAATATATGCTAAATCTATGTTGATAATTCTTTTCCTATTATCTACATCCTTGGTCCAGCAAGTAGCATTAAGTTGAGTTCTAATGTTGGCCATCCGTTAAAAAGACTTCTAAGCGAAATAATTATCAATACATGCAAGACACTATTCTAGAATTGTTATTTTAGTTAGGTTTTACCTCAATATTCGCCTATGGTTCCCACAACCCTAGTTATGGAGTTTAGTTACCCATAGTCATAATCACAATATTCAAATATATGATATAAGAATTCATGCACTTACTTCAATGAAAAAAAGTAAAATCCAAAAGTTCACTTGATTAATCAGCAAAAGTCAAAAACAATCAATTACAAAAGTCTCAAAATATTCAATAATCAAGAATCTCACAAAGAGTCTAAAATATAATCAAGAGTCTAACCTCAAAACGAGGTTTTTTGAACTATTTATAAAAAAATAAAACCTAATTAAATAAGGACTCTATTTGCTAGAAATCTGTCAAAACGCAGCTGGATCGACGGACCTCGCGACGGATCGTCATGGTCACGACGGACCGTCATGGATTCCGTCATCCCATACTTTTGCAATTTCCTCTACTGCTCTCTTCATTACCCTCGACGGCAGGTATGACGGACCGTCACAACTATAACGGTCCATCGAGGGTCTCCGTTCCAAAACACTTGAACTCTTGGAATTTGGGTACTGGACTACTTCTCTGATCTTCATGATGAAGCAGCAGGACGGACCATCATGGCTATAACGGTCCTTCATGCTTTCCGTAACCCCTCACTTGGTCAGACTTTTCGATTTTCCTTCAGCAGCTGCACTACGATGCCACCTACAGACCATCATGAGCACGACGGACCGTCACAAGCTCCCTAGGTGGTACTTTTCTGTATTTGTTGCTCAAAAACCTCCGCATTCATCTTTTAGACAGAATTCCTGCAAATAAAGAGAAACTTATATAAATATTAGCACAAAAAGGCTTTTGGACACACTAAACTTAAGGAAAAAGTATTAATAATACTGTGAAACCACGGTATAAATGGGACCCATCCTTTTTCTTAACAAACAACACCGGAGCTCCCCATGGAGAAATATTAGTCTTTATAAAGCCCTTATCTAATAGGTCTTTGAGTTGAAGCTTTAGCTCTTTCAACTCGGACGGAGTCATCTGGTAAGGAGGGATTAAAATAGGCTTCGTATCCGTAACATGTCTATACCAAAGTATATTTACCGTTCGGGAGGAATTTTGGGCAAGTCATCAGGAAAGACTTTCGGAAAATACTTCATTACGGGTACCAACCTAAAGGAGGAATGTCGGAGTCAAGATCTTTGACCCTCACAATATGGTAGAGACACACTTTATTAATCATTTTACAAGATTTTAGACACAAAATGATTCAACCTCTAGGGATTGAGTTACCCCCCTTCTACTCTAGGACGGGTTTATAAGAAAAACTTAACCTAACTACCCTTGTTCTACAATCAGTGGAAGCAAAAGAAGCTTGCATTGATCCATTCCCAAAATGGCATCAAAATCAACCATATCAAATTCTACCAAGTCCACCTATGTAACTCTATTTGTCAAAGATATTGGACAACTCCTAAAGACTCTTCTAGCCACAATGGAGTCACCAACCAGGGTAGTAAAAGAAAAAGGTTCAATTAACACATTGGGTAGAACATCAAACCTTCTAGCTACTAGAGGAGTTAAAAATGATAAAGTAGCACCAGGATCAAGTAAAGCATAAACATCAATAGAGAAGACTTGTAACATACCGGTGACCACATTGGGAGATTCCTCTTAATCACCCCTAGAACGGAGAGTAGAGAAGTGGTTCCTCTTTGGTGCATCGGAAATAAGACCGCTTTATTGAGCTTGGCTACCATCTTTTCCTCTATACTTAATATAGGGACAATATTTTACCTTATGGACATCTATTCCACAACTAAAGCAATTACCCGTTCCGACCAAGAATTCACCCGTATGCTTTTTACCACACTTGGAACAAGTAGTTTATCACTAGGTGAATTTCCAATCCTTCCCTTTTGGGACCTAGGGTTTGACATCCTATCCTTGTTATCCTTAGGTAAATTTTATTGAACTTGGTTGGAGACCCTCTTATTGAATCTAGTCTTGTCTTGAATTTCAATCCTACCCTTGGAAGTAACTCCCGATAAGACTTGGCCTTCTTAAACTCCTTATTCTTTCTCTTGAGTCTACTCTCCTCAACTTGTTGAGCATGAACCATCAAACAAGAAATATCCATATTATCATAAAGCATCACCGAACAACACTCTTCAATTAGATAATTAGACACTCCCGTGACAAAGAAGCTCATCTCATCCCTAGGATTGTATACTAAATAAGGAGCATACTTGGAAAATTTAGTAAACTTCAAGGAGTAATATTGAACACTCATACCTCCCTGGCAAAGGTTGATGAAATCTTCCACCTCAGCCTATATTTTATACCTTGGGAAGAACCTATAAAGAAAATCCCTTCTAAACACCTCCCTCAGGAGAGAAGCCATGGTATTAGCATTGTGTTGAACGCGGGTTCCAATTTCCCGATTTTCTTGAGCCTTCATGACTTAGCTTGAGTATCTACCATTTCGTTCTGTTAGGGAGGAACTCCTGTATTAGACAAATTTTCCTCGAATCTCCTCATGGTTGACCTTCTCGTAGTCATCACCTATAACCACAAAAAAGAATTAGAAGAAAAGGGACACATAGAGTTACCACTCTTGAGGCACGACTTTCAAGATTACCAAAAGGTGAGAATTCATAAACATCACATAGACTCTCATTTATAAGTGTGACACGATTCACACCCATGAAGAAGAATCTACGTAGACGTGGTTTAGTGAGACGTCAATCCTAAGATTACTGCAACCTCATGCTCTAATACAAAGTTTGTCACGATCGGGGAGCACCCCCTAGATATATAATAAATGTCTTCATTCTTAGAGAGGACTTGGAAAAGCATTTATGATTTGTCATAACATATCGTAGGTCAAAATGCGTAAAATTTAAAACTTTTATATAGTGAGGTATATATATACCTCTCACATATCATATATAGAGTTTACATAGACTCCCCACTTATTGAAGCTTACATAGGCTTCTCGTTTAGACAACATAACCAATATATAGGAAATAGTGTAATAACATTTTCTCAAATTAAACGATCTAAGGAGTATTACAACATTTGGGCATAACCCATACTTTAATAAAGAGCACATATAGGCTTACAACAAGAGTCTCAAAGATAAAGCAATGAAATAGTGTCTTCGACCCCCAACATTGATGACTTACCAATAACTTGTGTAATATGTCAAAGTCTTCTTCCAAAGTGGCCTCCTATACTTCAGTGGTCCAAAACTACATTGTTCAGGAAAAGGTAAAGAATATGGGTTAGTACAACCACATGTACTAGGTATGGAAACAAGTAAAACCATTGAAATCATGCTTAAAAGGACATTATTCACAACCATGATAAGTCACTTTTAAAAGCCTTTATGCACAATTGAGAGCATATACAATCCAATAATCATAACATCACTTAAGAAAAGTTCATATCCAATACAAGACTAACATCATCATAAAGTCAAGTAAACATGGATATTATAAACATAAGGTCATATCAATATGAATGACACAATATTAACATTATACGAACATGAATAACTCCAAAATAATGTCAAAACAACAATTCATGTACAAGAGTTCATAACATCATAACATACAAGACCCTCACCAACAATCCCATCCCAAGCCTAAAAGTGCAACGCTTATGTGCAGCTCTATAACCCCACATAATCAAGTAAACCAAGCAAAGGATCATAAGAAATGTCTACATTTCATATATCTTCATATCATACATATTCATAGTAATGTGCATCAACTTAGACAGTAGCATGTTCATCAATGAAACTAACATCATATAGGATCATCAACATGTAAAGTTATCATATACATTTCATTCATATCTAAGTGTATAAGAACAACATCCTAGGACTTCCCTTAAGGCCAACTTGTGCAATGTAAAAGTATAGTCCCATACCCCTACCTACATTAAGGAGAGCCCCTTAAGTCACCCTAGTTAGTGTTCACTTTATTTATTTCATTTTATTTTTTAGAATAATTGCCTTAACTGACAATATACCATGTGAGCTAAACATGACATCCGATGTCATGAAACACTACACACAAAGAAGGTAGTCCACTTGCCAAGGTAGAAAAATAACATGAACATAACATTTTAGGTGGATCTACTAGCTAGTATTCCTATGGAGGCCACATAGTTAAGGAACTAGGAGATATGTATTGAACCCTCTACACGCCCATTAGCATTGGAGTCCTCTTTTAATGAGAAAATTGGTGAATCTCCCTTCCATTGGGGAGTCAACACCTCTCATTGTCAGGTTCACTTGGTTCTAAGCTAAAGTCCCTTTTTGAAATGTCTTGAAGCCTTTCTTAATCATCATATCTTAGTATAGCCCATAGGATACTAGGTTCTTGTATATCATATCATCATCTCATTAGGTATTGTATGAGAATTTCCTTTTATAACAACCATTCATTTGTGAGATCAACATATCATAGTCATATCATAGTAAGACACACAAGTGATTCATGTTCAACCTTGTATCATCATACCCTTAACATGATCTCACAACTCACATAGCCAAGATATTTCATCATAATCCTCATATCATCATCTTCTTTATCTAATCACATATAATACTTCAATTGAACAACATCATCATGTAAAAGCCATCATCATTGAAGTAAAGAACTCAAATTATAAAGTCTTCCCACAAAGACTTCATAAGCCTCCTTCAAGATCTACAATCAATACAACTATATTCATACATCAGTCCACTTAATAACATCATATAATAATAATATATACAAGAACTAAGTCAAATGTACCATTACTAATCAATTCAACATGAATTCAATATCCTAGAGTTTGGGCAAAAGGGAACAATCATGAAATCTTGTATCGATCTAGGTCGAAAACTAAGATCTAGATTAATTAACCCATAAAAAATTATAATTTATCAATAATAATGAAATTAAACCAACATCAAATCAATTGTAAATATCAATTACGAAATTGGAAGAAAACCCAACTTTTAGACTTCATTAGTAACGAATTTTGAAGAGCCTCTTTGGGAAAGAGATCCCAGGAGTGAATAGCTTCCATTCCTTAAGATTCATTAGTGTTTGATGGAGAAAAGATGAATTCTTTAATCCCTAGTGATCCTTGAAGCTGTCTTCAATGGAGTCTTTGATTAGAGAGAAAAAGTAGAGAGAAGTTGGAGAAAATTGGGTTTGGGAAGTGTGAGGGTGTTAGCTTAGTTTAATGAGTTATAAGTTTTTTGTAGACTTAAAACTCGTTTTAACGGACCCTAACCCTCACTTAATTAACCAAATATTTATCTAACTTAACTAAAAACTTGGCAGTCAACTTAGCCCCCAACCAACCAAGCCTCGTCGACACCCTGTTGTCCAAATGATGGCCCATTGTGCAAGGGCGTCGTTTGGGATATAAAGGGTGATTTTTGACCCTTTTGGAAAATAATCTAAGTTTAAACCTACAAATCCATAGATGGAGCCTCGATCAAATGACGACTCATTGTTTGGATCTTTGTTGCACACTGTCCACAAAAGAGTTGTGAGGTGAAATGGAAGGGTCCTCTCCAAGGACCCTTAGGGTGGTCCTTAGGGATTCTTAGTCGGATATTTAGACCCTAACACACTCTTCTATGTATTTAACACATTTGTTCTAAATTTTGTTAAATTTCGACTCTAAAACCCCCATGAACTATGCCAAGGCACAGTGGCACACATTTCACAATTCTCCAGACGTCATGGTTGTTTCTTAGCGTTTTGACTCTAACACTTCCTAATTAGTTTCAATTCATTATTTTAGGCTTAAAAACAGTGTTTCAAGTCTTAGTTCATCATGTAAGGCTTTAGACTAAGTCATGAAATTTCAGTGTGTTACACCTTCCTAAGAGGTGGCTGTGTAGATTAGATCTTTTATTACTGCTCTAATATTTTGTAGATGAAATTGCACTATTCTATTAATATTAATAAAATTGTATGCGAGTCACCTTAATTTTTTTTATTATTGTCTTAAATTTAAATTTTATTATTGTGAAATTTAAACTTGTATAGTTTTTAAAGTTTAATTTAAACTTTTATAACCTCAAATTTTGAATTTTGAATTTTCAAACTTTTAAAACATCAAATTTAAATTTTCAAACTTTTAAAGCTTGAAATATAAATTTTCAAACTTTTAAAGTGTGAACTTTAAAATTTATAATTATAGTTTGAAAGTTTGAATTACATTTAACTTTTAAGTAAAAAAATTTGAACTTTTATACTTTTAAATATTAAAGGTGTGTTTGGTATGAAGGAAAATATTTTCTTGGAAAACAAGTAGATTTATGACTTATCTTCTCATGTTTGGTTGGTGAGTAGAAAATATTGTTAGGAAATGATTTTATGTCTGATTTATGAATGAAAAATATTTTTGAGAAATATCTTTTATTTTTACTAGAGTAGAAAATAATTTCTGAAATTAAAAGTCCTTTTTTAAAAAAAAGTAGTTTTTAAGGGGTGGTGGTGGTGGTAGGGGGTTGTGTGTGTGTGTGTGTGTAGGGGGGGGGGGTTAGGGATGAAAATTAAAAATTTAAAGTTTAAATATATTTTTAAAAATAAAATTATTTTCTGGGTGGGGGTGGGGGGCTGGCCAAGGGGGTAGGTGTGAAATAACAAAAAATTGAAGTTGAAAATAGTTTTTTTTTTAAAATGTAAATTTATTTTGGGTGGTGGGTGTTGGGGGTCGAGTAGAGGTGAAAAAATAAAAAATTTGAACTCGAAAATATTTTTTTAAAAAAAAATTAATTTTTTTAAGGAGGTGGGTTGGGTTGTGTTTGGTGGGAGTTCGAGGGGTAGGGGTGAAATATGAATTTTTGAATTTGAAAATATTTTTTTAAAAAATACAAACTTTTTTTTTGTGGGGGGTTGGGTCGTAGGGGGTGGGTGGGTTGGAGTGAAAAAATGAAATAGTGAAATTGAAAATATTTTTTAAAAGAAAAAGCTATTTTATTTCGGGGGGGGGGGGGTTGCAGGGGTGGGTAGTGCGGAGGTTGGGTGGTCCGGGATCGGGGTGAAAAAATAAAATTTTGAAATTGAAAATATTTTTTAAAAAACAATTTTTTTTGGAGGGGTTGGGGGATGATCGGGATTGGGGGGGGGGAGTGAAATTACAAATTTTTGAAATCGAAAATATTTTTTAGAAATGTATGTTTTTTTTTTAAAAAAAAATTAATTTGAAGTTGGATGAGCGTTTTGGAAAACTTTTTTCTTAACTTTTGAAGGGAAGTCATTTACCTTAATTTTGATGAAAATGAGTTCATTCGGAAAATATTTTACAAAACTTTTGTCCCAACCAAACATGAGAAAATTGAAAAATGTTTTACTTCATACCAAACACACCCTAAAGTTTAAAAGATTGTAAAACATTAATGTTTAAAGTTTGAAAGTTTGTAAAATTCAAACTTTCAAACTATAAATATATAATTTTGAATTTCAATTCAAACTTTAAAACTATAAATATAAAATTTTAAACTTAAATTCAAACTTTCAAACTATGATTATAAAATATTAAATTTCACATTTTGAAAGTTTGAAATGTATTATTTTTAACTTTAAAATTATAAAAGTTTTAATATTAATTGAGTAATAATTTTTTTTAGAAAAAAATTAGCCTGTTTTTAATTTTAATAGTTAATTGTTTTTTAATATATATTTTTTAAAACAGTAGCCACTGGAGTCCTGCTAAATTGGTCCGGTCCGATCCCGGCTCATTAGCGGACTGGGATGGGTACTCCTTCCTTTATACGACTACCAGTACCGGTACAATACCGGCTTGTGGTGCCCGATTTTGGTACCATGCCAGTGATAGGTGATGGCATATATTTTTTTTCTGGATTTAAAACCAACATACTTTATTGAGGAATCTATATTCTCTAACTTGAGCAGTTGGGAAATCACTACATCTTCATATCGCTACTATAAACAAAACTCGACCTAGTTGTGCGAGGGTCAAGGTACAAGTGGAATTGCTTGCTGCACTACCTATGTTTGTGGAATTGGAACTGGCGAATGAAATTACAAAGATCTATAAGGTGGAAAGGAGAAAAATTTTGTATGATATGCTCTCAAAATATTGCAAACAATGCAAACTGTAGGTACACGTTGAAGCTACTTGTTGGGTTCTTCACCCTGAACTTAGTAAAGTGAATCCAATTATTGACGAAGCAGTTGGTCCTAAGGATGGTGATGGTTCTGAAGAAGTAGAAGTGAATGTTGCTCAACTGGAAGCTTATTTAATAAGGATTAGACGACATATCAAGATATGACAACCTACCAGCAGATTTAAAGCTACTGATAAACAAAGAAGAAAATGCAGATTTACATGCATATAGCACATTTAGAAAGGTACGAATAAATATTATGAATACTAATTAATAGAAAAAGGATGGACAAAGAACGACAAGAAAATATAGCACCGGAATTAAACATAAATGATGAGTAGGACATGAACAAAGTCACTATTGTTTATGGATCTCAAATGTTTACCAGTAACTTGACAAAGCAGGATGGGGAGAAGAAGGAAATAGGACCAACAGTTGTGGGGGCTGATAAGCAACAAAATGTGATTGAGGTTCCTGTCATTAAAGGAATATATGCCACAAATTATGAAGAGATTGCGAAGTAAGTAGCTGAGAAAAATATAAGTTTACTGAATGAATGGAATATTGAACATGATAAGTTGAGTCCAATGAATAAGGCACTAACAATATTTCCTGAGGACCCTATGCAGCAAAATAAGGGTATGATGTTATAAATGGTTTATCTAATGTTATTTATCATATGCCACTATAAGTAGTCCATCAACTTGAACGAATATTCCTTCATATACAAAATGAATACCAACAGATGGGAAAATAGTTTCAAGGGATACTGCGGGATCCCTCATACACACCATGCATGGAAATTTTAGTCCAATATAAACATTACATGCTTTGGTTAATCATCAGAACATTAATCAGGACACTTTAGAGAATTTGCAAATAGGCATAGCATTAGAAGAAGTAAAAAGAAAGGGGAAAGAGATAGCCATATGCAAATTGTTTGTAAAGAGGTTAGTATATCTACCAAGGTGATTTCAAAGAAAAGAAACATCAAATAAAAACGGGATTATAATAGTCGTGTACCAACGAGGGTTCATGGTAAGAGGTTGGTCAAAGCAAGATATAAAGGAGTTACAAAGCCTTGTTATGAAATATTAGGTCTATTAAATTTGAGCAGGCATTTCATAGAGTGTAAATATTACATAGACACCACAAATTTGTCCTGATTTTTTGTGGAACCTTTCTAAGATACTAGGAATATTCAAAAATTCAAAAGGAGATTGGGGATGCCATAAGTGAATTTTAATACAACAGGGTAGATATGAATTTTGTGAATCATCATATTGAAGTGGTTGTTGTCTTATATTCATACTAACAGTTAACCCTATTATTAACATTAGAAGATGGAACGAAAGTGTTGTCAAATGTGGTATGTGCTAAATGCTCTGATACAGAAAGATTAAGTCAATGGGATGTTTTATACTCACTTAGCCTTAACTTCTCAATTCTATGTATGGTGGGAGGCGATTTAAATGTTATATTGAGCGGGGAAGAAAATATACAAGGTTAGCATATTTACCCCAAAAATATGAGGATTTTGCAAGTTGTATTGATTATTGTGATCTATAGTTTATAGGGAACCCATTCACATGGTAGAATGGTAGGGTGAATGAGGAATGCATCTTCAGAAGACTAGATATATTCTGACAGGATTGTAATCCTAGCAACAATGTTATTCTGTAGTAGGTTATTGCGGAATGGAAACTATATCTGCATCATGAAGAGGAGTTTTAGAGACAGAAAGCTAGTGTTGAATGGTTCAATGAAGGGGATAGAAACACAAAAAAAATTCACTGCCTTGTGAAGGGTTGAAAGAAGAAGCTGAAAACTTTAGAAAATTTAGAAGGTTGATGGAACTTGGGCTGAAATTATTGGTAAAATAGCCAATGAAAAGGTATTTTTTAAACCAATTCTCTAAAGGTGAAATTATGAAGATATGACGTTGTTGTAGTACATTCAATCTAAAATTATTCAAGAAGAGAATGCTTTTGCAAAGATTTTGCCAAATGAGGAGAAGATTAAGAATGTGGTGTTTGAGATTAATCTTGATAATTCTTGTGGACGTAATGGCTTGACATGTTGTTTTTTTCAAACTTGTTGCGATATACAAGTCCTGATAAAATTAAGGCAGTTTATGCTTCTTTATTGGGGGCTACTTTACCAAAGTCTATTACACATACTAATCTGGTCCTAATACAAAAAAAGGTAGTGATGCAAACCTTTTAGATCTTAGACCAATTAGTCTGGGTACTTCTGTAAATTATTTCAAGAAATGTTCATGATATCTTAGAAAGGTTCCTTCTAAGATTACTCAAACTTGTTTTTGTAAGGAAAAAACATAATTGAGAATGTGCTACTTGCTCAAGAAATTGTAACTGAAATCAGAAAAAGAGGCAAACTAAATAATGTTGTCATTAAACTGGATATGACTAAGGCATATGATAGAGTGGATCAGAGATTCGTAATTAAGGCCGTACGAAAAATGGGATTTTATGAGGTATTCTTGGATATGATCTGGAAGAGGTAACTAGAGTTGAAAAGGGATTTGGGGTGTCTATAGGCGATATAATGAGGAATAAATTTTATTTCTCTGAATCGATTCAAAAGATTCTTGACAAGCTTCAAATTTAGAAAAGAAGCTTTTATATTTTTGGGGGACAGTTGTGTTGATTAATCATGTATGACAAAGTATTCCAATCTATATTCTTTTTGCTATTAATCCTCCTAAATGTGTGATCCATAATATACATAATATTTTTCTAAATTCTTATGGAATGATAAAGAATAAGGAAAATGCACTCAATGGATACCTAGGAAAGATATTTGTTTGCCTAAGATGGAGGTAGGTCTTGGTTTCAAATCTCCATTTGACGTTACAAATGCATTATTTTTAAGTTTTGGTGGAACTTCATAACAGATAATTCTCTTTGATCTCAGTTCCTATGGAATAAATATAGTAAAATATGCATGCCACACATTATTTAATGGAACGGAGGCTCACAAGTATGAAAGGTAACGTTGTAGGCTAGAGACTCATTGGATCAACAAATCTCGTGGGAAATTAAAGGATGTTACTTTAGTATTTTGTTTTACAATTGGACCCAACTAGGGGCCTTCACTTACAAAGTTTTTATTTTCTGATGAAAAAAATTTAATTGAATCATTGAAGAAACTTCTCAGTGAGAATGGGTGAAATACAGAGTAGTTAAATGCGAATCTTAATGAAGAAGTGTGCAATCACATACATACTTTACTAGGGTATGTAACAACTACTGAAAAAAATGATAAAGCTACGTGATGGAAAACGTCTCAGAAGGATTACAATAGTATTTGCCTTGGAGATATGTAGATATAGGAAAAATCCCTTTAATCAATATAATGAACATTTGGGAAAAATGATTGTCTTTTATGGTGTCTTTTTCTATTATGAAAGGAAGTGGTTTTGTAGAATTCCTATCAAAGAAATCCTGGTAGAAGGAAGAATCGGGATTCTGTTGAATGTTGTTGCTATTATGATAAGGTAAAGAAACTTTTAATCACTTACTCATTGAATTCCGAGATTCTAAGGATATTTAGGAATTTTTCTTAGAAGTTGCATGATTACATATTAATGTAATGCAGATTGATGAAGAACTAAAAGAATGGTAGAGAGTTGATTGTTGTTGCTAAACTAAACCCATTTTAAAAACAAATCATGCCTTTATTATTTGAAAATATTTGAAGACAAGAAACATTCTTATACATGGGTAAAGATGAGTAGGCAATCCACGACGACAGAAATTAACAAAAATCTATACATGTTTTACCACGTGTATATATCCATGGTTGAAGGATATCCTTAACAATTAACCCATGATTTTAAAATATATGGAGGAATATGTAACTCTTGTAAGACATAATATGGTTGAGTGGAGTCACCCTCCAAGTGAAAGTTTTAATGTAACACTGATGTATATGGTGGAGGAAATCGTGGACCTCATTCGATTGTCTTTTGTGCTAGAAATGAGTTTGAGTCTTGGTGTTTTCTTAGTCAAGGCTACTAGAATATATGTATTATTATTGAAGCTGATACTAAGGCTATTAGAATAGGGATTCTATACTGCCAACAACACAATCTACTCCCACTAATTGAATAAACAAATTCCCTAATAGTAGAATGGTGATAAATGTATATTAGAGGTGGTATGTTCAATATCAATAGATATTAGACATGTACAAGAGAGTATCCATTGTTTCCAGGAGGAGGTGATGCACATATTAAGAGAAGGCAACCGGTTCACATATCTTTTCACTAAATATGCTGTTAATTGTGTAGGTACACAAGTGCAACAATTCAATAACAACCAAGAAATTTCACAACGATCAAATTTAATCATTCAAATTTAAAAATATAAATGTAGATAATGGAGTGAATATTAAACATGAACAGCAGAGTCCATTGAATAAAAAACTAACAATATGCCCTAAGGACCCTATGCAGAAAAATAAGGTTCTTATGTTACAAAGGTTTTATGTAATGTTATTTATCAAATGCCACTACAAGTAGTCTATCATATTGAAGAAGTGTCCATTCATAAACAACATGAATACCAACAAATGGAAAAATGGTTTCACAAGATAATGCAGGAGAATTCATACATACCATGCATTGAATTTCTAGCCCAATGTAAGAATTATATGCTTTGATTACTCATCAGAACAAGATGGAAAAAGGGTTTCACAAGATATTGCAGAACTAATACATACCATGCATGAAAGTTCTAGCACAATGTAAGAATTGTATGCTTTGGTTACTTATAAGAACATCAATAGGTACACTATAGAGAATATGGAAATAAGCATAGTATAAGTAGAGGTACGAGAAGGTAAAGAGGGAGGGGAAAGAGATAGAAATCTACAACTTTTTGGTAAAGAGGTTTTTATATCTCCCAAGGTGATTTCAAAGACCAGAACGATCAAATTAAGAGGAGACAATAGTTGTGTTGTATCAAGAAGGGTTTAGGGTAAGATGTTGGCCAAAGTAGGATCTAAATGAGTACAAAGCCTTTTTCTATTAGGTCTATTTAAATCTAAGAACTTTCATAAAGTTCAAATGTTACATAGACACCATAAATTCGTCCTCATTTTTTAATCGAACCTTTTCAAGATACTAGGAATATTCAAAAATTCAAAAGGAGGTTGGAGATGCAATATTGAATTTTAATACAAATGGGCAAATATAAATTTTTGTGAACCATCATATTCAAGTGGGTGTTATCTCAGATTTAGACCAATAATCAACCCTATTATTAACATTATAAGGTGACATGAAAGTGTTGTCAACTGTGGTATATGGAAAATACTCTGATATATAAAGATTAATTCCACTATGATATAGGAAGATTAATTCTATCGGATGATCTATACTCACTAAATCCTAACTTCTTAGTTTCATATATGGTGGGAGGCGATTTCAATATTATATTGAGTGTTAAAGAATATATTGGAGGGTGTCATGTTTACCACAAAAATTACGAGGATTTTGCATGTTGTATAGGATCTTGTGATTATAGGGAACCCATTCACATGGTGGAATGGTAGGGAAAATGAGAAATGCATTTTCAAAAGACTAGACATAGTGATTGTGAATGAAGCGTTTCTAGATGTATGTGGTCATATTGGCTTATAACACTTATCTTGGAATGGATATGATCATCATCCATTACAACTATTTTGTGAGTTTAGTATTATACATGTAATAAAACCATTGAAATTCCTAAAAATCTGGACTGAAAGAGAATGCAAGGAAGCGGGTTGTCAAAATTGGATTGAAGTTGAAGGTTATATCTTTATCCAATTAAATGACATACATAAGAGAACTAAGGTAGCTCTATCTAAATGGAGTAAATAAAATTTTGGACATATTTTTAAACAATTGGCTATTACGGAAGACATTGTAAAAATTGAAGTAGATATATTCGGACAAGATCCTAATCCTAGCAACAAAGATATTATGCAATAGGATCATGGTGACTTGAAACTATATTTGCATCATGAGCAGGAGTTATGCAAACAGAAAACTAGTGTTCAATGGTTCAATGAAGGGTATAGAAGCACAAAAAATTTCTATTTCCTTGTGAAGGGTAGAAAGAGTATGCTGAAACTTACCCGATTTAAGAAGGTTGATGGAACTTGGGCTGAAACTATTGATGAAATAGATAATGAAGGGTTTTTTGTTTTTTTTATATAAAAATATAAATCTCTTGAAGTTGTAATTCTGAAGTTATGACCTTGTTGCAGTACATTCAACGTAATATTACTCAAGAAGAGAATGCTTTTGTGAAGGTTTTGCCAAATGAAGAGGAGATTAGAAAGGTGGTGTTTGAGTTTAATCATGATCGTTCTTGTTGACCAAATGACTTGAAAGATAGTTTTTACCAAACTTGCTGGGATATTGTACGCCATTTAGACAATTCATGCTTTTTTAAAGAGGGCTACCTTACCAAATCCTACTATGGATACTAATCTGGTCCCAATACCAAAAAAGGTAGTGATACAAAACATTTTTGATCTTAGACAAATTAGTCTGGTTAATTTTCGATATTATTTCAAGAATCGTTCATGATGGATAAGAAAGATTCCTGTCAAGATTACTCGGAATTAAAATAGTTTTTAAGGACATAGACATTATTGATAATGTGCTACTTGTTCAATAAATTGTGTTTGACATAATAAAAAGAGGCAAACGAGATAATGTAGTCATTAAACTAGATATTGCTAAGGCATATGATAGAGTGATTGGAGGTTCCTAATTAAGGTTGTAGGGAAAATGAGATTTGATGAGGTATTCTTGGATATGATTTGGAGGATTATTACAAATAAGTGGTACTCTATTTTGATTAATGGCCAAGCCTATGGATTCTTTCGGTCTATAGAGGGTGTGAAACATAGAGATCATCATCCTCTGCTTTATTTATGATATATATTGAAGTCTTGACTAGTGCTTCGAATCAGTTGCTCTATAACTATGAATTTAAGGTTAATGGAATCCATAAGTGGAGTGAACAATTAAATTATTTTTCTTATGCAGATGATACAATTATTTTTACTACAGTTGAGAAAATATCCTTGGAACTTATTATGTAAACTATTCATATTATGAAAAATAATCAGAAAAACTGATTAATAAAGAGAAAAGTTTTTTTTACTTATAAAACATGGCAAGTCAGACCTCTTTCAGGTGGTGAAAGAGGTAACTAGATTTGAAAAGGGTTTTTCGGTGTTTATGCTCATGCAATGATGAAGAAATTTCATTTCTTTGACTTTATTCAAAAGATTCATAATAAGATTCAAATGTGGAAAGGGAAGCTTTTATCTTTTGGGGGGAAAGTTGTGTTGATTAATCATGTATGACCTCCTTTATGATATTAATCCTTCTTATTGTGTGATACATTACATACATAAGTGTGTTTTCGTAATTTTTGTGGAATGGAAAAAAAGAAGGAAGAGAGACTCACTAGATACCTTGAAAATATATTTATTTGCCTAATATGGAGGATATTACAAATGCCTTATTTTTTAATCAGTGGTGGAACTTCAGAACTACTAATTCTCTATGTTCTCAGCTTCTATGGAATAAATATTGTGAAAAATACATTCCACATGTAAAACCCCGAAATGAGTTAGGGTTTATAGAGACTCACTTGTTCCTATAGTCTTGTTAAAATTTTGAGTAAGTGTTGTAAAGTATGATTGGGTGATTTGATGTCATTTTTTGAAGTCAAACGTCAAGGGGCGACCAAGACGTTTGACGACTAGTCACCTAAGGAGACATGTATTTTTATGTGCTTATATGTGTGTCATGAGAATATTAAGTCTTAAAATGAGTAATAATGATGTTTATAAGCAGTGTATGGAGTTTCATGAAGTATGGAAGTCAAATGTCCAAGAACGTCTAAGACGTTCGAAAGTTAGCCCTTGAAACGTTCATGTGTGTCTTGAGTGTGCCTTGCATATTTTGATGTGTATTATGTATTAAATTTGAATGAAAATTGCATGGAAGTTATTCAACATGTTAAGGTCTATATTAAAGTTGGAAACACCAAGGTACGAATCCCCAAGGGCCTCTTAAGAGGCCCTCAAAGGAGGACCCAAAAGCTGTACGAGACACTGCCTTGGTAATGTCAATCGACTGAACAAAATGATGCCCCGTTTGTTGAAAAACAGCGCATTGGTGGTGAATTCATCGATCAAACCTTTTCCTGGGAAGTCTCAACCAAAGATCATCCCAAGACCCAATCAATGGAAGCCACATACGGTCCATCGATTGACATACTAGGCGTCAATGGTGGCCGTTAGTGCAAGCTGCAACAGGCTGCCTAGCTATTGACTTATTTAAGGGGTGAATGAGAAATTCTCCCCACATTCTATAATTACCATACTTGGTTTATTTGATTATTTTTGGGTGTATTTAAGTGATCAAAAACGTGATAAACCCATTCCCAATCCCTTCTACACAAACTAGACTTTCCCTCCAAAACCAATTCTCTCTAAAAAACCTCCATTGAAGTTGAAGCTCAAGAACAACTTGGAGCTTGTATTATTATGGATTTGTTCATAAATTTTTATAGCTTTTATTCTAATAAAGGTATGCTGATCGTTCCTCTCTAGTATCCTTCCATCTAGAGAGTTAATCTCAAAGTTTTCAAAGAGATTTCATGATCAAAATTCTTCTTCTACACTCTAGCCATGGGTTCTTTCTCAAAAAGTTTTCAAAGGATTAATCATGATGAATTGATGATAATGTATCGTCTTTAACGCGAATTCCAATCCAATTGCATTGTGAACCCATGTCCCTTCCCAAACTTGATTTAGCCTATGCATGGGCATTGTGATCGTGGTTTGTTATTGGTGGATTTTTTATTCTATTATGTTGAATTGCTTATGTATACAATTTATTATATATATTTATGGTTAGTTGTTGATTAATGATCCATGTGGATTAATACATGAAGATTTGAATAAGTCTAGCCTATATCTCTATATGTTCACTGTAACCTTGCCCGTATCATGTATGAATGTTGGATTCAATTGTGTTGGATAATTGTATATACTTCCTTACATGTATGTATTGATGAATTGTTGATAAGTGATTCGTACGTATAAAGGTTTGATTGTCCTATGTTCTTCTATCTTCCATGGATTCCTTATATAGCATGCTCACTGTAATCTCGACTTTATGAAACTTATGGTAGGATTTCAATTATGCAAAGATCATTGTAGCTACTGACTTAGGTTGATATTATGGAAGAATTGTGGGTATGAATATTGTATAATCAAAGTAAAGAAGGCTTGGTATAAATTATCTAGGTTTTTCTAGCCTATAGGTTGATAATGTAATGTATATGATATGATCTCAATGCTACGATAGATGAAGCATGATTACTTTTAATTATGATCTCTTTATATACTGAATAATATGTGCATTGTTAATAAAATACGATTGACGATCAAGGCTTTAGGGAATTAGTAAGATTGTTTACATCTACTCTTTATTGAATTGATTGTTTAGTTCCTATGTTGGTATCTTGATCTTTTAGGTAATTAAGTATGATTTCTTTCATTTTAATGTATATTTATATACTTCCCTAGATTTATGCTATTGATGAAATATGATCGATGATCCATGCAAGTGAAATTGGTTAATGGTCTATGTTCTTGTACCTTCTAGTAAGTTAATGATGTGTTGTACCACTTTGTAGCATGACCTTATAATATCTTATGCATGACTTCATACATGATTATTGTACTTTATCTACTACCTTATACTTGAATTGTTGATGAAAGAGTAGTAATAGTCAATAATGATCAAAGGCTAAAGGATGGGTAAGAATTGCTCTACTTCTCTACTTCCCTAAAGTATTGTTGTTAGAATTGTCCTTGTATGGCATTGTGTGGTATGGTACACTTATGGCGGCGGTGTTTACTTTATTCACAACACATATATTTGATGTGAACCTGGCCTTGAAGGCAATTATACTATGAGTGTGTGTTGATGACATATCACCCTATGTGAAGCCTATGACTAATTTCCTATTCTAACTATGATCTAGGTTGTGTTGCTAATGTCATGAACATGTAAATGGTTATGTTATGTTTATGTTTTCTTGCTGCCTATGATGAGGTCCTATAATGCTATATGGAAAGTAAAGTTAAAGTAAATGAATCGACTAGAGCTTCTTGTAAGAATGTTGTAAGTCTTGAATAAATGAGTCTTATGCTATGCTAACCATTTTATGATTTTGTGTGATGTATCATTCACTAGGATGACTTTATATGTGTACTAGTATGGGAAAGGGTATGGAACCTTTTCTATGCGTTGCACATGTATACCTTGATAGTATAGTTCCTAGGTTGGTCTTCCAAGTATATGCATAGGATTGTATGAACATGTTATGAACATGACTTACATGCTATGAGGTTAAGTCTATGATATGAGGAAATATGAATATACATAGTGTCTTTGGGTTTTTATATAAAAGGATTGCTGATATAGTTATACCTATGGACTTGTGCATTGATATATGAACATGTGTGACATTTATGTATTCTGTGAAAGGTTTGCTCACATAAAAGTACACACACACACATGTATGAATATCTAGTCAACAGAGTGGCCTTTAAAGGTGTGCGCATGTGTACCCAAAAACTAGATAGGTGCTTGAATATTCTATAAGCATATAAGGAGTCAATATCCTAAGCCTATGTTTTATGAAATAATGTAATAATGGTTTTTTTTAATAAAAAGGGAACTTATATTAGCACCGAGTGAACTTGACAATGAGAGGGTGTTGGCTTCCATGGAGGAAGATTCACCGTTGGTTTCTCAATGAGTGTGGCCTTCCCTTGAACGAAGATTCACCATTGGGTTCCCATAAGGTTTAACTTCCCTCAGATGAATATTCACCTATGGTTCCACATGAGGTGTTGACTTTCCATACCTCTTTTCAGAGATAAGAATAATTATATCACATACGCTTAAAGGGGGCAACGAAAATAGAGAATGGTTAGTGATGAGGACATAGGACAGAGAAAGTTCCTTCTCACAGGAAGATACACCCATGGTTTCTCATGAGATGAGGCTCCAATGCCGATGAGCATGTAGAGGATCATGTATATCTCTTATTTCCGTAAACTATTCTTGCCACGTAGGATCTAGCAAGTAAATTCACTAGTATGCTAGCCTGTGTTAACATTCTATCTTGGCTAGGTAAGATAACCTTCGTTGGTGTAAGGCTCTAAAACACCAAATTCTATGTAGCACCCATGGTCTTAGTGCTGGTTAAGGCTATAGTTTACCTAAAGTAAAATATACAATGGAAGTAAATGACTAGGACCATAACTAGGATTACCTAAGAGAGGTTATTTAGGATAGGCGGAAGTAATGAAGCCACTTAGACATTGTATAAGTAGCTTCTTAGGGAGTTCTAGGAAGGTGTTCTAATGCATATGTCTATATATATGTTTCTTATGCAAGACTTTGTAGTTTGTCTACTTTTTATGAAAATGTTCATGGTATGAGTCTATATGATGTGGTCTTATCCTTATGTGCATGAGTAGGTCTTAATGAATATAAAATGAAGGTCTTGTTGGCATAAATGATATAGCCTTGTTGATGTATGAAATAGAGTTTTAAGGCTTGTGGTCTCATGATAGGTTTACTAAGTATGTGTGAGGTTATGGGGCTTCATATGTACATTGAACTAGTGGACTTAGATTGGAATTATGAGTAAAGTTTTATAATTCTTTATCTGTAGTGAAGTGAATAGATGTGTAAGTTGGTGTAGTTTACTGTAATGTCATTATAGTCTCGACCTAAATGTTTCTATGATGTACTATACTCCTATGATGGTATGTGTGGGATTATGTAGGTTGTATGAATGTTTTCTTTGTGGACTTAAGGGTATGCATTGAAGTAAGTATCACTAGAGGGGTACTATCGATGTTAAGAAACAAAAAAAAAGGAGGAAAATTACTATAAAGTGGGAATAACTTAAGGTAAAGTGAACCCAAATGTGATTTACATTCTATGTATAATTATATATATCATGTTTGGCCTTTAAATATGTCTACATGAAGTATGTGAACGATATAAATGCTATTGTATCAATATTTTATGAAGATTTTCTCAAAAAGGCATGCATTATTATTTCAAGAAAATGTCCCTTTTAAACCCATGTTTTTGCATGGTTGCCATACTTAGTGCATTCTTGTACTAACTCCATTCTTCTCTACTTTTTACACAAAGTGTAGGTTATGGATGATTAAAGGATGTATTTAATGGTGAAGAGCTTGATAGAGTATTTCCAAGCTCAAGGAATGGAATTCTTAAGTCCAAGGATTCCTAAGTCATGTCTTTACTGCAAAGTTCTTTAATATTATACTTATGTTATATGTTGAAGGGTCGTGTACCAAATATACTCTTATGATGTTGATTTTAGGATGGCAAAAAGAGACTAGAGTCATTAACTATGTATGATGATATTTAATGTGTGTGTGTGTGTATATATATGTATATGTATATGAAGTAATGTTCTAGCATATGATGTGCTAAGAAACTTTTAATTTTTTCGCTAAAATTACTTATGATAATGCGATGAATGATAATTATGGGCTTGTATAAAACCTTTGAGAGGTCAATTACTCTATATTACTTCTGGGGGTTCTCCCCTGATGTAACCGTTCAATGGAAGTGAGGCTCACATGTATGGAAGGTTATGTTGTAGGCTAGAGACTTCATTGATCAACTGATCTTTAGGAGATTAAAAGAGGCAACTCTAGTGTTTGGTTGACAATTGGATGCAACTTAGGGACAATCACTTATAAATATCTATTTCTCATGAACAACATCAAATTGAATTATTGCAACAACAACTCAATGAGATCGGGTGGAATACTGAGGTGTTAAATGGGAATCTTAATGAAGAAGTTTGAAATCACATACTATAATAAGGAATATAACAACCACTAGAGAAAATGATAAAGCTTCGTAGATGGACAATATCTCGGAAGGATTAAAATACGATAAACGTGGTAGTTATGTACATACAGAAAAAATCCTTTACTCAATATAATGAACATTTAGGAGAAAGGATTGCCTTTAAAAGTGTCTTTTCTATTGCAAAAGATGTGGTATGGTAGTATTGTGGTATGGTAGTATTCCTATTGGAGAAGTCCTCATCAGAAAGAAAAATGCGGATTTTGTTAATGTTGTTGCTGCCATGCTGAGGTACATTAAACTTTTAATCACTTACTCACTGAATACATAGATACTAAGGCAATATAAGAATATTTCTTAGAAGCTCCAAGATTACATATTAATGAAATACAAATTAATCAAGGACATGAAGAATGATTGAGTGTTGATTGTGTTGCTAAACTAAAACCCATTTTAAAAACAGTTCTTGCCTTTATTATATTGAAAATTAGGAAGAGAAGAAATGTTTTTATACATGGGTGAAAGATGAGTAGGCAATCCATGATGGCACAAACTAATAGAATTCTATGCTCGTATACCAAGTGTAAATATGCGTGGTTGAAGGGTGTCCTTAACAATTGACCCCTGATTACACGGAGGAGTAACTACCTCTTGTAAGGCATAAGAAGGTTTAGTGGAGTCACCATCCAAAAGTTATAAATGTAACACCGATGGATCTTGTAGAGGAAATCCTGGACCTCATTCTATGGTAGTTTTTGTTAGAAATGAGTTTGGAGATTTGGTGTTTGTTGAGTCAAGGATACTAGAAAGGTATATTTTTATTAAAGCTGATATTAAGGCTATTAAAATATGGCTTGTATACTTCCAACAACATAATCTACTCATACTAACTGTAGACACAAATTCCATCATAGTAGAAACGGTGATAAATAGAGTATAGGAAGTTTTGTGGTCAATATCACTAGATATTAGACATGTACTAATTATTATCAACAGTTGGTAGGTGTAGGTGGCATACATATTAAGAGAAGGAAACAAATTGACATATTTTTCACGAACTATCACACCCAGAGAGTACACCATAAAAGATATAATGTTCTTGGATTGCAACATGACGTACTTGACCTCTTAGAGTTCTTGTACAAGTACTTAGACATCATTCATTGCATACATGTATGAAAGTAGTGAAGAATTAAAACTTTTTCACACGAATAATATCTTAAACATCTTTCATATGAAACCATAGGAAATAGTAAGTCTCAACATATGCCAATCTTAGAATCAAGATACTTGGGACACGACCAATACAATACGAAATATAGAAATCTAATGTCTATTACAATACCTTGAATAAAAGAATTCTAAAGATATTAATGCCCTCAAATCAAGTGAGGACATACCCCAACTTTTCTTGAAAAAGTCCTAGTTTCAAAGCTTTTCTTGAAGACGTCTTTGACCTTCCACCTACACCTTTAGTTATAGACAAAATGTAAGGAAATAGTACAATGCATGCACTAATTATGGCATAAATCATAAAATAATGAGAAATGGATATTTATGAGAAACATGCCCTTTTTGATTAAAACTTCATATTAAAAGTATAAGAATCACACTTAAACACCAAACATCTCAATTAAGACGGTTTCCAAGTTATACTAAATCTATAGGAACTTACAATAACATTACAATGAACTTCACAGTACTTTACATATAACTCATGTAACATAAGATAGCAACAATAATACACCGAAACACATAAACATGATATACTTCTACTAAAGGTGATTATAAGGATCACTTTGAGTGAGTTTTGAAGAGACTGCCTATAGATTCCCTCACACACCCCTAAGCGATCCTTTAGACTACCTAAGATAAGGTTATTCCCATTTCATTGATCAACTTTTCCTATCTAGAGTTATTCTTAAGACTTCCCTAGGTAAGACATGAAGAGACCATTCCTATGCCCCCTCCACACCTTAACTAGGAAATCCTTAAAGCTACTCTAGATAAGTACTTATTCCTTAACATGTTTTTAACTTACGTCATTACCGTCATTAGTTAATTAGGAGACATTCAACACATAAGGACATTCAAATAATGGTCTTGGTAATACCTAGGGACTCACGCACTAACATCTTCAAAGTTTAATCGTGCAATGTCTAGATAGCTTTCCATACCACTACCTAAACTTTATAGAACTTATCCAACACTATTAGGATCTCATATGATGAGAATAGACAATAATTGACATAGACCATACTAGTTATGCATAGAATACAGATTCATAAGTCTACTCCGATGGAGAGTGTTCTGCTTGCCAGTGGTAGAACTAGGACATATCCCATGTAGGCACACACTTAAAGAATATCGAGGGTTTCTTTGTTCTATAATGTCATCTGAACTAGAGAAATTTCTGAAGCATACTCAGTTAGTTTTAGACTTTGTTCTCAAACAGTATTTCAAAAAAGGAGCATATGAAAAGGTTCCATATCCAGTTCACAACCCAATCACATTACACCTTACCAAAGAGGGTCCACTAAGGCTACCTACAATGGTCAAGAGTATAGATCAATGATTTTCCTAAGGATGATTCATGTCGTTCCATCCAAAAAACCCTAAGTCCACCATTCACACAAGAAGGATAACGTTATGGCTTTCAACTTCAAGGATATCATAACCTTCCATCTAAGATGAAGGTTCCATATAAAGGACTTTCTTAACTATGTTCAAGGTAACATGTCAATCTAACATACAATACTAAAAATCTTTAGCATACTAAGTCAAGAAGTCATATTCACAATGTATATGTATCAAGTAAGGGACACAAGTCTACCAAAACAAGAAACACTAATTTTCCACTATGCTACATATAGCATATCATTCATGTAGGTCACCCTATTCACTACTATAGTATCATTAATATAAGTTCCAACAAGTCTCATATCGTCCATTAAGAATGATCATACTTCAACATAAAACAGTACACATAATAACTTCACTATAGCCTACTAGAGACACACATCATCAACTAGAAGGACTTATGCTTTGATTTTATCTAATTGTTTAATGAATTCATCTAAGTATTTAAGACTTAAGAACCCACTTAAATACCTAAAATGACCTTAATAAACCGTCCAAATAATTTTAGTAAGGCTAGATAAAAACCCCAAAACACCCTTGGGCTGGCCGAGACCTGCAGAAATTACAGGTGCCATCGATGAACCAGCACCTACGCCATGTAGCACAACAAACGGACCGTCCCGTTGGTCCGTAGTTTGGATAAGAGGATAGAAAAAGGGGAAGTTAATATCCCTAGCCTATGTATTTATTAACGCCTTCACCTACGGGTTGTCGACCAGCCTACTGGGTGTCGGTTTCCATCCGTAGGTAAGGCTGGTTTTGAAAGCTTTTGTCTAGAAGTTGGGTCCTCCTTAAGAACCCCTTTATTGGTTCTTGGGGAGTTTTTCCCATACTTTTCCATCCCAAATATAGTAGTACAAATGTTTAGGACCTCTCATATTAATTTCATTTATAACAAATACGTAAAACTTGATGAAACACATTAAGACACACAAGCACGTTACAAGGCAAACCTTTGGAACGTCATGGACGTTTGACCTCCAAACTTCACAAATGTTTACACACTACCTCCTAACATCATTATAACCAACTTTAATACTTCAAAAAATAAAGAAACAAGTGTTAGGATCTAGTTACACCTAAGTCATTTTAGAAGTGTTACATTCTTCCCCACTTGGGAAACTTTCATCTTCGAATGTCACTTGCTTCATTTTAGGCACTTTCAAGAAATAATTAACTCAATACTAGCAGTACATAACCATACTACTCCATACTCAATACACAATTTCATGGAACACCAATTTCACATATTCAAGAGACTTCAAACACAACAAGAAAATAGAAACCAATCTGCAACTCATTACGTAAATAAGGCTCACATTCTTTATTTCAAATAGAGCAAACTCCTTATTTACACATTACCATTATCATATAACTCAATTCTATACACATTACAACAAATTTCAACAAAAAAACAATTTAGTCAAAAAATTGAATTTGTTTATAGTGAACTTCTAACTTACAGTAGAACGTATTAAAATTTTAAGAAATGCAATTCTTAAGAAATTTATGATGAAAGCATGACAATATGCGATATAAAACCATATAAAATTAATTTACAACTTAATCATGACTTCATGAAATTTACAATACAAAGAATCAATGAAATTTGATTTCAAAAAGTCACCTAAGAACAATACAACATCCAATATGCTACTATGATTTTGTAACTCTCAAGCTTGAATAGAATAGAATAGAATAGACGGTAAATCAAAACTCCACTAATCACCATACTCCCCCAGTTAGAATCAAATCATAACAACTAAAGGTAGAATCTATAACTTACAACCATCATCTTCATCCAACTTTGATACCTTACCCCGGAGTGCATAGAATTGATTCTTCGTTGGTACATCATCACCCGGAAAACTTAGAGGAAGTTGCTTGCTTTGTTTTCCTCTAGCCATAATATTAGGACAATAACTCACCTTATGTCCATCCTTACCACAACCAAAGAAATTCCCGGTACCAACTAGACATTTCCCATGGTGCTTCTTCCCATGAATAACATAAGTACGATGACCACCTTGAGAACCACTACCCTTCTCAAGTTTTACCTTAGCATCACTAGGTTCATCTTGAATTGGAGACTTTTTCTTGAACCTTGGTTGGTTTTTCTCACTTGTTCCACTCCTCTTAAAATTTCTAGAAATCCTACTAAGCTTGGAATCCTCACTGCATTGAGCATCCAACATAACCCTAGGCAAGTTCATGTCACCATGGAGCATTACACTCTTCTTTCACAAGGTCGGCAACACCAGTTACAAACTTACTTATCTCATCCCTAGGGTTATACACCAAGAATGGAGCATACCTAGACAACATAGTGAACGTCAAGGAATACTCCTCAACACTTATATTCCTCTGCTTGAGGTTAATTAACTCCTAAACCTTCACCTCCCTCCTCTCACGGGGTAAGTATATTCCTAAGAATTCCTCCTTGAATTCTTCCCACTATATAGGACCCCACTCAACAAGACTATTATCTTTTCATTAAGTTTACCACACTTGATCAACCTCCCTTAATTGGTACGAAGCTGACTCCTCCTTCTTACTGGAAGTCACCCCCATGTCACTTAACATCTTTTACACACCATCTAGGTACTCTTGAGGATAATCTCCCACCTTAGAGCAAAGAAAGATAGAAGGATTCATCCTCAGAAAGTCTTTCAATCTAAAGGTCATTGTACTCTCCATAATATTCACTCTAGGTTCAATGCCTCTATTCACATGAGTAGTCATAGCTCGGGCTATAACAAGTAGATCCTCTCTAAAATCCCCATTTGTCATCTCAAGGCGCACCACCGAAACCTCATTACCTTCACATTTAATAGGGACTTGAACACCTTATTAAGGATTTGAGCATCTTGATAAATATGAACTCCTTGTGGATCTAGTCCACCTTGAGGAACTTCCTCTTGTACCCTTCCCTCTTCCAACCTACTAGTGGCCATCCTTCTAGTAGCCATCTTCCTAAAAAAACAAAGAAAAGAATTAATAAAGACACTCATAACATTTTACTCTACAAAAATACACAAGAGTAGAGAAAGAAGAAACTCTATCGTCCTATATCCTCTGGCCCATAGAGTGTCGCGACTGAAACAATGAACAAGACTCTACTAAACGTGGATTTATGAGACTTTTAAATTTGTAAAACTACTTTCATAACCTATGCTCTCATACAAACATTGTCTCACGCCATGACCACACCCTAGAAGATATGGCACTCTTGGAGTGTGGCGTGGCGTGCTTGACATCTCGGAGGTCTTGTACAAGTCCTTGACATAATTCATTGCATAACATGTATGAACAGTATAGTGGAATTAAAACTTTTTACATTAAATATCTTAAAACATCATTCATATTAAAATCATAAAAAACACTAAGTCTCAACATATGCCAATATTAGACTCAACAAAAATTGGGACACGACCCATAAATAGGAAATATGGAATTACTTAGTCTATTACAACACTTGAATAAATGAAATCTGAAGATAGTTATGCCCTCGATTCAAGTGAGAACATACTTAAACTTTGCATGAACGATTACTAGATCCCAAGATTTGCTCCAAGATACCTATCACCTTTTTATCACACCTTTAGAGATAGACCAAAAGTATGAAATTAGTATAAACACATGTACTAAGTATGGCTTAATGAATCAAATCATGAGATACAAACATTTATGAGAAATATGCTCTTTTTGATTAAAACATCACATTAAAGTATAAGAATCACATTTTAGCACCAAACATCTCAATTAGAACACAATATAAGTCATATCCAACTTATATAATTTAGTAAACTTTGAAGTGAACTTACAGTGAACTTCACTGTAACTCCCAACAAAACTCACACCTTACAATATCTTATCAATAACACCTACAAAGCATAGAAACCTGATATCCTCCTACCAAAGATGATTCAAATGCTCACTTGAGTGGTTTATGAAGCGGCTGCCCATATAATCCCTTCACACACACCTAAGAGATCCTTTACAGTACCTAGGATAAGATCATTCTCACTTCATACAATAACATATATTTAATATGACATTCTCCTCACAAAAGATATCAAAAGACTTACATATATTTAAGTACACTCATATCTTTTTGCTGTACAACAAAACACAAGAGTAGAGAAAAAAAGAGAAACTCTATCGTCTTACAGTTTCTTGCCCATAGATGTGTTGCTACTTACACCGATGAACAAGACTCTACTAGACATGTCTTTAAATTACTTTTTGATTCGTAATATCACTTTCATAACCTATGCTCTGATACAAAGTTTTTTTACACCTCAAGAGTACACCTTAGAAGATATGATGTTCTTGGATTGCAACACAACGTACTTCACCACTCGGAGGTCTTGTACAAGACCTTAGACGTCATTCATTGCATATATGTATGAAAAGTAGTGCGGAATTAAAAATTTTCACACGAATAATATCTTAAAACATCTTTCATGTAAAAACATAGGAAAAACTAAGTGTCAATATATGCCAATCTTAGACCCACGATTACCCGGGACACGGACGATACAATATGAAATATAGAAATCTAATGCCTACTACAATACTTTGAATAAAAGATCTCTAAATACAGTAATGTCTTCGAATCAAGTGAGGACATACCTCAACTTCTCTTGAAAGATTGCTAGTTTCTATGCTTAGCTTCGAGACATCTTTCACCTTCCACCTACACCTTGAGATATAGACAAAATGTATGGAATTAGTACATGCATATACCGAGTATGGTATAATCCATAAAATCATGAGAAACAAACATGTATGAGAAACATGCTCTTTTTGATTAAAAACATCATGTTAAAAGTATAAGAATAATATTTAAACACCAAACATCACAATTAAGATATATTTCAAGTTATACTAAATTTATAGGAATTTACTGTAACATTACATTAAACTTCACAGTAACTTTATATATGACTCACATATCACAATATAGCATTATGAATGCATGAAACCGATAAACACGAGATCCTCCAACCAAAGGTGATTCTAGGTCTCACTTGAGTGAGTTATGAAGCGACCACCCATATAATCCCTTCACAAACACCTAAGAGATCCATTAGACTACCTAAGATAAGGTTATATATATTGAACGCGAGTAAACCCTCGATGTTAGAGAATCCTTGTTTTTCCACATGGAAAATTAGACTTCAAGAAATCCCATCAAAGACACTCGTATCATTCATTGCATAATAAACATTCTAAAATGAGTAAGAATAAAAAACTTTTTTCACACAAGAAGAACTCTTTCAATAGTCAATACGCAAGAAGAAGACTTTTATTTAAAACATTAAACCTTTATAACATCTCATTGAACCATCTAATCTTTGGAGTAGACAACACTTTGGACTAAGACCATACAAGACATAAAATAATGACTGAGACATAAAGGAACATGTGTATATTTTCCTCGAATTGATGTGGACTCACTAATACTTCATCTTCAACCCTTAGAAACCTATCCATCCTCCATGGCATAGCATGACTTCCAATTCCCTACCCATTAGTAAAAAAGGGAGAAGAATGGGTAAGCACATAAGTATGAAAGCCATGCAAAAACCATGAAAAAGGAACATTTAGTAAATAACGTGCTTTTCATGAATTTTTGATTAAAACATAATACTATAAGCATAAGAACATCATTAAACATCTCATGAAAAAATAAGAAATCGTTTAAGCAATTATTCACATTTTAGAACAACTTCACAGTAAGCAAGTTCACTGTATAGTGAACTCCTTCACTGTTACAATGAATCCTATCAACTTCACATAGAGCTCTTCCTAGCATGAAATTCTCTCACTAAAAGCTATCCTAAGACTCAATTAAGTAAGAAAATGAGAGACCGCCCTACACCATTTATAGAAACATCTAATGATTCTAAATACCACCTTAATGAGATACACACAAAGCTCATAAACATTAGATCCTCCTACCAAAGGTGATTCTAAGTCTCACTTAATTTACATGTGAAGCGACCGCACATACAATCCCTTACACACATATAAAAGATCCTACAGACTACCTAAGATAGAATCTTTCTAACTTAATACAACAACATATAGATGATATGACATTCTCCTTCCAAAGGCTACCAAACGACTTACTTAAATATATCAAGAAGATAAAGTCCATGATTGAACTCTTCAGTATATTTAAATAATCCTTCAGACTACCTAAGGCTTAGATCATATCTACATAATCAACCATCTTCACTAACTAGAGTCGTTCTTAAAAATTATATAGGTAAGATAGGAAGTGACCATTTCTATGCCCCCTTCACACCTTAACTACACAACCCTTAACTACTCTAGATAAGTACTTATTCATTAACATGCTTTCTTAACTTAAGTCATTACATTCATTAGTTCATTTAAGACTCATTCATCACATAAGGTTAGTCAACTATGGTCGTGGACAAGACCTAGGGACTCTAACTAACACCTTCAAAGACTATTGTGCAATCCCTAGATAGCGTCCCATACCACCACGTAAACATCATAGGACTTCTCTAATGCTAGTAGGTATGCCATATGTTGAGAATAGGAAATAACCGACATAGACCATGATAGCTAGACATGGAAACTGGAGTGCTAACCTACTCAGATTAGGGTGTCCTACTTGCCAAGGGTAGAACTAGGACACATCCGATGTAGGCACATAATAAAGGAATATGAAGGGATTTTAGTAATACTAGTCTTATTCTCAAGTAGAGTTACATTGTACTCTATTCTCCTTTTCAATTTGATGTACTTCTTTAAACATAATCACTCAGTGTTGTCTCTGACAGTAAAGAATCACATAAAGAGGTTCCATGTGTAGTTCATAACCCAATCACATTCACCCTACCAAAGAGGTTCACTAGGGCTACCTTACACTGGCGACATATATAGCTCATCATGATTTTGGTAAGGATGATATGATGTCGTTCTAGCCAATCAACCCTATGTCCATCATCCTTTACATGAGGTATACCATTACAACTCTCGAGTTCAAAGTTCATAACATAACCTTAAAACTAGGTTTTAGGTTCCACGTAAATGATCTTACCATAATTTAAGGTCTCACATATTATTCATTCATACCTGAAAAGGGTGCAATAAGCTTACCTAGTCAAGGCATCTAATATTCACATATCATTAATTAATGTATCAAGTAAGGGACACAAGTCTACCAAAACAAGACACAACATTCTTTACATTATTTCATATAACATATAATTGTTTGAAGCACTTAGGAATGACCCTTATCATCTTTATTTCGTCCTATAAATTACTATAACATTATCAATATAACCATCATGGACTTATATAGTCAAGTATGAACAATCGTGCATCAACTCTAAGAGTAGTCTTAGACACATGAACACATAGTCATACTCTAACATGATCTCCTAATATACATAGAAGGAACACATACTTTGACATTACTTCATATGTAGATATATATGTTCATACTTCACATAAATCAACTACACAAATCATCATAGTACTTCAATTAGTGCCGAGAAGGCCATGATTATCATAGTACATAAAGTGACACCGAAAAGGCCACATCAATTCAAATATCACCGCAACCATAATTGCATCATGCAAATCATCATTGTAATACAAAATCTATATATAATATAAATAGAGTTAGGGAAGCATGCCACCCATTCAATCTTACCACTTCAATCCAAAACTAAATCATCTGATTCAATACAATAAGGCCCTTACCCATGGCTATGAAAATCAATTCAATTGAATAACCATCATACTCAATGAATCTAGGTCAATTCAATTAGATTTATCAATCTAACAAAACGCATATATCATTTGAATACAATCCTTACAACATTCAATAGCCTATAAAAAACTACACTAAAATACATAAGCATTAAGTCAATATCAATTCAATAAACTTAATATTCAATGAATCTAAGAAAATGCAATAGTCAATTGATAGAACTGAAGCAGTTTATAAACCATACAATCATAATCTATACATAAATCAAGAGCCCATAGCAATCTACACATGAATTCATTAATATCAAAGCATGATCACATAACCCATATTTTAGTCAAATTGAGAGATATGAGAATGTCAAGGGTTCATGGAGAATTTCATTGGAAAACATTAGTTATACACAATAATGTAATATCTTAAGTTTTGAAAATGTTTCATACAAGAACCCAAAACATAGAGTAGAAATTGGATTTTTTCAGTTTTTTTGAATTTGAAATTGACTCTAAGGTGATAGAAAGACATAGATGTAGAACTCCCATACCTTGTTACAAGAATACAATGATAATTTAAGAACAAACAAAATTGAAGATCCATCTTCAAGCCCTATCTTCACTTTGAGCTCTCATGGAGGTTTTTGAAGAAACATTGGGAGGGAATGGGTTTTGATCTATGTGGTAGGGTTTAAATGAGAGTTTGGTGACTTATATACTCTTAAAATATCCATAAAACCCAAATGAACCGCCCTCCTATTTTATAAAACTTGGGGTAAATTTTCTAAAAACCCCCAAGTCTTAACAGAAAAGCTGGCAGATTGCAACATCATCGACGCCTGAGCATCAATGGTATGTAGGTGATACCACACACTGTCGATGGGTTTCGTCGGTAGCATCTGCATCTCCTCCACCATAAGTCTACATGGATCCATCAATGACACCTATCAACGAGCTGTCGTCTGGTCGACTGGCCGTCGTTTTGGCAGTCGATAGCCACTACTTGGCAATGTTAAACTCCAAGGGTACTCCTTCTAGGGCACCTTGTGGGTTCTAGGTGGAGTCGCACCCATACCTTACACATCTGAACACGTACTTATATGTATTAGAAACATCTCCAAATAAGTTCAACATCAAATAAGGCACGTAAAATGCTAAAACACATCCAAATCAGAAGGATGTCTAAAGGCTTTCTTTCGAATGTCACCTAACGTTCTTGAATGTTTGACCTCCAAACCTTACAAAACTAAACATGCTTACTCTAAACACTATTATAAATCATATAAGGACCTCATAAAATAATTTCTTACTAAAACGCTCATGAAAACACATAAGGCACATAGGTGACCAGTCGTCGAACGTCTTGGTCATCCCTTTATGTAGCACACATTAGTCCCTAGTTGCATAAAGTCTTTTTTGGATGTGTCATATTCTCCCCCACATGGACAACAATAGGTCCTCGAATAACAGTTGCCACCCTCCGAACACTTCCAAGAGTAGAGACTCAGCTTAACATCTCATGAAAATAGCATACAACTCATTATAAAACACACAATGAAGGATAAATATCAATTCCACATAATTAAGAGAATCACAACACAACAAGAAACTAGAATAAATTCTACAACTCATTATGCCATAACACTCACATCCTTTATTCCAAATAACAAAAAATCCTTTTATATTCAATATCATGTTCATATACATCAGTTCCAACCATAATACAACAAATTTTAACCAAAGAATGAATTAGTCAATTTTTGCAAAACCTTACATTGAGCAGAAATTTCTAGCAACTTTACATGAACATGCTTCACAATCTAACAATGCAATACTTAATTTTTTTTTGTATAAATGCTCAATCAACCAAATATTATCAAAAAATTTAGACATGCTCATTATTCATATTCATGAAACATTTAGCAACCTACACTAGATGCACATGAACCATGAGGAAGATACCATGCATGAAAACTCATTTTATCATTCAAAAAAAATTCGACCAAAACATGTATATCATAAGGAGAATATTTGGAATTCATTTTTTAACAAAAGACTCCTACAAAAACCAAGTTACTAAGAAATTGTTGTTTTAGACTTTAATAAACATATAATGAAAGGTTAAGGGTACCTTACTCCCAACAACCATACTCTTCACCATACTCCCCCACTTTGGAGAAACCCATTTTAAGTTCAACGTAACATTTACTTCAAAGAGTTCCGTCAAGGAACCTTAAACCTTACTAATGCTTTCTCACCAAAATCTATCTCATGAAAACTAGACTCTCAATGTTTTTAACCATCTAACCACTACATCCCCCTTATTATGAGAAACTGGCCTTTACTATTTAAAATTTCATCACCTTCCTTTCTATGGTTGGGTCTTAAACAACTTCAAACTATCTCATCAACCGCTCCTTCACATTTCTAACACTATGCCTTACCATTCTTTCCAACTACACTACCCCTCAAAAGGTAACTTAAACCAACCTAGGATCATCAACACAATCTTTCACACCCCATCTAACAAGTCACATCTCATATTTTCTCTCCCTCAACCCAATGTTAATAAAGTCACACTCAAAGGACCAACACATAAAGGAACAAGGGAAAGACACCATATACTATGCTCTTAGGCACAATTAGATTAATGAAGAAGTGAAATTTTCTTGGTACCTAATAGACTCCTATTCATAATGTGGCGCGCTTCACATTATGAACAAGACTTTACTAGATGTGGTTCATGAGACAAATACGACACTTCCAAAACTTATGCTCTAATACCAACTTTGTAACGACCCGTAAGTACACCTTTCACATAATCACTATTTTCAGTGTACATGTAAGCACACCTTTCACATAATCACCATTTTCATAAGATTAACTTCTAAACATGCTTACATATTCGTTCAACATATTACGCACTTTCACATGATTCACAAAAACGTATAGTTCACTTAGACATAATCTTTAGCGTACTTCACATAACAATCATCATAAAGCCCATCAACAGGAACAACATCATTACCATCTTACTTCACATAATATGCCTTCATTGCCTCATTCACAATAACATATGTAAATTTATATTCATATACTTCAAATAAACACTGCCACCAAAGGTGGGTCGTACCACTCAAGAACATTTCGTAATAAGAACTAGATAAGATAACTTACTTACCATTTATCCAAGCTTTCACCATCTATTCACAATTTATCAATCATTCATCATAAAATATCCCTTAGTATAGTAGCTTAAACAATATACCCATAAACAAAACATATCTTTAACATTCTCTAATCATGCTCATTAAACCCATTTTATAAGCTAAAAGTTGATAAAAAGCATAAACATAGTTTCATTGGGGTTTTGACATTAAAATCATCATTTATCACTAAAAACAACTCATCTTATTCATTAAAACATTTTCATACAAAGACCCATACTTAGAGTTAAGGAATAAAGAAGTTTCAAGTTTGCAGCCCTCTTTGAAATCTCTTTGAAGTGACTGCTTGAATGAAATAAGGTTCAAGTATGACTACTATACCTCAGTGAGAAGGATCCCACGAGAATTTTGATGAATAAAACGTGAAGAACTTGGACCTCTTCCTTGGTGCTTCAAGCTTCTTCAATGCAGGATTTGGAGGAAGAGTTTTGGAGAGATGTTTTATTTGAGATTAAGGGTTCTAATTGATGGGTGAATTGGTGTTTAAGGTGACCTACGAAAGTCCACAAATGATCCTTACACTTCCCAAAAGACCCTTACACCTTTTGGAACCTTTTCAAAATTATAATTCGACTGAAAAATAAAGCAGCCAAATCTGGGACTTGGCTGCACATCGTGGAGGGAAATTCTGATTCTTGACTCTCAAAATTTTGAGGCAATTAGCCTCGTTCCAATCTCGAGATGCACAATCAGCTTCAATTCCAGGTGCGCGACGCGAGGTGGCTTCCAATTCTTGGCCCTGCAAACTACCTTGGGCAGCTTCCTTGTCCAACGTATAGGTCATCCTTGGGTACCCTTAGGATGTTCCCCAGGGTCGTACCAAAATATTTTCACCCTTAGTATGTCCCTATTGGTACTAGGGTAATCCCCACTGGTTTTATGCTCCAAACAACACCTAAAATCATGCACAACAAACAAGGACACACTAGCACACGCACAAGCTCGTTTCCGAACGTGTTGATCGTCCCTTGACGTTTGACTTACAAACATCACCAACTGAATTATAATTCTAAAATACATCATTTTCATTCATTATTACCTTATGGAATACATGTGAAGCTCTAGTTTGACCTATTTCATTTCGAGGGTCGTTACACTTATATTGTGTTCTGATTGAGATGTTAGGTGCTAAAATGTGATTCTTATACTTTTAATGTGATGTTTTAATAAAAAAAGATCATATTTATCATAAATTTCCATTTCTCATGATTTTATGAATCAATACATACCTAGTACGTGTGTTTGTAATAATTCGATATTTTTGTCTATCTCTAAAGGTGTGATAAACAGGTGAGAGATATCTTGGAGAAAATTTTGGAATCTAGTAATCGTTCAAGCAAAGTTGATGTATGTCCTCACTTGACTCGAGGAATAGCTATCTTTAGACTTATTTTATTCAAGTATTGTAATACACTAAGTAACTCTCTATTTCGTATTGTATGGGCCGTGTCCCAATTATTTTTGAGTCTCAGATTGGCATATGTTGAGAATTAGTGTTTTCTATAATTTTAATATGAAAAATGCCAATTATTCTTGAGTCTCAGATTGGCATATGTTGAGAATTAGTGTTTTCTATATTTTAATATGAAAGATGTTTTAAGATATTTAGTGTCAAAATTTTTAATTCCGCACTACTTTTCAAACATTTTATGGAATGAATGATGTCAAGGTCTTATACAAAACCTCCGAGAGGTCAAGTACACTATATCGCACTCCGTGAGTGCCATATTTTCTAGGGTGTACTCTCAAGGTGTGACAAAAGTTCGTATCAGAGCATAGGTTGTGAAAGATGAACCTAAGATTCCTAGGGTCATGCTTGAGAAGGGTAGTGTTTCTCAAGGTGGCAAGCTTACTTTTGCTACTTTTTGGAAGAAGCACTATGGGCAAATTGCTTTGGTTGTGGTAAGGATGGACATAATGTAAGGGATTTTCCTACTATTTCAGCTAGAGGAATGGAAGGTAAGAAAGTTCCCCCAGGTGTTCTGTGTGATGATACTCCAAAGAGGAATCTTTTGCATGCACTCTGGGATAAAGGATCAAAGACGGGAGATGAGGATGTTGGTAAGTTATAGCTTCTTCTTTACTTCTAAATGGGGGAGTATAGTGCATAGTGGAGTTTTAATTGATTGTCTCATCTCTTCTATTCAACTCAAGCTTGAGAGTTAGAATGTCATAGTAGCATGTTGTATGCTGCATGGTGTTTATGAGTCTTGTTGGAATTGAATTTCATTAATTCATACCATTGTTCATTTTATGAATTTATGAGTATGTTGTAAATTGAGTTTATATGATTTTATCTCTCATATTATCATTCTTTTATCATAAATTTCTTATATGTTGCATTTTTGAAAATTTTGGACATGTTCATTGTAAGGGAATTTGAAGTCACTGTGAAGAATTTAAAACTTGGGCTAAATTGTGTTTTTGTTGAAATTGTTTGAGATGTTTATATAATTTGTTTAGATGAGCATTATAATTTTGGTAGAAGGAGTTCTTTCTATTTGAAATAATAAATGTGAGTCTTATTGCATAATGAGTTGTCGAGTTGTTTCTATCCTCCTGTTGTGTTTTGAGTATCTAAAAGTATATGAAATTGGGGTTTCTCTCTAATTATGTATTTTGTAAGTTGTAATATGGTTATGTTTTATCATTATTAATTTTCTTGTCTCTTGAAAGTGCCAAAAATGAGGCAAGTGTCATTCGAGGACGAATGTTTTCCAAGTGCGAGAGATTATAACACCTCTAAAATGACACAGGCGAGACGAGATCCTAACAATTGTGTCTTAATATTTTGAAGTCCTAAATGGATTTAAAATATGTTAGGATGAAGTGTTTAAAGCTCCATGATGTTTGGAATTGAAACGTCAAAGAACGTCCATGACGTTCAAAAGTTTTGCCTAGAAACGTCCTTGTGAGTTTTATTGCGTTTCACCAAATTTTACGTTTTTGTTTTGGATAAAATTGATGTTAGAGGTCCTAAAATTGTACATTAACATATTCGAGTTGGAAACATCTGGGCAAAACTCCCAGAGGACCAACCAAAGTTCCTTGAGGAAGGGCGCATCATTTGAGCAAGAACTACAAAAAAGCAGTCTCACCTACGAATGGCAACCTACGCCCGTAGGTGGAGTGACGCCCCGTAGGTGGGAGGAGTGGATCAGGACATAGAATAGGGAACTTAAGTTCCCAAAGGCAAGTCTCTGATACCATTGACGGTAAGAAAGGAAGGCTTGTCAAGGGACCTATGCCCCGTCGATGGGTAACCGTCAATGGTGGCCTGCAAGTGTTCGCTAGTCACTGTAAAGTGTAAGGGTGAATTGGTAAATTCACCCCATGTCATAATAATCTTTTGTGAGGTTTCCTAGGGGTGTTTTGAGTTTTTCAAGTGGGTTTATAAGTCCCAAACACCTAGATGAATTCATTATTCCAAATCAAAACCCAAAATCTCTAAGAAACTCTCTAGAATTGCATTATAGGAAAAACTCAAGATAGACCTTGGATTGAAGATTCTTTGGTGATTCTTCATAGATTCTTCACCAAATTCGTGGTCTAGCATCAATTTAGTTATGGTTACTCATCCTTGAATAACTGTTATTCAAGAAGCCAAACTTCATATTGATTTCCAAAGTCTTTCAAAGATAAACTTGTTCTATTTTGATATCTAGCTTTGGGTTCTTGCATAAAACATTTTGAATCATTATATATTGATTGAATTTATGTTAATTAAATAATTTTAACCTAAAAACTCTATGAACCCAAGGAATACACGCATCCCTAGATTTGACTACATTGTGGGTTATTTGATTATGTCTTAATGCAATTTAATTCTTAGGTAGTTTGATTAGGGCTATTGAATAATGATATAATCAGGTTAGAATTATTAGTAAGCTGCCCTAAATTCTTAAATACATGTTGTATGATCTTTGATTCATTGTATATTGTAATTATTGAATTGAATTGGTGATCATGTCCTCTCTTTATATTATATAATTTAGGTCTTGAATTATGTTTATGATTGGTATGGTACACTTATGGTGTCGGTGCTTATGTGCTATACTTGTGACTAATGTGTCCTTCTCGACATTACTTTATGAATTGTGAATCAATGTGGCCTCATCGTCATTACTTTATGTATTATGGTTTTATTATGCTATAAATTAAATGTGTGTATATTATAAATGTCTTGATATCACGAACCGAAGTACCCCCTAGAAGTTACAAAGAACCCTTAGGTCATGACCGGGCGTACTTGACCCTTTCGGGTCTTGTACTAGCCGTTAACTGCGTCATTTCAAATACATGAAAAGTAGTGCGAAATTAAAACTTTTCAAGACATTTAATAAAAGCTAGTCTTTCGTATATATTTATAGAATCTCATAATCACAAGCTAACTTAAAGACAATATAATATCTTAGGGACATGTCCCTTTACATTGAAAAAAATACATAATAAGTCTTAATATTAAAAGTAAGAAAACTAAAGACCATGTCCTCGAATGTATGAGGACATACCAAATCATGAGAGAGTAGATTTCCGAAGCTTCACCTTCAAACCTTCCAAAAAGCTTCCAACCTATACTTATAGAGTATAGAAAACTATGGGGTTGGTACAAATAATGTGGTAAGTATGACATATGCAAAAACATGCAATAAGCTTTTATGCCAAATAAGAAAAACATCATAAGGAACATCATTTAATACTTCGATAAGGATTTCGATAATTTTCAGAAAAAGAAAGCATTTTACAATAAACCTTCACATATTACATTGAACTTATTTTAGACATTACAGTAACTAAACTTATTCCAAAGTAGTGAACTCCCAAGGTCAAACCAAAGAGGATGTGAACTATTTTCCGTCGGAGTTTCCCTAACTAAGGATTATCCTAAGACTCACAAAAGTAAGACATGAAGGAAGTACATATCCTCCCTCAATACACACCAAAGTGATCCTCAAGACTTCCCCCTTTGGATTACTCACCTCGGGAGAACAAGACACCACTCAATGACAAGACAATAGAAGAACAGTCATACAACACACCAAGACTTCCCTTTCGAAGAATGCTTACTTAGTGCAATGAGTAGATGGAATCCCATACAACCACCTACCCTAAGTAGTACACTCTTTTAGAAAGCTTGGCACCACGACGACCCTTTCGGAAGGTCCAACCTAGTGCACTGGATAGATAGCGTCCTATACCACCACCTACCGTAAGTAGTACGTTCTTTTAGAAGACTTAGTTCAATCAAGTTCATACAATACTCACCAGGAACTCCCCTTTTGGAATGCCTACTTAGTGCAATGAGTAAATAACGTTCCATTCCAATACCTACCCTAAGTAGCACACTCTTTTAGAAAACATAGAACATTCATTACTTTTGTGGGGGTTGGATTAACCAACATAGATCATGAGATCTAGACATGAAATCCTGAAATTAACCCCTATCGGATGAGGGATCCTTACTTGTCTAAAGTAAGGTCATTTTGTTAGCTTTTACATGGCTTGCCCAATAGCTACAAGCATGCGCGCGCATAGTTATGGGACAAGGAGATTTTTAATAAGTAACTCATTCTCTACTAATGAAGAGTACGCATCTCAAGAGGTAAATTGGATTACAACATCTCAACTCACGAAGTGTACCACCTCTTCTTCATATTCTCTCGGTGCTAGACATAACCCCCATGGATTCTAAACATTATATACTATAGGTTAAGAATAAATAATAAACACCAAATCTCAACAAATGAAGGGCATTCATCCTCCGACCTATCTTAGAAAGCTCTTAGGATGTAGTGAAGTTGCTACTAAATACTTCATCTCAACTCCTGAAGAGTGTCAACTTCAAAACTCCTCTATTTACTTATATTAACTTCATTCATTCATTTAAGTGTGTGTGTGGGTACATGTGATCACACGTTGCATATAAACATCATTTCATTTACATTTAACTTCTATGCATGCTTTAGACCTTCAATTAATCAAATCACACTTTTTACATAATCTAAGCACCATATATAATTCAAAATCCACAATACAAGAACCATGTTCATTATCACTTCATTTCACATATTGGGCCATAAAAGCCACACTAATAATGCATACTAAGTAAAATCAATTTCGTCAAGTAAACAGCGCCACCACGAAGGTGGACCATACCACTCAAGAACATTACATAATTAAAGCTCAAACAACATAACCAACTTACCCTTTAATCCTAGATTCCATCACCTATAGAATTTTTACTCAATAATTCATCATAAATTATCCCTTAAGGCAGTAGCTGAAAGTCAATAACAACATAAGTAGAGCAAAGCTCAAAGACTACAAAACTAAGCTCATTTAACCCATTTCTTAAGTCAGCATTTGATGAAAAGCTTTAACATGTTTTAATTTTTGTTTTGACCTTAAATTAAATTATAAATATAATTATTAAGTCATTAAAATGTTTTCATGCAAGACCCCATAATTAGAGTTGAAGTAGAAGAGACTAGGGTTGAAAATCATTTTTGAAAATTCATTAGAAGGGACTTGAATGAAAGAGAGTTAAAGGATGAATACCATACATTATATAATACAAACCCCAATGATTTTAATGAATAATTTGGCCACCAACATCCCTAATAGCTCTTCTAGACTTCTAGCTTCCACAAAGACATGAGAGCGAGTTCTAAGGAAGAGGGGTTTTGGGTTTTACAAAATTAGGTCTTAGGGTTTGAAACACTTTAATATATCTAAATAAACCTTAAAATAATTTCCCATATTCATAAAATAATTGGGGTTAATTCACCAAACACCCCATGACTTGGCAGAGAAATTATAGCTTTTCACAGGCTCATCGACGACTTACAAAAGACGGAGCTTTTGTCAACCAACGCTCTTTTTGTGAGGGTTAGTTGGTTTGGTATTCAACCATCAAAACATTCAGACCTTTAGGTAAAATCAGTGGACCAAGTCTACCAACTGTTGACTGGTCCCTTCAGTGGACACCGCCAGGAAGTTCTGGACCAGTCTTAGGCCTTTCTCTAGGGCCCCTTGTGGGTTCAGGAGGGGTCGTTCCCACATCTTAAACCCATAAACTAAGTAATATAGGTCTTATTAACATCCAAAATCAATTTAAATAAAAAATAACACATAAAACTCACTCAAACACATCAAGATGCACAAGCACTTTCTAAGGCACACCTTTCAAACGTTATGGACGTTCTTGGTTGTTTTATCTTCAAAATTAATCAAACTTCAAAAACTAACTAAGAACACTAATTTAAATCATTATAACTTAAAATAAACTTAAGAAACAATATCGAAGCTCTAGTTCACGTTAGTTCGTTGTAGGGTGTCATAATTGGGGACTTATGTGTTTATGTGGAGTGAAAACATTAGTTCTTCGAGTTAATGGTTTGTGAATCTTGTATGGTATAGTGTATTCATTATGTGGATTAATTTATGTTTAAGTATGTTTTTTCTTAATAGATTATATGATACTTAGATTGATTATTATGTAGTAGTGAATAAGTGACTTATAAATGATGTTCGTTATGCCTATGTGCTTCTTGAATGATATGATATATAAGAAGTATGTGTGTCTCTTGGTTGGTGAACTTGTGTCCCTTACTTGATAAATGAAGAATGTGAATAAGAGTTATTGATTAGTATGTTAAAGCCTCTTAGTCTTGTATATGTGATTGACATGTGACCTTGAACATTGTTAAGAAGGTCCTTTATGTAGAACCTTTATCCTAGATGTAAGGTTTTGATATCATTGAAGTTGAAAATCATAATTGTATCCTTCTTGTGCGAATGGTGAACCTAAGGTTGGATGGATGGAACGACATGAAATCATCCGTATAAAAGTCATTGTGGTATCTTCTTAGACACTGTTGGTAGCCTTAGTTGACCCTCTTTTGTAAGGTGTAATGTGATTGGGTTGTGAACTAGATATGAAACCTCTTCATGTACTTTTTATTTAAATACTTCATGAGAACAAAGTCTATCAGCGAGTCAGTATGGCTTGGAATTTTCTCTATATAGGAAGACATTATAGAACAAAGAAACCATTCATAATCCTTAACCATGTGCCTACATGGGATGTGTCCTAGTTCTACCATTTGAAAGTGTAACAACCTCCATCGGAGTAGGTGCATGACTTCGGATTCCATGCATAGCTAGCATGGTCTATGTCGGTTATTGACTATTCTCATCACATGGGATATAAACCATGTTGGACAAGTTCAATTAAGTTTAGGTGGTGGTATGAAACACTATATATACATTGCTAAGGTAGGATTTGAAGTTGTTAGTGAGTGAGTACTTAGGTCTTCTCCAAGACCATTACTTTAATGTCCTTATATGTTGAATGTCTCTTAACTGAACTAATGAAGAAAATGACTTAAGTTAGAAAGCATGTAAATGAACAAGTGCTTATCTTGTGTAGTTTAAGGGTTGCCTAGTTAAGTTGTGAAGGGGGTATAAAGGATGGTCTCTTCATGTCTTACCTAGGGTAGTCTTAAGAATGACTTTAGATAGGAAAGTAAAATTATAAAGTAGACATGATATAAACTTAGGTAGTCTAAAGGATTATTTAGGCAATCTTTCAGAGGTTGTATGGGCGTTCTCTTCTTGAATTACTGAAGTAAGTCTTTTGATATCTTTTAGGAGGAGAATGTAATATTAAATATATGTTATTGTATGAAGTGAGAATGATATTATCCTATCTACTGTAAAGGATCTCTTAGGTGTGTGTGAAGGGATTATATGGGTGAACACTTCATAAATCATTCAAGTGAGCATTAAAATCATATTTGGTAGGAGAATATCAGGTTTCTATGCTTTCTAGGTGTTATTGATGCAATATTGTAAGGTATGAGTTTTATTGGAGTTACAGTGAAGTTCACTTTAAAGTTTACTAAATTATATAAATTGGATATGACTTATATTGTGTTCTAATTGAGATGTTTGCTGTTAAAATGTGATTCTTATACTTTAATGTGATGGTTTAATAAAAAAGAGCATATTTCTCATAAATGTCCGTGTCACTATCAAAATGTAGACCCCAGACACATACCTCTCAGAGGTCACAGACAAGCCTACATACGTCATTCTTACTTCATCTAGATTAATTTTAGCGGAAAATTTGAAGTTTTTGTTTTCTTTTTTTGATGCTAGACATCTTAAACTTAACATCATAGGTGTTCAGAAATCAACCATCTAATATAGACATGATCAAATGAATGAAACAATTCATAATTTCATTTAACGTATTCTTGCCAAAACGACACCAATACAAAGTCTAAACAAAAGTGGAAAGAAACACTAGTGGAACATGCTCCAATAGCTATAGCCTACATCTAAGGTAGATAATAACGGTAGACATCCTCAAAAGCATGAGGGCCTACAAAGTCAAGATGAAAACTCAATGTACGGATAGCTGCAACCTCAACCTGTAAGCTCTAGCATCCACCTGTGCCTGCACCTAAAATCGTAGAATTGTATGGGATAAGTAAACACTTGTACTAAGTATGGGTATATGCAAGCACATACCAATGACTTGCATGAGTAAGAACAACTCTTTCCTAACAACAAGATTATGGAAAGTCAAGTCAGTAGATTTGCCAAATTGGAATTAGGAATGTTAGTGAGCTTCCAAAATTTTTATTAGGAAAGCTATGCCATGGGAGTAACATGCATCATCATACTTATCATGTTGCACATAACATATAACATCTTACACATAGCACATAACATATTGCATACAGCAGATAACATCTTTCATATAATATATTCATATTCCATGAGACCTTGGAATCATGGACTTGACATTAAGACTTCCTAAAATGAGGGCTCAACATATGGGACCTCAACTAGAGAGCCCTCTTTAGAAAAAACAGAGTCTTCTTGATTTACTCATACGTACTTAATTTCATTTCTTTAATAGGCTAGTGTAAACACCATCTATACCTATGATGTAGTTTAAGACTTTCATCGGGTTCGCTGTGCAATGATCAAGAATGACCTAGTGTCATTACTTAAGTCAAGCTCACCTCTTGATCATCCTATCCTAACACCTTCGGTATCATTGATTTTATTATGTGCATCATTTAACGCTGGCCTCATTCATTCATTGGGAACTTTAACTTTAACCGACATAGATCATGTGAACATCATGAAATGCATGGTCTCCCCCACACCGAAAAGAGGTGGAATCACTGGCCAATGTAACCCAAAACATGCTAGCGTACATGGGAATTGAATCCCTCCAAATCTATATATTGGTAGTATAGGATCAAAGACTAGGAGATATAAGGAAACCCATACTGAGCATGCTAGACAGTCTCATCTCATGAGAATTAAGTAAACCTCTGCCCTTCCCCAAATAAGGCATTACCGCTTATAGCTAGTGTATCGATGCTTAGTATAAAGTTCCATTACATTCAACTCATACGTCTTGGAAGTTGGCTTCTTGTATGAGGACATCATATCTCAATGGATAATTTCTCATCTTATCATTAGTATTAAGTGTGTTAATCTAATTACTTTCAGTAGAGGTTTCATAGAGACTGGTCTGTTGGTTAACTTTACACTCTCATAGGTGAGTATGTTTTGGTAACATTTACTTATGCTCATTAAAGATTTCTCTCATCTTTTACATTAGCCTCATGTCATGTTGTCACCACATTCATTAACATTCGAACATTTTCTCTTCATAATTATTCACCCTTTTTAGTGAATGTTCATTTCATCATATGCCAATGCACTTGGTCATTTAGGGTGTTTCACACTCTTACTTAACCCTTTTAGGGTTTCATCTTTTCATTGTTCATTTCATCATTTCCTTGTTCATTTCATTATTTCATTGTTGATTTCATCATGTGCCAATGCACTTGGCCATTAAGTGTGTTTTAAACTCTTACTTAACCCATCTAGGGTTACATATTTTCATTACTCATTTCATCATCTCATTACATACATCTTAGGTTCACTTATTTATAAACGTATGCTAGACTTATAGGTCTATACATACAAGCCAAGAGGCTTTGTTCATAGTTCGTTTAAGTGGTTCATATTTTCCTAGGATTATGTGGTACGAGACTTATGCATCTTGTATGTATGCCAAGATATCGATTTCGATCTAAGTAGGCAGTATTATTCTTGAATAATTAATTCATGTATGGCATATTTATCAATACAGAATTTCGGCAACGGAACCTGGTTTTAAATCCCTTGAACAACACTTACATTTTTCATTTATTTTATTTTGGTCAAAACGGCTTGGGGACCCAAGATCAAGCCCCCAAGACCTTCATTTTCTTTTAGTTTCTTTTATGTACATTTTCTCTTTCTTGCCCACAACCCCTTTTTATTTGAATTTCTTTTTCCATGGCTTCTTCGAGTTGACCAAGACGTTTTGGGATCGAACCCCCACAACCTACCTTTATTATTCATTTAACTCTCCTTTTCCTCCTAGGGGTCATGGGTTCGATTCACACGCGTCACACTTATTTTTCTTTTCATTTTTCCTTAAGCTTGACCAAGAAGTTGTGGGTTCAAATCCCACTCCTCTCATTTCTTATTTTCATACATCATTTTCCAGCGCAAAACCATGGTTCAAATACCCTTCACCACATTCCTTTTTACTTCTTTATTTTCATGGTTTTTAACATGGTGAGGTCGCGGGTTCAATCCTCCATGACCTCAGTTGTTTTAATTTATTTTTCACTACATTTTGAACCCTCTTAACTTGATAGAAACTCATCACTTGAAATTGGAAATTTTGTAGTTTTTCTTCAGCATCTTTTAATCAAGTTACACATTAGTTCTTAGGGAATTTCATAGTTCATTTAGAACGTTTTAGGTGCATTTTCATGGATTCAATTAGCCAAGAGTTTCTCACTCAATTCAGCCACATTATACTTCATATGAACATCACAATTTACATAAGTTTGTGTACGTAAAATCACAACCATAACATTACAATTTTTGAGCCTTTAACCGAGAACGCCTAGTCACGATAACATTTTTGCACATACATGCACATAGTTTCAGAACACATAGGTTCTCATTCATACGATTTCAAACACACATACATAAACATATTCATCACGAAAATTCAACACATGCCTAATACTAATAGTAAAAATACCCAACCTACGATTCATTGGGATCTAGTGACAGAGACATGCAACATGGAACAACCCTAGTTTTTAGAATAAATTCATCTGAACCTTAGGGTTCTCTTGGGAAAGTGACCAAGAGAGAAGAGAAACAATACCTTTTTGACTTTCAAACCTTGAATTTCTGCCCAAAAAATTCACCAAACACATGTCCAACACCGAATGTTCAATACTCCACTCGACGGAAAACCATCTCTTTTCCTACGTAATGGATTAACGTTTGTTTTTCTTATATTTTCGTGTGAGTTCTTCAAGTGTGAAGAACTTTGGTAAATTTTCTGTACGTGAATGTTATTTGTAGAGAAACATTAATGGGAGAAGAGAGATTGAACGTTATAGTGAGATAGACGTGAGAGGAGAGAGTTACCTTAGGCTTAGTAGTCTAGTTGAAGACTTAGGTCAAATAAGGTTTAGTTAATTAAAAAAACAAAAATATTATTTAAATTTTATTTTAAATTATCTAATACATAATAAATATTAATTAATTACATTAATTTACCAACTTAAATAAAAAAAGTTTAAATCATTGCTTCCACCTAGGTTCGAACTCGGGTGGAGCAAGACTTCATTCTAAGAGCCAATTATCAGCCCTCTCTCCCCAAAATGCCCCTCCACCTTATTAATTAAATAATTAATTATATATTTAGGGTAATTATACAATCTTTAGACTTGAAGAGTACCATTATACCCCAAGACCCTCCAAACTTAAGATTTTCCTATTAAGTTCGGTAAAGACTTATCTGAGTAATTCTTCATATTCGGGAGCCCTACATGTTTGGACCCAACCTTTCCTAGCTCAAATAGATCCCCAAGTTAGTTTTCTTGGAAATCGTAAGGGTTCAGAAGTCTGGTTCAACTCACATCAATCAGTGTGAACCCGGTCTAATCGTAGGCATTCTAAACACATTAGGCATTATTTATCATAGCTATTTTTAGGGGTGTTACTGTTCGTTTCTCATAACTTTATGCATTAATTCATACTTAGTACATGTGTTGATAATAATTACTTACTTTTTTGTCTACCTCTAAAGGTGTGATAAATAGGTGAAAGGTATCTTGGAGCAAAGCCTGGGATCTAGTAATCGTTCAAGCAAAGTTGAAGTATGTCCTCACTTGAATGGAGGGCATAACTATATTTAGATTTCTTTTATTAAAGTATTTTAATAGACTAAGTAATTCTATATGTCATATTGTATGGGCCGAGTCCCAATTATTGTTGAGTCTAATATTGGCATATGTTGAGACTTAGTGTTTTTTATGATTTAAATATGAAAGATGTTTTAAGATATTTCATGTGAAAAGATTTAATTTTGTTATCATTTTAATACATTTTATGCAATGAACGATGTCAAGGTTCTTGTACAAGACCTTCGAGATGTCAAGTACGCCACGCCACAATCCGAGAGTGCTATATCTTCTAGGGTGTACTCTAGGCGTGTGACATTGTTTGTATCAGAGCATAGGTTATAAAAGTGGTTTACAAATTTAAAAGTCTCATAAATCCATGTTTAGTAGAGTCTTGTTTATCGGTGTGACTTACGACACTCTATGGGCAAGAGGATATAGGATGATATAATTTTCTTTCATTCTCTACTCTTGTGTTTTGTCGTAGGGTAAAATGTTATGACTGTATTTCTTATGGATTTTCTTTATATTTTAAGGAAAATGACTATAAGAAGGATGGCCTCTAGAAGGTATGAAGAGGGAAGGGTGAATGAGGAGATTCCTCCCCAAGTGGAGAATGTTTATTCAGTCCTTCAAGGTACTCAGAACTCTATTGGAGGTGAAGGTAATGAGGTTCTGGTGGTTCCCCGAAAATTACTAATAGAGAGCTAAGAGAGGCTCTACTTGCTTTATCCCAAGCCATGACTACTCTTGTGAATAGCGGTGTTGAACCTAGAGTGAATTCTATGGACAACACTATGACTTCTAGATTGAAAGATTTTGTGGGGATGAATACTCCTATCTTTCATGTTTCTAATATGGGAGACGATTCCCAAGAGTATCTACATGGCGAGTATAAGGTGTTGAGTGCCATAGGGTGACTTCTAGAGAGAATGTGCAGTTAGCTTCAAACTAATTAAGGGAGGTTGCTCAAGTGTGGTAAACTCAATGGAAAGATAATAGGCCGGTTGAGTCGGCTCCTATAGAGTTGGAGGAGTTTAAGGAGTCTTTCTTAGGAAACTAATTTCCCCAGGGTAAAAGGGAGGTGGAGGTTGAGGAGTTCATTAATCTCAAGCATGCAATATGATTGTTGAGGAGTATTCCTTGAAGTTCACTATTTTGCCTGGGTATTCTCCATACTTGGTGTCTTACCCTAGGGATTAGATGATTTAGTTTGTGACTAGTGTGGCTGACATTGTGGAAGAAGAGTGTTATACGTCCATGCTCTATAGTGACATGAACTTGTCTAGACTTCTGGTGTACGCACAATCCAATGGGATATTAAGTTTAATAGAATTTCTTGGAACTTTAAGTGGAGTGCACCAAGTGAACAAAACAAACTTAGATTCAAGAAGAAGGCTGCAATTCAAGATGAACCTAGGGGTCGTAAGGTAAACTTGAGAAGGGTAGTGGCTCTCAAGGTGGCAAGCCTACTTGTGCTGCTTTTGAGAGAAGCACTATGGCCAATGCCTAATTGCTACCGAAAATTGCTTTGGTTGTGATAAGGATGGAAATAAGGTAAGGGATTTTCCTACTATTGTGGCTAAAGAAAGGAAGGTAACCAAGTTCCCTATGTGTTATGGGAGATGATGCTCAAAAGAGAAATCATTTCTATGCACTTCGGGCTAGGGAATCAAAGCCAAAAACTGATGATAATGATGTTGGTAAGTTATAGCTTCTTTTTTTAGTTGACATGAGTTCCTTCTAAGTGGTGGAGTATAGTGATTAGTGGAGTTTTGATTGATTGTCTCATCTCTTCTATTCAACTCAAGCTTAAGAGTTAGAATGTCATAGTAGCATGTGGCAAGTTTCATAGTGTTTAGTAGTCTTGTTGGACTTGAATTTCTTTGATTCCTCACATTGTGTATTTAATTAAGTTATGATAATAATGTAAATTGAGTTTATATTGTTTTATCTCTTATGTTATCATGCTTTCACCATAAATTAATAAATGTTGCATTTTTGAAAAATTTGGACATGTTCACTGTAAGGGAATTTGTAGATACTTTAAAGAATTTTGAACTTTGGCTGAATTATTTTTTTGTTGAAAATGGTTGTGATGTGTATATAATTAATGTATATGAGCATGATAATGAATGTATAAGGAGTTGTTGCTATTTAAGATGAAGAATGTGTGTCTTTTTACATAATTAGTTGTAGAGTTGTTTCTATCCTCTTGTTGTGTTTTGAGTCTCTAAAAGTATGTGAAATTAGGATTCTTACTAATTGTGTATTTTATGGTAGGGTATGGTTATGTGCTTTTAGTATTGAGTTTATTTTCTCTTTAAAGTGCAAAAAATGAAGCAAGTGTCATTAGAGGACAAATGTTGTCCAAGTGAGGAGATTGTAACACCTCTAAATTACTTAGGTGAGACTAGATCCTAACACTTATCTTATTGTTTTGAAGTACTAAAATGGGTTAAAATTATTTTAGGAGGAAGTCTTAATGTTTCATGATGTTTGGAGGTCAAACATCTATGAATGTCTATGGCGTTCGAAAGGTTTTCCTTGAAACATCCTTAAGTGTCTTAGTGTGTTTAACCGAGTTTGACGTGTTCATATTGAATGAAATTGATGTGAGAGGTCCTAAACTCATATATGAGCATATTAGAGTTTGAAACGCTGCGAGAAACTCCCTAAGGACCAACCAAGGGTCCTTGGGGCCACTCATTATATGAGCAAAAATTGCAAAAAAGCAATCTCCCCTACGAAGGGAAACCTACGCCCCATAGGGGGGGAGGAGTGGATCGACTTAGCCTAAGGAGATTAAGATCCCAAAGGCAAGACTAAGATCCCATTGACGGTCAGACAGGAGGACCTGTCAAGGGACCTACGCCACTTCGATGGGCAACTGCCAATGGTGGCCTGCAACTATTTGCTAGTCACTATAAAGTATAGGGATGGATTGGTAAATTCACCCCACGTTCAAATAAATGATTCGTCTGTTTCCTAGTGGTGTTTTGGGTATGTCAGCTGGGTTTATATTTCCTAAACACCTAGATGAATTCATTATTCCAAATCAAAACCAAAAATCACTGAAAATCTCTAAAGAACTTTAAAGTCATAATTCAAGATAGAGCTTGGATAGAATATTCTTCGGTGATTATTCGTCAATTATTCATCAAATTCCTTGTATAGCATCAATTTAGGGATGGTTCTTCATCCTTGAATATCTTTTGTTCAAGGATTTAAACTTCATATTTATTTCCGAAGTCTTTCAAAGATTAAATTGTCCTATTTTTATATTTAGCCATGAGTTCTTGCATAAAATGTTTCGAATCATTGTATATTGATTGAATTGATATTAATTTTAGACGATTTAAACCTAAAAACTCTATGAACCCATGCAATTGATGCAACCATAGATTTGACTACTTTGTGGGTGATTTGATTGTCTAAATTCTATGAATTCTTATGTAGTTTGATTATGGCTATTCAATTATGATAGAATTCTTAGTAAGCTGCCCTTAATTCATAAATCCATGTTGTATGATCTTTGATTCATTGTATATTGTAATTAATGAATTGAATAGGTGATCATGGCCATGATTTGACTATGGATTGAAGTGGTGAGAGTGATTCGTGGTATATTATGTAATTTAAGTCTTCAACTATGTTTATGATTGGTATGGTCCACTTATGGTGGCAGTGCTTATGTGCTACACTTGTTACAAATGTGGCCTTGTGTGCATTACTTTATGAATTGTGAATCAATGTGGCCTCGTCGGCATTACTTTATGCATTCTAGCTTGTTTTTGTCTCTAGTATGCTATAGTATAGTCATTATGTGGATTACTTGTGCCATGACCGGGGGAACCCCCTAGAAGTAACACGGCGTACTTAACCTCGCGGAGGTCTTATGCATGCCATAGTTGTCATTTATCGCACCGACTTAGTAAATTTAGTGAAAAATATAAAACTTTTCATAGCACCTCATATGCTAGAAACTTTGCTTCATATACATATAAAAGATAAGTTATAATAAATATATAGAGTCTAAGTCTCTTGGTCATCTTAGAATGAATAAAATTAGAATACGTTAGGGACATGACCTTAAGATATAATACAAAACTATACATCACTAAATAGACTTTATAATAAGTAAACATGAGGACATCCCTAGACTTAAGGATTCCTTTCCTTAAGCTTGAGAAAAAACCTATCAAGATCCTCAATCATATACCTCCTTTAAGCATTCCATTACCTACACTTTGTGTAAAAAGTAGAGAGGAATGGGATTAGCACAAGAATGTACTAAGTATGGCAACCATGCAAAATCATGCAATTAAAAAGGAACATTTTCTTTGAAATCATACTTCATGTCATTTTGAGTAAGTCATCATAAAACCTTTACCAATAGAATTTATATCATTTTCATACTTTATAGAAACACAATCAAATGCCAAACATCATAGAAAAGCACTTACAGAATTTAAGTCCAATTGGAGGTCACTTTACAGTGAACTTGTTCCTCTTTAAAATGAACCATTTTTTTTAATTCATTAGTCTCCCAAGTAATACTGTAGGGATACTTGGTGCAATGTATCACCTTAGAACTACAAGGAAAAATCATATGTATCATCTGTACAAGACAACACATACCATCATAGAAGTATAATACCACATACACATAGTTAAGTCAAAACCTTCATCATATAGTCAACAAGATCAACATCATGCATAAAGACTCATGTCATGCACATATTCATAACAAGTATACAAATACTACAATGTCATGCATAGGGAACACATACATAGTGACGTGCATTAGAACACCTTCCTAGAACTTCCTAAGGAGATAGTTGTGCAATGTCTAGATGGGTTCATTACTTCCACTTCTCATATGTAACCTCCCTTAAGTCATTCTATTTAGGATCCTAGTCATTTAAATTCCATTTTCCATTTTACTTAAGGGAAACTATAGCCTCAATTGACACTAAGACCATGGTTGGTAAACATCGAATTTTGTGTTGTATAGCCTTATAAAAATGTAAGATTTTTTTACTTAGCCAAGGTAGAACACTAACATACATCCTAGCATCCTAAGTGAATTCACTTTGCTATATCCTATGTGACGAACATAGTTTATGAAACTTGCGGCAAATAATGGAAATATCAATTATACACCCTTTGTTGGGTCTTGAGGCTATCCATCCCGTGAGGACCATAGTGAACCCTACCTCTCCTACTTGGGAAATTATCACTCCCTCACATTAGGACGGTAGTGAAACCTTTCTTCCGTATTTGGAAAGTGTCACCCCCTCATCTACAAGTTCACTCGGTGCTAAGCTAAGTTCCCTTTATTGAAAAGCCTTTATTACATTTTTTTAATAAAAACATAGGCTTTGGATATTCATTATTCATATGCTTATAACATATTCAAGCACCTATCTAGTTTCGGAGTATTCTATGAAACACCTCTCAATGTTCCTCTATTAACTAGATCATCATTCATGTGTGTAAGTGTATACATAGATGTGAGCAAACCTTTCACATAACACATAATGTCACACATGTTCATATATCAATGCATGAGTCTATAGGAATAATTATATGAGATATCCTTTAACATACCTACTAAGACACTATGCACATTCATACGTCATCATATCATATACATCATATTCATAACATGTTCATATATTCATACTTCATATACATAAAAATCAAACCTAGGAACTATCCTATCAAGATATACATGTGCAATGTATATACAAGGTCTCATACCCTTTCCCGTAGTAGTACACCTACAAGTTATCCTAGAAAGAAATACCTATCATACTTCACATACATATACTTAACATGCATAGTAGTAGACATTAGTGAATATGAGAATAACCTTTCATTTAGACACCATAACCTATACTACTTGTAACATGCATGTAAGTGAGAAAGTGTATACATTGGTCAACATGATCACATAATGTATATCAATTACTCTTTGAGGAAGCCACCCTCTTATACCACATTATACTTCCAAAAATAAACCACACAACACAAAATAACATAGCAAGACAATATAAACATTATAACTAAGGCTCCTAACTTTAGCTATTTTATAGTTTCATATAAGCGGTGAATGGGTAGGGGCTACTAACCATTTTAAAACATCAATGGCAGCCCCTGTACAATACACTAATATTAATATATGCATGCTCATACAATAGCCATACAACCTAGATCACAACTAGATAGGAAGATAGGCACAATTACATCATAAGATGATCATCTTAATCACTAAATTATATATTCATCAATTTTACTTCATGGCCATGGTAAATACATATATAATGACAACAACGAAAACAACGCCACCATAAGATGACCGTACAACACAATGCCATACAAGGCTTCATCAACATTACTATAATGAAATAGAGAAGGTGAATAGTAGAGAGAATAATCATTCTTACCAATTTCTTACCCTTTGATCATCATTATTAAATACAACTTATTGATCAATAAAACACCTATATGGTAGTATCTAAATTTACTTCAAAATAATATGAAACCATGTGCAAGTCGCTACAAGATTATACTATATCATAATACAACATGTTAACATACGAGAAAAGTAGAATAACATAGATCATTACCTAATTTACCTTACATTATTTTAGATAATATTTCATACATATAATGACTATAAGGAATTGTATAAACCTAGATTAACCATATTGAAATCATAATTACATACCTTGAAGATTGAGGTTACGACATAGGCATTTAGGCTTATCGATTTGCCAGAGTATAGACGACTTCACCAATATTATGAACTCTCTAAGGCTCTAATAATCATTCATATTTTATCAACAATACACTTATTAGGTAGTAGCTAATTCGGTTGGAAATCAAGAAGAAACCATGCTTGATATAACAACAACTCAAGATCCATCACACACTTAGCCTTTTTACTTCATAGCCTACAGGAATCTAGATAAATTTATGCAAGCCTTTATTATATTGTTTATTAAGGATTTATTCCAACAAAATTCATCCATTATTTCACTCTAAAACAGTAGCTACAGAAGTTCATACATAATCACAAACTTACACAAACGATTCCACAATCGACTTTAAGATAACACATAGAAACATATGCTATTCATGTTCAAATCTTCATATATTTATCATCATGGACATATCATCATAAATTCATTTAAATTCATGTAATTAAAATCATATACAATCACTTCAACATAATAGAATCATAATTCATTCGATAACAAATCAAGATCATAAGGCCCATGCAAGGCTAAATCATTTTGGTGATAGAGCATGGGTTTATCATGAAATTGGCTGGAAAAAAATTCCAAATAAGTATATAATCATCAATACATTAATATTATGCCTTTGAAATCAGTTTAGGAAAGAACCCATAGAAGATTGAAGAACAAAGTGTTTGATCATATTTTTCTCTTTTTAAATATTTGAGAATGGCTCTTTAGATGAAAAGATAACTATAGATGAAGATAACCATAACTTTGTCTAGATTAAAACCTCTTAAACTTTATGATTAATACATATAAAACCAAGCTTGAAGTTCTTGAGCTTCACCAACAATGGTGGTTTCTAGAAAGTATTTTTGGAAGGAAAGGTTTTAGTCTTGTGAGAGGATTCTAGAATGGGGTGATCACATTTTTGGTAACTTATATACAAAAAATAATTCATAAATAAACCTACTATAATCAGGTTAGGACGTGTGGTGAATTTCCCATTCACCCCTTTAATTAACAGCACACAGGCTGCCAGTTGTACGCCACCTGCGATGAAGGCAGTGACGGGGCGTCGTGGCCTTGACAGGCCTTGCCTTGGCTCTATCGTTGGGTAATTAGCAAAATATTGGCTTGAGACCTTCCCAAATCGATTCCCCATCGATTATACCTTCTGTAAAGGTCGTTGGTGGACCAACGATCCGTCGTTGGGTCCGTCAATGGACAATGCCCTGGCAGTGTCTTAGGCCGCTTTGGGTCCTTCTTTTGGGGCATCCTGTGGGGCCCTTTAGAAGTTGTACCCAGACGTGTACACTGTTATTATAACCCTTATCATGTTATAGGACTTACACATAAAGTTCATCCAAAAAATACACATAAAAGACGTCCAAACTGCGTTAACCCCAACATGACATACGATGAACGTCTTAGGGGTTATCTTTCGAACGCCTTGGACATTCTTGGGTGTTTGACCTCCAAAAATCAAGAAACTTCATATAACAACATTAAACATCAATTTAAACCATTTTAATACTTATTAGGCTCATTTCATAAAAATTTAGGCATGCATAGACACATGAGGCACATAAGCAACTTGTTGCCAAACGTCTTGGTTGTCCCTTGACGTTCGAATTCCAAATCACTTCAAACTTTTCAAACTTCCTATAAACAATATAATAAGAAATTTTAACACATTGGAAAATCATTAAACACCCATAAACACATAGAACCACATATTAGGCATCTAGGTGACTTAGTCGTTGACCGTCTTAGTCGTCCATTAACGTTCGACTTCTAATACGTCAAATATTTTAGCTACTAACCATATACTATTGTAATCATATTTAGGAAATTATAACTTTAATAAAAACATTTTTGTCTCTAGATACCTTGTCTCAATTTCGGAGTCTTAAATATCTCCCACTTGGGAACATTCGTCATCGAATGACACTAAGGGATCTTTAATCACAACAAGGATGTCAATGCATGTAAGATAAGTTCATAAGAATTAAAAAATAATCAAATAATTTTAGCACTCAATGCACACAAGCAAGAAAAATCATTACTCACTTACTCTTTATTGCATCAAACAAAAAGGTCCTTTTCATGTTCATAGGAGAACATCTTTCTCCTAATAATAACATGATCATTACATCTTAATTCATTACAAGAAAATCTTTAAAAGATACTCATAGGCAGATCATAGCCCATATTCAAAGTTACTTACGCACTCATACTTCAATTCACATAAACTTGAGTTAATTGAATCAACAAAGATCTTTATTAGTTAGACCTTGTTCCATAAAGGTCATACTTAATCATACCGTACTTAGTGGTATCCTTGGACGAATGTCATTCTCCTCAACACACTTACATTTATCATGAGTTTCACACCTTAGCAAGTACAAGGTCAAATTCCTGTAAAAATGAGAAATTCTCAACTTTTAACCAAGAAATGCTCATGGTTCCTTCCTAGTGAAGTCTAAGTGGTAAGTCACACCAAGTACATCACAACAAAATAGTAATTCATTCCACAAATTTCTTCTCTTAACATAATATTCACCCTTATAGTAAGCCTATTTTTTTGTAAAATAACACAAATTATAGGCACTCACATGCACACTTAGCTAAACATGCTTTCACTTTTCAAAAATGAGCCTACAGTTATGCATTCCAAATAATAAAAGTCACATAGTCTTCAAGAGACACAACATAATTCATTTTAAGACGACTCAACTTTTCATTTTGAAGGCTAAAACAATTTACCTCACAAGTGATTATTACCATGCTTCTTATCTCATCTCATAAAGTCGAATTCAAAATTAGCATATAAAAATGCAAGTCAAAATGAGAAAACGTGGACTTTATCAAAAATTTCTATTCATGCTCTTTGGAAAATTTACCATGTCTCCAAGATGATGTCAATAAATTCATAACAATCATATAAAGGTTATGTAATTCACATTTTATGCAAGAATATATTCACGAACAAGCTTACTAAGAATTCATTATTTTCCAATTCAAATAAGAATAGAAGGATAATGTGGATAATTTCTACAACCTCACTACTCAAACACCATCCCTGACTTAGGGTAAACCCCATTAAAGGAAACTTAACCCAACCTATAGAGGATCTTAACTACACAACCTTCATTTTCATCACTAAAGTGATTACTACTTTAGAGGGAATTTTCATTAATTCAAATTCGCAACACTAAGGCATTCTAAACCTTATCATTTTAGGCAAATCATACTCAACCATAAATTTTTATCATACTATTCAATTTACATAAGGTCTTCCTACAATACAATAGACACTAATGTCATACATTATTTGAGGAAAACAACAAGGAAGTTCATAACACAATAAAAAGTTTAGAAATAACTCCACGACTCATCATGTCATAAGATTCTCATTCTTTATTAGCAAAACTCCTTTTATCATTCATTATCATGTTCGTATAAATCAATTCTACATACATTTCAAGAATATCCATTTCAAGAATATCCAATCAAAGGACAATTTAGTTGGTTCTCCCAACATGTTACAATAAGTTGCCTAGTCCTTATAGTGAGCATGCTTTTAAATATGCAAAAATGCAACATTTAGACAATTGAGGGGACAAGCATGGAAATATAAGATACAAAGCTTACCAACATATCCTTCACGCATGCATATTATATTGACAACTACGATCAAGTCTCTACAAGGGGCTCCAATTTACACTAGCAACTTATCAAGTATCTCTTATATACAAAAGGAGACAATGCACACTTTTAATCACATACATTCATAGGAAAGCATGCTTCCATAGGTAGTTATTAAACATTCCAAGTTCAAATCCTAGTATTTGTGTACCATCATACAAGACAATATAGGAATACAACAATCTTAGAGAATTCACTTTAAACTTTAACCACTATAACTTCTAGCATGCTTTAACTATATCATGACATGCATTATTCGACATATCTTGCTATTTCACATAGATTTCATACATTGCCATAATTGACATCACATTCTCAAATAAGAGATATTTCATACATAGTAAGGTAAGATAACCAATCATAATCCCTATAGAGTTAACATGTGCAATGATCAAGTAAAGCCCCATAACCCTACTAAATCAAGTAACCCAATAGGAACTACAGGTAGCACCATACTCCTCTCATTTATAACCTTCATGCATCCATAACTTCATATCTTCCGCACAATAGGTTATTCACATGTTTATAGATCATCACATAAGGAAATTTACATTTATGATCATAAACACACATAATATTAACCTCCTAACGTCTCCATCAAGGAAAACTAGTGTAAGACATAGGTAGAGTCCCATACCCCTACCTAAGTCTAGTTAACCCTTCAAGTCGCCTTAGTTAGTTTATACATCATCAAATAAGGACAAGTGCCACCTTCACACATACTCATTTTAACAATAAAACAAGGAAAATCATTTAAACTCACCTTTTCTCCCTCAAGCATTGAGCAATATCATCCAAGTAATCACATCAAAAAGTCCACCAGACAAGAAAACATAAGAGAGAGATTTTATAGAGTTTAAGTTCTATGGCACGACATGAGAATGATGAAGAAGGGAAATTCTAGCATCCTATAGCCTCTTGTACCAATTGATGTGTCTCAACTCACCACCAATGATAAAAGACTCTACAAGGCGTGGAAATATGAGACTTTTTGGACCCTAAACTACTTTTAAAATCTCGTGCTCTAATACTATGTTTGTCACGACCTGGGAAAACACCTAGAAGTAACACGGCGTACTTGACCTCGCGGAGGTCTTATACAAGCCAATAGTTATTATTCATCGCATCGACATAGTAAATTTAGCTAAATACTTAAAACTTTTCATAGCACCTCATATACTAGAAACTTTGCTTCATAGATATATAAAATATATGTCATAATACATATATAGACTCTAAGTCTCTTTGCCATATTAGACTCGATAACATTAGAATACATTAGGGTAATGTTCCTTAAGATATAATACAAAACTATACATTAATAAATAGACTTTATTATTAGGACACATGAGGACATCCTTGGACTTAAGGATTCCTTTCCTTGGGATTCAAAAAACACCTATCAAGATCCTCAATCATAGACCTCCTTTAAGCATTAGATTACCTACACTTTGTGTATAAAGTAGAAAAGAATGGGATTAGCACAAGAATGTACTAAGTATGGCAACCATGCATTTAAAAAGGGACATTTTCTTTTCAATCACACTTCATGTAATTTTTATTAAATCATCATAAAACCTCTATCAATAGCATTTATATCATTTTCATACTTCATAGAAGCACAATCAAAGGACATTAAATCATTGGAGTAGGTTAGAACTCTGGATTCCATGAGTTGAAAACATGGTCTATGTCTCTTAATGCCTATTCTCATCATATGGTATACTTTCTAGTACTAAAGAAGTTCTATGAAGCTTAGGTGGTGGTAAGAAATAATATCTAGACATTGCACAATAGGCTTTGAAGCTGTTAGTGAGAGGCCCTAGGTCTTGTTCGAGACCATTACTTGAAAGTTTTTTATGGGTTGAATGTCTCTTAATGAACTAATGAAAAAAATGACTTAGGTTAAGAAATTATGTTAAAATGAAGTAGTACTTATCTAGAGTAATTAAGTGTTTTCTAGTTAAGGTGTGAAGGGAGAATAGGGACGGTCACTTCTTATCTACCTAGATAAGTCTTAATCGTTAGGGATGTTGGTTGATTATATGGACATGATATAAGCCTTAGGTAATATTAAGGATTACCTAATCTTGGAGAGGTCACTATGGACGTTATCTTTTTGATTTACTTAAGTAAGTCTTTTGATAGCCTTTGGAAGGAGAATGTCGTATCACTTATATTTTAATGTGTTAAATGAGAATGATTCTATCTGAGGGAGTCTATAAAATCTCTTAAGTGTGTTTTGAAGGGATTGTATGGGTGGTCGTTTCACAACTCACTCAAGTGAACATTAGAGTCACATTGGTAGGAAAATCTCATGTTCATATCTTGATATTTCTTAAATGTGTATGCCACTCATTATATGTAATCTTGAGGGTCCTTTAAGCACATCTAGAGAAGGTGTATGAGAGGTGTCTCTTTGTGTCACATATGTGAATATTAGGACATCTTTCAGTGTGAAGATTACATGCTAAAGGGTGTCTAAAGTAAAGTTAAGGAACTTCATGTAACAGTGAAGTGACTTCACTATACAGTGGAGTTACTTCACTTTAATGTTAGTAAAAAATTGTGATTTTTTTCCTAAATAATTTCTTATGTATTTCGAAGTTATTAACTGTTGTTCTTATGCTTATAGTATGATGTTTTAATCGAAATTCATGAAAATCATATTATATACTAAAAGTCCCTTGTTCAAGGTGTTTGCATGGCTTGGCATACTTAGTACATATAATGTACTAACCCCTTATTTTACTTTTTGACTAAAATGTGGGGAAATGGAATCTTTATGTGCCATAAAAGATGGATAGGTGTCAAAGGGTTGAAGATGAACTATTGGTGAGTCCTCAACAATTCAAGGACAATATCCACATCTTCCTTATATCTTAAGTTTTTACTTTATGTCTTGTATGGGCTTAGTCCAAAGTGTTATTAACTCTAAAGTCTAGATGTTTCCATGGGATGTTGTACATTTTAAGTGTTTTAATGATAAGTCTTACGCTTGTGTATTTTTTCTGAAAGAGTTCTTAGCTTAGATGAGACTTCTTGAAGTCTCATTTCTTGTGTGACGACACAAGGATGTCCTAACTTCTAGGGTGTTCTTGCGAGTCGTGACAGAGATGGTATTAGAGCATAAAGTTTAGGGAGTTTCTTAGTTGGCTTATGAACCACATCTAGTATAGTCTAGTTTATAATGTGAAATTTTCCACATTATAAATAGGAGGCTATTGGGTGGTAGGAATAGTTTTACTTCTTCATTCATCTAATCATGCCTAAGATCTTTGTATAAGGTGTCTTTCCCTTGTTCCCCTTATGTGTTGGTCCCTTGAGGATGAATTTATGAAGTTTGTGTTGAGGGAGGGAAAAGATGAGATGTGACTTGTGAGATAAGGTGCGATAGAAGGTCATTTTGACCTTAGATTGATTTGGTTACTTTGTGATAGGTATTGCATTTATTTTCTTCTTCAATTAGCTTTTTATTCTTTAAATAAGGTATGAGAGTCTTCATCTAAGGCTTGCTATCATATTAGAGCCAATTTTAAAAGATGATTTTCGCATATTTCAAAAAGATGAAAAAGTCCAATTTCTACTCAAAATCTTGGGTTCTTGCATAAATGGTTTCCAAACGTTTATATATGATGAAATTGATGTTTTACAATGAAATTCTCCATGAACCCTTGATCTTATCAAATCCCTAAATTTCACTAAAAATGGGTAAATTTATTATGCTTTAATATTCATTAATTCATGTGTAGATTATTATGTGCTTTTGATTTCATGTATAGATTATGTATGTATGGTATATAGGTTGTTTCAATTTGATTAATTGAGTAATTAATACTCTTTGATTTATTTCATGCTAAGCTTATTGAATTGACATTGACTTAAGTCTTATGATTTCTAATGTAATTTTCTATGGGCTGTCTAATGATGCAGTAATTATATCAATTGATATATAGGGAATATTAGATTGAGATTTATGCAATGAATTTACCTAGATTCAATTATTATTAATATTATTGTATTACGTTGTTTGTTATGGCCTTGGGTGATGGTCTTGTAATATTGAATTGGATGATTTAGCTTTGGAATCAAAGCTTTAGGATGGAGTGGGGGTACGCTGCCCTAATTCCTTTTATTAATGTTAATTATAATTTAATTATGTTGTGATTGGTGTGGTCCACTTATGGTGGCGGTTCTATGTGAATTGATGTGGTATTGTCGGCGTTACTTTATCCAATGTGATGATGATGACCTTGTCAGCACTACTTGAAGTATTATGATGATTTTCTTAGTTGATTTATATCAACTATGAGTATATCTATATATATGTGAAGTAATGTGAAAGTATGTGTTCTTTCTATGTATATTAGGAAATGATGTAAACTATGACTACGTGCTTCTATGTGTAGTCTTAAGGTTGATACATGGTTGTTCCTACTTGACTTTATGAGTCTTTAATAATTATATTGATGGTGATATTTTAGTATTCAGGATGACTTAAAGATGATAATTGTTATTCCTATGTGCTGATAGAATGACTAGTAATATGTATTAAGGTGAGTGTGTGGTGTCTTGTCTTGGTTGACTTGTGTCCCTTACTTGATGCTTGTATGAACATGAATATGTGATGTCTTGTCATAGGGTGGCATAATCTCTTAGTCTTGAATGTATGAAATATAAGTGACCTTGAATGATGTTAAGAGGGTCCTTTATGTGAAACCTTGAACCTAGTGGTAAGGTTATGTATATTGAAGTCAAAAATCGTAATGGTATCCTTCAAGTAAATGAATGATGGACTTAAGGTTAATTTTCTGGAATGACATCATGTTAATCCATAGGATAGTCATAATGAGCTTCTTGTCTCCATTTGAAGGTAGACCTAAGAGGTACTCTTTGGTAGGGTAAATGTTATTGAGTAATGAACTTTTTATGGAACCCTTTCATGTGAACCTTTAATGTGAATTACTTTATGAGAACGAAGGCTAGCACTGAGTAAGTATGATAAGGGGAGTAGTTCTATTTAAGCATAAGACTAGATTACAAAGCACCCTACAAAGCACACCCTTCATATTCCTTAACCATGTGCCTACAAAGAATATGTCCTAGTTCTACCCTTGGAAAGTAGACCACCCTCATCGGAGTAGGTTAGAACTTCCGAGTCTATGAGTTGCTAACATGGTCTATGTTTGTTAATGCCTATTCTCATCATATGGGATACTTACTAGCACTAGATAAAATCTATGAAGTTTAGGTGGTGGTATTGGACTCTATCTAGTCATTGCACAATAACCTTTGAAAGTGTAAGTGAAAGTCCCTAAGTGTTGTTCAAGACCATTTCTTGAATGTCGTTTATGTGTTGAGTGTCACTTAATGAACTAATGAATGTTATGACTTAAGTTAAGAAAGTATGTTAAAATGAAATGTTACTTATCTAGAGTAATTAAGGGTTGTCTAGTTAAGGTGTAATGGGGTGAATAGGAATGGTTACTTATTATCTTACCTAGATAAGTCATAATAGTTAGCGAAGTTGGTTGATTATGTGGACATGATCTAAGCCTTATGTAATATTAAGAATTAGGTAATCTTGTGGAGGTCAATATGGATGATATCTTCTTGATTTACTTAAGTAAGTCTTTTGGTCGACTTAGGAAGGAGAATGTCCTATCACCTATATGCTTATGTGTTAAATGAGAATGATTCTATCTTAGGGAGTTTATGTGATCTCTTAAGTGTATGTGTGTAGGGGATTTAATGGGAGTTCTCTTCACAACTCACACAAGTGAACCTTAGAGTCACATTGGTAGGAAAATCTCATGTTCTTATGTTGATATCTCTTAAGTGTGTATGTAACTCATTATATGTAACATTGAGGGTCGTTTAGGCAAATCTAAAGAGGGTGTTACTTCAATGTAATATTTGCAAAAAAATGTGACGTTTTGTCTAAATGATTTATTACGTATTTCTAAGTTGTGAAATGTTTTTGTTATACTTATAGTATGTTGTTTTAATCGAAATTCATGAAAAGCATGTTATATACTAAATTTCCCCTTTTCATGATTTTTGCTTGGCTTACATACTTGGTACATCTAATGTGCTAACCCCTTCTTTTACTTTTTGACTAAAGTGTAGGTAAATGGAATCTGGAAGTGTCATGAAGGTTGGATAGGATTCTAACGGTTGAATATGAAGTATTGGTGAGTCCTCATCGATTCGAGGACAATATCTACATGTTCTTTGTGTCATATGTTTTTACTTTTTGTCTTGTATGGGATTAGTCCTAAGTGTTGTTAACTCTCAAGTATAGATGGTTCAATATGATGTTGTATAGTTTTAGTGTTTTAATAAGAAGTCTTCCTCTTGTATATTGTTTATGAAAGATTCCGTAGCTTAGATGAGACTTCTTGAAGTCTCATTTGCCATGTGACGATACCAGGATGTCCTAACTTCTAGGGTGTTCTTGCGGGTCGTGATAGAGATGGTATTAGAGCATAAGGTTTAGGGAGTGTCTTAGTTTTTGTATGAACCACATCTAGTATAGTCATGTTTATAATGTGATGTTTGCCACATTATAAATAAGAGGCTATTGGGTGGTAGAAAAAGTTTCACTTCTTCATTCATCTAATCTTGCCTAAGAGCTTTGTATAAGGTATATTTCCCTTGTTTCCCTTATGTGTTGGTCCCTTGAGGGTGACCTTTTGAAGTTTGTGGTGAGCAAGAGAAAATATGAGATGTGACTTGTGACATGAGTTGTGATAGAAGGTCAATTTGACCTTAGATTTGTTTGGTTACCTTGTGATGGGTATTAAATGGTGTTTCTTCTTCAATTATCTTTGTATTCTTCAAATAAGGTATGAGAGTCTTCAAAGGCTTGCTATCATCTTAGAGCCAATTTCAGAAGATGATTTTCAAGATTTCAAAAAGATGAAAAAGTCCAACTTCTACTCTAAATCTTGGGTTCTTGCATAAATGGTTTCAAAGCGTTTATATATGATGAAATTGATGTTTTACAATGAAATTCTCCATGAACCCTCGATCTTTTAAAATCACTAAATTTCACTAAAAATGGATGAATTGATTATTCTTTAATATTCATGAATTTATGTGTTGATTGTTATGGGCTTTTGATTTCATGGGTAGATTATGTATGTATGGTGTGTAGGCTGTTTCAATTTGATTAATTGAGTACTGAATACTCTTAGACTTATTTCATGGTAAACTTATTGAATTGATATTGACTTAATGCTTATGATTTCTAATTCAATTTTCTATGGGCTATCTAATGATGGAATAATTATATTCAATTTATATCTAGGTTGTATTAGATTGAGAAGTATGCAATGAATTGACCTATCTTCATTGATTATTGATATAATTGTATTGAGTTGTTGGTTATGGACTTGGGTAAGGGTCCTATAATATTGAATTGCATGATTTAGATTTGGAATCAAAGTTGCACTATAGAGTGGGGGTACGCTGCCCTAATTCCTTTAATTTATGTCAATTAGACTCTAAATATATTATGATTGGTGTGGTCCACTTATGAGGGCGGTGCTTTTTGAATTTATGTGGCCTTGTCGGTGTTACATTATGCAATATGATGATCATGACCTTGTCGGCTCTACTTGAAGTATTATGATGATTTTATTAGTTGATTTATGTCAACAATGAGTATGTATATATATATATATATATATATATATACACACACACACATAAGTGAAGTAATGTGAAAGTATGTGCTCTTTCTATGTATGCTCGAAAATCATGTAAACTATGACTATGTGCTTCTATGTGTAGTCTTAAGGTTGATGCATGGTTGTTCCTGATACACTCGAATTTACTTCTCAAATAATAAGTAAAACGGTCGTGTCAAGTAAATAACCCAACTACTGAGGTTGGGATCGTTCCCACGAGGAAAATAGTCTAGACTTAACTTCAACCTGTTATTACTATTGTTTGGTCAATGACTTCCTTGGAAAGTAAAAACAATAAAAGGGGGGTTTCTATTTCTAAATGAATGAAAATAACTAACGCAATTGAAAGAGACACTTAACAGCTTTGAATGTTGGATTTTAATCAATTAATCAAAGTAACTAAGGTTTACGTGTTCCCCGCAGGTTCATAACTTGATAATTCTAACTATAACAATTCTTTCCTAGTATCTTGCATGCAAAGTGATAAGTTATGGATTTCTAAATCCTTGGTCCGGCATCTAGAAAATCTCACTCCGCACCTTGGTCAGGCTACGTGTGTTGCTATCCTAACCCTTATCTTTACCTCATATTAAGCATCGTATTCGATATTTGACTAAGTTATTACCTCGTACCAATCAACAGTAGCCTATTAGATAGTATACACTAAATCTATTTAATAATTCTTTTCCTATTATCTACCTCCTTGGTCCGGCAAGTAGCATTAAGGCGAGTTGTAACGTTGGCCATCTGTTAAAAATACTTCTAAGCGAAAGAATTATTAATACATGCAAGACACCATTCTAGAATTGTTATTTTAGTTAGGTTTTATCTCATTATTTGCCTATGGTTCCCACAACCCTAGTTATGGAGTTTAGTTACTCATAGTCATAATTACAATTTTCAAATATATTAAATAAGAATTCATGTACTTACTTCAACGAGAAAGAGTAAAATCCGAATGTTTGCTTGATTAATCACAAAAAATCACTTGCAAGAATCTCAACGTAATCAATAATCTCACAGAAAGTCTTATGATATGAAAAATTCTAACAATACAATATTTACTAATACGGTGTCTAACAATCTAAGAGTCTCACAATGATCCAGAGTCTAATAATGATCCAGAGTCTAAAAAAGTTCCCGAGTCACCCCAAAAATGAGGTTTTTTGAACTATTTATAGACAGTAAAAACCTAATTAAACAAGGACTCTATTTTCTAGAAATCTGCAAAAACGCGACTGGGTCAACGGACCTCGCGACGGATCGTCGTGGTCATGACTGACAGTAATGGACTCCGTCATCCCATTTCTTCTGTTGCTCTCTTCATTACCCTCGATGGCAAGTATGACGGACTGTCATAGGCACAACTGTCCGTCGAGGGTCTTCGTTCCAAAAAACTTCAACTTTTGGACATACTAACTTAAGGAAAAAGTATTAATAATATCGTGAAACCACGGTATATCAACACCCTCAACTTAAATTTGTTGTTTATCCTCAAGAGACGCACTATGACTCAATACAAAATCTTTGTACAATAGTATCCATGTTTTATCCTTTGCAATCATTTGGCTATCAATCCCGATTAATCTCATCAAATCTATGCATGCTATTACTATTAGGCTTGAATTATGTGGGATCAGAACATGACACAGACTCACCATGCACTAACACCTATCCTCTTCAATTTCTCACCGAGGTGCTAACAATTTCGGTATTGCAACTAGTGTCTTCACTTTAAAACAAAATACTCCTTTTCAACACAATGATTTCAGTTTGAGTATAAAGATTACTTTTCAACACTTGCTCTCAGAAGAAAGTCACACTCATTCATACCTATTGCCATAAGCTTGCCCTTATTTTCACTGCCTTAAGTTCTCTATACAACCCTTAGGATCACGATAGGACTTTTTTAGCTAGTAACATAGGCTCAGGGCAGGTAGGGTATATTCAGGTATACTTTAGTGACTTTTTGCCCTCCTTGACATATCGGCTAAACCTTCCACTTTCTATCATTTTATCTCGCCCAGTTTCTCATATTCTTTCCCCTTGCTATTTTCTCTTCTTTGTTCATTTGTGTAAGTGACTCTCTTCTTTTCTGTCTTGTATTTCTTGTATATTTTTCTTTTTCTTTACATTTCTTTTGACTAATTCTTGAGTCACTTTACTTTTGTTCTTTCTCTCTCTTTGTTCTTTCAAAACTACTTCCAGAGCATTCCTCATAATAGCCACCCTCAACTCATGGCTTTGCCATGAGTCAAGGTACACAATACCCAAAGTTGGGTCAGGGCCATAACAAAGATTTTTTACTGCATTAGACGCCCTTAACTTACGCTTTTGTCAGTAGCTGAGATGCGAATCTCCAAGGAGGGACCAGGCCCAACACATTGTTCCCAGAAATGATCAGTTGGGGTGAAAAAGAAAGGACTAAGTTAAGATGAGATCATTTGGATCAAACAAGGATAAATTTCATTTCGTTTCTTTTATTTAGGCTAGAAATGGGCTATATTGAATAAGGGCCTATGATCCTTTCCTAATTATCTATTACAGCTTACTTTTAGTAGGACTAACCAGGAAAGTTCTAGCTCAGTATCAATAGTGGACTATTCAAATCTTTCTCACACTCACTTGACATCTCATCACTATACCAGATTATCAGACACCTTGCTCGAATTTTAGACTTAGGGTAATGCAATGGTGTACCTCTATGTCATTCTAAGAGTTAAGCATTTATCACTTACTATGCCTAGTCATGCATCAATTTCTAATTTATCAGGATAACATTTAGCCACCATGATCAAGAATTAAACAATGTACAAAAGATATAGACATGTCGGTTCAACAGAAAAAGTAATCAGTCTTTTGAGGAAAAATAACACAGGCAAGAAAACCCAAAAGAGGATAGTGAATTGGGCTACTCAGACTTCACCCTAACACACACTTTCCACTTAACCCGCCCCCAACAAAAAAAATATGCAATTGTTCGCAATGCATAAAAATTTAAATACTGGAGTGGTAGGTGAAGCAAACCTGTTGCGCAAAGCACCGTCGATCAGCAAGATGGTGGGTCTGGTTCCCCGAAACCCACGTCCTTTGCAATCTGGACACCCTCAGTGGTGTCCTCAGCAAAAACCGCACCATCAGTAGTGCCTCCTGCTATCTACACATTTCGGGAGCTAGACGCCCCAGCCACTAACTCTGATGCTCTCATCTGGTGCGCCTCCTCCTCAGCAAGTGAGGCTCTCCTCGCAGCCTCTATCTCTCGGCGCTCCTTCTTCCGTGCTCGCGCCCCGTCCTCCGCTTGACCCCTACGCCTCTTAGCATGCTCTCGAGGTGGAGATGGTGGAATATCTGAAGTGGCAAATAGGGCCGCCAACAGTGTGTCTTCAATAGGCTCGACAGAAGGGGCCTCAGACTCCGGCACCCTAGCCTCTAAGATCGTGTCAATATCTGCGCGAAGGCTGTCGACCGCAACCTAAAGAGTCGACACATCCAGAGGAGGGGCAGGCCAGGCTAGTACCCTCAACTCAAAGGCGTCCAAGCGCCGGTGAACCTCAGCAATCTTACGCTCTGTAAACTGGACCATTTTCCGCTCTAGGCTCTCTTATGACTCAGTAATAGACTTCTGCATCCACAGCTGAATATGATGCAGAAGTGTAGCCATTTGCGACTCTTATTTTTTAACCCTAGAAATCGGGACCAGCGCCGGTAGAGGGGCTGTGCCAGAGGAACTCGGGGCAGTGCTACTACCCAGGATAGACTCGACCGGGGTAGTGTTAATGGATGCCGCCTGTGTAGCTGTGCGGGCCTGGGCTACCGTATCAGCAAGATCATCAACAAGTGGTGGCAGCTCTGGACAGGGCCCTCTGCGTGGAGCCAACTCATTGGCCTCATCTCTGATAAGGCGGACGTCAACAGTGCCCTACAGAGTCTTGAGCTTATTTACATGCCATATAGGCACACCTGCGGACCTGCAAAGAGAAAAGATCATGCACGGGAAAGGGTAAGTAGTAGTGACCTTGAAAGCCCTCTCATGCATGACTGCCTATAGAAGCCACGCGAAATCAACCTCGAACCCAGCAATCATCGCCGCCATCAACACTGCTCGATCCCATGTAACAATATTATCAGCGGCTGTGGGGGAAAGGCAGTGGGAACAAGAAGCCACAAGAACTTGGTCGTGAAAGTGAGGTTGGCCTTCTTGATGGCCCCCTTTGGCTCAGTCACCTAGTCGGCAACGTCTCAATCAACTGACAGGTGCAGGGCAATCCACCTCTTGGTGTCTCTCTCAATGATGGCACGCGCAGGAACTGGTCATCTTTAACAATCTGTCAGCGGTAGTCAAACTCGGCAGTGAGAGGGGTCCGAGTAGCAAACACCCTCGCCGTATAGAAACTAGCGGATGACAGGCAGGGAATTTTCAACCTGCACGCCCCGTACTCGGACCTGCTCCAGTGGGGCCTGTTTTGCGGGGTCAGCCCGTATATCTATCTGTGATTGGAGAGTCGCTACGTAGGATGCATAGAACTCTCGGACCATTTCTTCACTGTAACGGCCCAATGGACGTGTTGTCCACTCTAGGCGATGCTTGGTGAAGAGATTGTGGATCCCATGCATCGTCGGGAGACTACCTGTAAGGACCCGCCGCTCAAAGGTAAGTGTTCTAGTCATTACTCCTTCATCAGTCAGGAACTTGGCGTCGGAGTAGACTTGAAATTGCCCGTCGACACACCACCGGTTGGGCTGGTCAGTGGGTGGTGTGGGGGCCTGAGCTGGTGAAACTGATGTTGATTCCGAACTATCAGCCTCATCATACGAGGACGACGCTGCAGCGGTGGCGGGTGTGGGAACCTCAGCAGAGCCAGAGGCTTTCTCGGACCACGATACTCCTAAGGAGCCAGACCCTCCTTCTTTATTTGTGGCTGACCCAGAGGGTGTGCCGGTCAGTGTGCGCTCCTCATCAGACTAGGAGGCAGTGACTACGCCGGATGCCACCTTTTTGGGTGTGGCTCTGGGAGCACGTGCAGCACGGGAAAGGGTGGAAGTGCCTGGGGGAATATACTCGGGGTCACGCTCATCATCCGAGCCAATGACCATGCGGGCAGATAGGGCGACAGACTTCGATCGCCCACGTGCATAGATTCGTTCTTGTTTGGGTGCCATAGTAGATAGTACCTGTAAAGGATCAATATTAGTATGAGAAGTGGCAAACAAGACAAGCAAAACAACAAAAACAATTAAAATAGTATGTCATTACTATGGTAACACGGACAAACGATGGGCCTGGTGAGGGCTCGTCGTGACTATGACGGACCGTCATGGGGTCCGCCGTGTTTTACTTATACTACATATATATGGAGAACCCTGAAGGATAATCTCTGACTAGTATGATAGTATGTGCAGGACGGACCGTCATAGGTATGAGGGTCCGTCGTAGGTGTCCGTTGTAGGACACTTGAAAAAAATATGGAGACCGTTAGGAGAGGGGTCTCTGACCGTCATGACGGTCATGCAGGACGGACCGTCGTGGGTATGACGATCTGTCACATATGTCAGTTGAAGGACACTTAGAAAAAGGGAGAGACCCTTAGAAATAGTGTCTCTAACAACCAGAAAGGTTGTGCAGTACGAACCGTCGTGAAGAGGATGATCCGTCACATGTGTCCGTTGGGGGACACTTAGAAAAAATAACAATGAGAGAACCTTAGAAATAGGGTCTCTAACAACCAAAACGGTTGTGCAGGACGGACCATCGTGAAGACGACGATCCGTCTCATATGTCTGTTGGAACAGGGTGCTAGGGCTTTTGGAACGAACCCTACAACAGTCCGTCGTGGGTATGACGGTCTGTCATCGGGGACTCGTTCTGTATATCAGTGACAGAACTGGGGGTACCCCACGCATCCCCGATGAACACTGGTCAAACTTGTAGTGTTTTGGGCCTACATTTGTCTAACCTAACTACCTAGGAAACTAGCAATGCAAAAGCACCTATGTCTAGGGTTGTAAACACGACAATTTCGAACATTTTTAACCTAGGTTAGACAGAGTCTTATAAAAGAAATGAACATATGACGAAGAACTAAGCTAATACTAATTAATACACAAAAATGGAAGATAAATGAGTAGAAATTAGAGACACATACCTTAGAATGGGAGAAAAACAAGATGGGCAAGTACTCGATGATCAAGAAGACACCCATAGCAGCAACTCTGACTAGTAGATGATAACTTCTAGGGCTTTGAAGAATTGTGTGGGGGGGGGGGGGCAATGATCGGTTGATAGAGGGAGAGATTGTGGAAGTTGAAAAGAGAGGGAAATGGTAGGAATAATGAAGGAATGGGGTGAAATGTGTTGGGGAGTATAAATGGTGAAATTTTATAATAAACTCCAATCAGGTCGGGTCGGGTACGCCTCATTAATGGCGCGACGATTCCTCGACGACGGTCCGTCGTAGTTGTGACGACCCGTCGTTGGTTCCATCGTGTGTGTTCTAGTTTGAAAATAACAGAAAGACGTACCTGGTACGACATAGGCATATGACGATCCTTTGCAGGCGAAACGGTCCGTCGATGTATCCGTCAGTGACTGCTGCAGAGTAATTTTCTGCAGAATTTCCTTGTGATGTTCCTGCAAATTTAAAAACCCATTAGTATAAAAATGCTATCATTACTAAAAAGTCAATAAGTATTGGGTTGCCTCCCAACAAGCGCCTGATTTAATGTCGCGGCACGACTGGAGACACTTGATTACTCAGACTTCATCAAGATGGTATGCCTCTAGCACTTCATTCCCCGATGCTTTATGCCCAAAATAGAGTTTTATTCGATCTCTATTCATCTTAAACCGCACTCCCTCCTTGGCTTTTAACTCAACTACTCCACGAGGAAATACTTGGGTAATCATGTAAGGGCCAGTCCATTTGGACTTGAGCTTGCCCAGAAGACAAGGTGAGCCAGAACTGTCTACAAGCACCAAATCCCCAACCCTAAACTCTCATTTTTCACTTTTTTGTTCATTATCCTTCTTTATCTTATCTTTGTGGGATATGGCGGATACCGATTGGAGCTCACCAGTCTGCCTCGTAGTCCTACACATGTTGAAGGTCGCTTCTTCATTGTTCAACCGAAATTTCATCTGCCCCTTTTTCATATCAACTAATGCTCTACCTGTAGCAAGGAATGGCCTCCCAAGAATAATAGGCACTTCAAAATCGACTTCGCAACCAAGAATAACAAAATCAGCTGGAAAGATGAATGACTCCACTTTTACTAGCACATCATGGAGTATCCCTATAAGACTTTTCACTGTCCGATCAGCCGACAGTAGCCGCATCGCAGTGGGTTTTGGATCCCCCAAACCCAACTTCTTGTAAATTGAGAGGGGCATGAAATTTATGCTTGCCCCCAGATCACATAATGCTTTCGCAAAATGTAATGACCCAATTGTACAAGGAATAGTGAACGCACCCGGATCTTCTTTCTTTTGTGCGAGGGATCTTGTAGCAATTGCACTACAATGCTGAAGTCTATCATCATCCTCAAAAGTGACCAATCTTTTCTTGGTGACCAGATGTTTCATAAATTTGGCATAAGCGGACATTTGTTCTAGAGCTTCTACCAAAGGGAGATTTATAGAAAGCTTCTTCAACATTGTTATGAAACGCCGGTATTTACCATCCTCGGTCTTTTTCACTAATCTCTGTGGGAAAGGTGGTGGTGTCCAAGGCATGTGAATTACCTTCATAGGCACTTCTGCATCTTCTCCATTACTTTCCTCTGCTTCACCACTACCCTTTACCACATTATCATTATCCTTTCTCACATTTTCCTCAATAGACGGCATAGGTGGGTCAATGGTTTGCTTACCACCCCGAGTAGTGATTTCCATAAAGTGCACATCATTCTTTGGATTTTGGTCAGTGTTGCTAGGAAGAGTGCCCGGTTGCCGTGTGTTCACTGTCGCAGATATTTGGGCCATTTGCAACTCGATCTGTTTAATCGATATTGCATATGTATAAACTTTTTGCCCAATACTAGCTAAATCACACCTTAAATCTTTAATGTGATCATCACTAACATCGAACCTCCTCATCATTTTGTGCAACATATCCTCAGCTCGCGCCATACTATCTCCACCATCCCTAGTAGTAACTTCACGATTTTGAGGAGGGACATAGGGCCAATTCCTATCATTTCTGTTACCGTAGTTACCCCTGTTGAAGTTGTTGTCGCGGTTGTAGTTTCCATCTCGGATATAATGACCCTCACGGTTATAGTTACCATAGTTCTGACTTTGGTTCCCTTGACCTTGGCGCCAATTATCCTGATTTGAGCCTTGGGCTCTTGGTCGGAAACCCCCCGTCTGCTCATTTACTGAATAAGTGTCCTCTGTATAATAGCATTCATCATTAGGAGGTGGTGGTTTATTCAAGTAGTTGACTGCATTTATCTTTTCTGCACCTCCAGTGACATGTTTTAGTACCAATCCAAGCTTAGTTCTCATCTGAGCCATTTCTTCGCGAAGCTGATCTGTAGCTGGGTTGTGAGTGCACTGCACTACGAAGGTGTTTCTCCCAGTATCAGACTTCCTAGTACTCAATGATTTATTATTCTGGGAGATTTTCTCTAATTTTTTGGCAATTTCAGCATAAGGACATTCCCCATAAGATCCACCTGCTATAGTCTCCAACACCGCTTTGTTATTATCATCCTGTTCCCGATAGAAGTATTCCTTCAGTGACTCATCATCTATACGGTGATTTGGAACACTTATCAAGAATGAGGTAAATCTATCCTAAGGACTACTAACTGACTCTCCTGGTAGTGCCACAAAGTTATTTACTCTTTCTTTGTGGTTTAGTTTCTTGGAGACTGGATAGTAGCATATCCCTTAGTTGGTTCCAAGTGAAGATTGAGTTGTATGGGAGCTTAGTGAACCACATAGCAGCCTCTCCCATCACTGAGAGACGAAACACTCTGAGACCTATTACATCTAAATCCACATCAGGCCTCCCTACACAACTTTTACACACTGCCCTTACCTTAGCTCTATGGGCATGTGGATCCTCAGAGGGTAGCCCTGAAAACAAACCTCTGGCAGTGAGCATTTGCATCAGGCTACTAGTTACCACAAAATTATGGCCTGTGGGTAGAGGAAGCATAACCAGTGGCCCATCGGCAGTGGCACCAAAATTTGATATGCTCAAACTTACTTCTCAAATAAGAAGTAAAGCAGTCGTGTCAAGTAAATAACCCAACTATTGAGGTTGGGATCGTTCCCACGTGCAAAATAGTCTAGACTTAATTCAACCTCTTATTACTATTGTTTGGTCAATGATTTCCTTGGAATGTAAAAACAATAAAATGGGGGTTTCTATTTCTAAATGAATGAAAACAACTAACTAAATTAAAAGAGACACTTAACAGCTTTGAATGTTGGATTTTAATCAATTAATAAAAGTAACTAGGGTTTACGTGTTCCCCACAGGTTCATAACTTGATAATTCTAACTATAATAATTCTTTCCTAGTATCTTGCATGCATAGTGATAAGTTATGTATTTCTAAATCCTTGGTCCGGCATCTAGAAAATCTCACTCCGCATCTTAGTTCGGTTACGTGTGTTGCTATCCTAACCCTTATCTTTACCTTATATTAAGCATCGTATTCGATATTTGACTAAGTTATTACTTCGTACCAATCAATACTAGCCTATTAGATAGTATACACAAAATCTATGTTAATAATTCTTTTCCTATTATCTATATCCTTGGTCCGGCAAGTAGCATGAAGGTAGGTTCTAACGTTGGCCATCCGTTAAAAAGACTTCTAAGCGAAAGAATTATTAATACATGCAAGACACCATTCTAGAATTGTTATTTTAGTTAGGTTTTATCTCATTATTTGCTTATGGTTTCCACAACCCTAGTCATGTAGTTTAGTTATTCATAGTCATAATCCCAATATTCAAATATATTAAATAAAAATTCAATTACTTACTTCAATGAGAAAGAGTAAAATCTGAAAGTTTTCTTGATTAATCACAAAAAATCACTTGCAAGAATGTCAACATAATCAATAATCTCACAAAAAGTCTAATGATAATCAAAAGTCTAACAATACAATGTTTACTAATACGGTGTCTAACAATCTAAGAGTCTCACAATGATCCAGAGTCTACCAATGATCCAGAGTCTAAAAATGATCCAGAGTCTAACCCCAAAAACAAGGTTTTTCGAACTATTTATAGAAAATAAAAATATAATAAAACAAGGACTCTATTTGCTGGAAATCTGCAAAAATGTTACTGAGTCGACGCACCTCGCGACAGATCATCGTGGTCGCGACGGAGTGTCACGGACTCTGTCGTCCCATTTCTTCTTGTGATCTCTTCATTACCCTCGATGTCAAGTATGGCGGACAGTCATAGGCACAATGGTCCGTTGAGGGTCTTCTTTCCAAAACACTTCAACTCTTGGAATATGGGTACTGGGATTACTTCTCTGAAATTCATGACAAACCTGCAGGACGGACTGTCATAGACACTACGGACCGTCACAAGCTTCGTAACCCCACACTTGGTCATACTTCCCCATCTTCCTTCAGCATCTGCACTACGCTGCCACCTACAGACCGTTACAAGCACGACGGACCGTCATAAGCTCCGTAGGTGGTCTGTTCTACATTTCTTCGCTCAAAATCTCCGCATTCAGCTTTAGACAGATTTCCTGCAAAATAAAAAGAAACTTATATAAAAATTACCACAAAAAGGCTTTTGGACACACTAAACATAAGGAAGAAGTATTAATAATACCGTGAAACCACGGTATATCAACACCCTCAACTTAAATTTGTTGTTTGTCCTCAAGCGACGCACTATGACTCAATATAAAATCTTTGTACAATAGTATCCATGTTTTATCCTTTGCAATAATTTGGCTATCAATCTCGATTAATCTCATAATATCTATGCATGCTATCACTATTAGGCTTGAATTATGTGGGATCATAACATGACACAGACTCACCATGCACTAACACCTATCCTCTTCAATTTCTCACCGAGGTACTAACAATTCCGGTATTGCAACTAGTGTCCTCACTTTAAAAAAAATCCTCCTTTTTCACTGATTCCAGTTTGAGTATAAGGATTACTTTTCAACACTCGCTCTCAGAACAAAGTCACACTCATTCATACCTATTGCCATAAGCTCGCCCTTATTTTCACTACCTTATGTTCGCTATACAACTCTTAGGATCACGATAGGACTTTTTTAGCTAGTAACATAGGCTCGGGGTCAGGTAGGGTATATTTAGGTATACTTTAGTGACTTTTTGCTCTCCTTGACATATCGGCTAAACATTCCACTTTCTATCATTTATTCTCGCCCAGTTTCTCATATTCTTTCACCTTGGTATTTTCTCTTCTTTCTTCATTTGTGTAAGTGACTCTCTTCTTTTCTTGCTTGTATTTCTTGTATATTTTTATTTATCTTTACGTTTATTTCGACTAATTATTGAGTCACTTTACTTTTGTTCTTTCTCTCTCTTTGTTCTTTCAACCCCACTTTCCGGAGCATTCCTCATAATAGCCACCCTCAACTCATGGCTTTGCCATGAGTCAATGTACACTACCCAAAGTTGGGTCAGGGCCATAACGAAGGTTTTTTACTGCATTATCCACCCTCAACATATGCTTTTGGCATAAGTTGAGGTGCACATGTCCAAGGAAGGACCAGGGCCAACACAATGTTCCCAGAAAAGATCAGTTGGGGTGAAAAAGAAAGGTCCAATTTAAGCTCAGATTATTTGGATCAAAGAACGATAATTTCATTTGGTTTCTTTTATTTAGGCTAGAAATGGGCTATATTGAATAATGGCCTATGATCCTTGCCTAATTGTCTATTACAGCTTACTTTTAGCAGGACTAACCCGGCAAGTTCTAGCTCAGTATCAATAGTGGAGTATTCAAATCTTCCTCACACTCACTTGATATCTCATCACTATACTAGATTATCAGACACCTAGTTCAAATTTTAGACATAGGGTAATGCAATGGTGTACCTCTATATCATGCTTAGAGTTACACATTTATCAGTTACTATGCCTAGTCATGCATCATTTTCTAATTTATCAGGATATAATTTAGCCATCATGCTCCAGAATTAAACTATGTACAAAAGATATAGACATGCCGGTTCAACAGAAAAAGTAAACAGTCTTTTAGGGAAAAAGAACATAGGCAAGTAAACCCCAAAAGAGGATAGTGAATTGGGCTACTCAGACTTCACCCTAATACTCACTTTCCATTTACCCCACCCCCAACAAAAAAATATGCAATTGTCCCCAATGCATAAAAATTTAAATACTAGAGTGGTAGGTGAAGCAAACCTGTGGCACAAAGCACCGTCGATCAGCAAGATGGTGGGTCCGATTCCCTGTAACCCACGTCTTCTACAATTTGGACACCCTTAGTGGTGTCCTTAGCAACAACCGAACCATCAGTAGTGCCTCTTGCTATCTCCACAGTTCGGGAGCTAGACGCCCCAACCGCTAACTTGGATTCTCTCATCTGGTGCGCCTCCTCCTCATCAAGTGAGGCTCTTCTCAGAGCCTCCATCTCTCGGTGCTCCTTCTTCCGTGCTCGTGCCTCTTCCTCTGCTCGACCCCTACGCCTCTTTGCATGCTCGACAGAAGGGGCCTCAGACTCTGGCACCCTAGCCTCTAAGATCGTGTTATTATCTGCGCGAAGGCTGTCGACCGCAGCCTGAAGAGTTGACACATCCACTAGAGGGGATGGCTGGGCTAGTACCCTAAACTCAAAGTCGTCCAAGCGATGGTGAACCTCAGCGATCATCCGCTCTGTAAACTGGACCATTTTCCGCTCTAGGCGCTCTTCTGACTCAGTAATAGACTTCTGCATCCACGGCTGGATATGATGCAAAAATGTTGCCATTTGCGCCTCTAATTTTTGAACCCTAGCAAGCGAGACCAGCGCCGGAAGAGGGACTGTGCGAGAGGAACTCGGGGCAGTGCTACTACTTGGGATAGACTCGACCGGGGTAGTGTCAGTGGACGGGGCCCTCTGGGTGGAGCCAACACATTGGCTTCATCTCTGATGAGGCCGATGTCAACAGTGTCCTACGGAGTCTTGAGCTGTTCTATGTGCCATATAGGCACACCTGCGGACCTGCAGAGAGAAAAGATCATGCACGGGAAAGGGTAAGTAGTAGTGACCTTGAAAGCCCTCTCGTGCATGACTGCCTTTAGAAGTCACGCAAAATCCACCTTGAACCCAACAATCATCGCTGCCATCAACACTGCTTGATCCCATGTAACGATATTATCAGCGGCTGTGGGGGATGGCAGTGGCAGACAAGCAGCCACAAGAACTTTGTCGTGAAAGTGTGGTTGGACTTCTTGATGGCCCCCTTTCGCTCAGTCACCTAGTCGGTACCCTCTTCATCAACTGACAGATGCAGGGCCATCCACCTCTTGGTGGTTTCTCTCAGCGATGGCTTCCGCAGGAACTGGCCATCTTTAACAATCTACCAACGGTAGTCAAACTCGAGAGTGAGAGGGATCCGAGTAGCATCAACACCCTCGCCGTATAGAAACCAGCGGATGGCAGGCAGGGAAATGTCAACCTGCACGCCCCGTACTCGGACCTGCTCCAATGGGGCCTGTTTGGCGGGGGCATCCCCCCTATGTATTTGTGATCGGACAATCGCTACATAGGATGCGTGGAACTCTCGGACCATCTCTTCACTGTAACGGCCCAATGGATGTGTTGTCCACTCAAGGCGATGCCAGGTGAAGAGATTGTGGATCTCAGGCATCGTACGGAGACTCCCTGTAAGGACCTGCCGCTCTAAGGTGAGTGTTCGAGTCATCACTCCTTTATCAGTCAGGAACTTGGCGTCGGAGTAGACTTGAAATCGCTCGTCGACACACCACCGGTTGGGCTGGTCAATGGCTGGTGTGGGGGCATGTGCTGGTGAATCTGATGTGGATTCGAAACTATCAGCCTCATAAGATGAGGCCGACGCTGAAGCGGTGGAGGGTGCGGGAACCTCAGCAGAGCCGGAGGCTTCCTCGGACCACGATACTCCTATGGATCAAGACGCTCCTTCTTCATTTGTGGCTGACCCAGAGGGTGTGCCGGTCAGTGTGCGCTCCTCATCAGACTGCGAGGCAGTGACTACGCTGGACGCCACCTTTTTGGGTGTGGCTCTGGGAGCACGTGCAGCACGGGAAAGGGTGGAAGTGCCTGGGGGCACATACTTGGGGTCACGCTCATCATCCGAGCCAATGACCATGCGGGCAGATGGGGCGACAGAATTCGATCGCCCGCGTGTGTAGATTCGGTCTTGCTTGGGTGCCATAGTAGATAGTAACTGTAAATAATCAATATTAGTATGAGAAGTGGCAAACAAGCTAGCAAAACCACAAAAACAATTAAAATAGTATGTCATTACTATGGTAACAGGGACACACGATGGGCCTAGTGACGGCTCGTCTTGACTTTTACGGACCGTCATGGGGTCCGTCGTGTTTTACTTAAACTACATATATATGGAGAACCATGAAGGAGAGTCTCTGACTAGTATTACGGTATGTGTAGGATGAACCGTCACAGGTACAACGGTCCGTCGTAGGTGTCCGTCGTGGGACACTTGAATAAAATATTGAGACCCTTAGGAGAGGGGTCTCTGACTGTCATGACAGTCATGCAGGACGGACCATCGTGGGTATGACGGTCCGTCACATGTGTCCGTTGAAGGATACTTAGAAAAAGTGAGAGACCCTTAGAAACAGGGCCTGTGGCAACCAGAACGGTTGTGCTGGACGGACTGTCGTGAAGACGACAATCTGTCACATGTGTTCGTTGGGGGACACTTAGAAAAAAAAATGAAAATGAGAGACCCTTAGAAACAGGGTCTTTGACAACCAGAACGGTTGTTCAGACGACGGTTCGTCAAATATGTCCGTTGGAACAGGGTGCTAGGTCTTTTGGAATGAACCCTACGATAGTCCGTCATCGGGGACTCGTTCTATATATCAGTGACAGAACTGGGGGTACCCCATGCATCCCCGATGAACCCTAGTAAAAATTTTAGTGTTTTGGACCTACATTTATCTAACCCAACTACCTAGGAAACTAGCAATGCAAAAACACCTATGTCTAGGGTTGGAAACACGGCAATTTTGAACATTTTTAACCTAGGTTAGACAGAATCTTATAAAAGAAATGAACATATGATGAAGAACTAAGCTAATACTAATTAATAAACAAAAATGCAAGATAAAATGAGTAGAAATTAGAGACACATACCTTAGAATTGGAGAAAAACAATATGGGCAAGTACTCGGCGATCAAGAAGACACCCACAACAGCAACTCCGACTAGTAGATGATAACTTCTAGGGCTTTGGAGAATTGTGGGGGCGGGGCAATGATCGGTTGATAGAGGGAGAGATTGTGGAAGTTCAAAGGAGAGGGAAATGGGAGAAATAATGAAGGAATGGGGTGAAATGAGGGGTGGGGAGTTTAAATGGTGAAATTTTATAATAAACTCCAACCGGGTCGGGTCGGTTCTGGTACGCCTCATTAATGAAGCGACAATTCCCTGACAATGGTCCGTCGCAGTTGTGACGACCCGTCGTTGGTTACGTCGTGTGTGCCCTAGTTTGAAAATAACAGAAAGACATACCATACCCGGTATGACAGAGGCATACGACGGTCCGTCGTAGGCGAAACGGTCCGTCGATGTATCCGTCAGTGACTGGTGCAGAGTAATTTTCTGCAGAATTTCCTGGTGCTGTGCCTGCATATTTAAATACCCATTAATAGAAAAATTCTACCATTACTAAAAAGACTATAAGTACTGGGTTGCCTCCCAACAAGCGCCTGATTTAATGTCGCGGCACGACTGGGGACACTTGATTACTCAGACTTCATCAAGTTGATATTCCTCTATCACCTCATTTCCCGATGCTTTATGCTCAAAATAGAGTTTTATTCGATGTCTATTCATCTTAAACCGCACTCCCTCCTTGTCTTTTAACTCAACTACTACATGAGGGAATACTTGGGTAATCAAGTAAGGTCCAGTCCTTTTGGACTTGAGCTTGCCCGAGAAACAAGGTGACCCAGAACTGTCTACAAGCACCAAATCCCCAACCCTAAACTCTTGTTTTTCACTTTTTTGTTCATTCTCCCTTTTCATCTTTTCTTTGTGGGATATGGCGCATACCGATTCGAGCTCACCACTCTACCTCATAGTCTTACACACGTTGAAGGTCGCTTTGTCATTGTTCAACCAAAATTTCATCTGCCCCTTCTCCATATCAACTAATGCTCTACCTGTAGCATGGAATGGCCTCCCAAGAATAATAGTCACTTCAAAATCGACTTTGCAATCAAGAATAACAAAATCAGTCGGAAAGATGAATGACTCAATTTTTACTAGCACATCATGGATTATCCCTATAGGCCTTTTCACTGTCCGAAAAGCCATCAGTAGGTGCATCGCAGTGGGTTTTGGATCCCCCAAACCCAACTTCTTGAAAATTGAGTGGGGCATGAGATTTATGCTTGCCCCCAGATCACATAATGCTTTCTCAAAATGTAATGACCCAATTGTACAAGGAATAGTGAACGCACCCGGATCTTCTTTCTTTTGTACGAGGGATCTTTTAGCAATAGCACTACAAAGTTGCAGTCTATCATCATCCTCAAAAGTGACCGATCTTTTCTTGGTGACCAGATCTTTCATAAATTTGGCATAACCGGGCATTTGTTCTAGAGCTTCTACCAAAGGGACATTGATAGAAAGCTACATTAACATTGTTATGAAACACCGTTATTTACCATCCTCGGTCTTTTTCACTAATTTTTGATCGAAAGGTGGTGGGTGGCCTAGGCATGGGAATTACCTTCATAGGTGCTTCTGCATCTTTTCCATTACTTTCCTCTACTTCACCACTACCCTTTACCACATTATCATTATCCTTTCTCACATTTTCCTCAGTAGACGACATAGGTGGGTAAATGGTTTCCTTACCACCCCGAGTAGTGATTGCCATACAGTGCGCATCATTTTTTTGATTTTGGATAGTGTTGCTAGGAAGAGTGCCCGGTTGCCGTGTGTTCGCTGTCGCAGATAATTGGGCCATTTGCAACTCGATCTGTTTAATCGATATTGCATGTGTATCAACTTTTTTCCCAATACTAGCTAAGTCACACCTTAGCTCTTTAATGTGCTCATCACTAACATCGAACCTCCTCATCATTTTGTGCAACATATCCTTAACTCGCGCCATACTATCTCCACCATCCCTAGAAGTAACTTCACAATTTTGAGAAGGTACATTGGGCCCATTCCTATCATTTCTCTTACCGTAGTAACCCCTATTGAAGTTGTTGTCGCGGTTGTAGTTTCCATGTTTGACATAATGACCCTCACGGTTATAGTTACCATAGTTCCGACCTTGGTGCAAATTATCCTTATTTGAGACATGGGTGCTTGGTCGGAAACCCCCCGTCTGCTCATTTACTGCATAAGTGTCCTCCGCATAATAGCATTTATCATTAGGAGGTAGTGGTTTAGCCAAGTAGTTGACTGCATTTATCTTTTCTGCACCCCAGTGACATGTTTTAGTACCAACCAAAGCTTAGTTCTCATCTGAGACATTTCTTCGCGAATCTGATCTGTGGCTGGGTTATGAGTGGACAGCACTACGAAGGTGTTTCTCCCAGTATCAGACTTCCTAGTACTCAAAGCTTTATTTTTCTGGGAGATTTTCTATAATTTTTCGGCAATTTCAGCATAAGGACATTCATTATAAGATGCACCTACTATAGTGTCAAACACCACTTTGTTATTATCATCCTGTCCCCGATAGAAGTATTCCTTCAATGACTCATCATCTATACGGTGATTTGGAACACTTTTAAACAATGAGGTGAATCTACCCCAAGAACTACTAGCTGACTCTCCTGGTAGTGCCACAAAGTTATTCACTCTGTCTTTGTGGTTTAGTTTCTTGGAGACCGGATAGTAGCGTGCTAAGAAGACATCCCTTAGTTGGTTCCAAGTGAAGATTGAGTTGTATGGGAGCTCAGTGAACCACATAGAAGCCTCTCCCGTCAGTGATAGAGGAATCACTCTAAGACCTATTATATCTAAATCCAAATCAGGCCTCCATACACAGATTTTGCACACTGCCCTTACCTTATCTATATGGGTATGTGGATCCTCAGAGGGTAGCCCTGAAAACAAACCTCTGGCAGTGAGCATTGGCATAAGTCTACTAGTTATCACAAAAGTGTGGACAGTCGGTAGAGGAGGCAAAACCACTGGCCCATCGGCAGCGGCGCCAAAATTTGATACGCTCAAACTTTCTCAAATAAGAAGTAAAGCGGTCGTGTCAAGAAAATAACCCAACTAGTGAAGTTGGGATCGTTCCCACTAGGAAAATAGTCTAGACTTAACTTCAACCTGTTATTACTATTGTTTGGTCAATGACTTCCTTGGAAAGTAAAACAATAAAATGGGGGTTTCTATTTATAAATGAATGAAAATAACTAACGAAATTGAAAGAGACACTTAACAACTTTGAATGTTGAATTTTAATCAATTAATCAATGTAACTAGGGTTTACGTGTTCCCCACAGGTTCATAACTCTATAATTCTAACTATAACAATTCTTTCCTAGTATCTTGCATGCAAAGTGATAAGTTATGTATTTCTAAATCATTGGTCTGGCATCTAGAAAATCTCACTCCACACGACGGGCTACGTGTGTTGCTATCCTAACCCTTATCTTTACCTCATATTAAGCATCGTATTCGATATTTGACTAAGTTATTACCTCGAACCAATCAATACTAGCCTCTTAGATGGTATACACTAAATCTATGTTAATAATTCTTTTCCTATTATCTACCTCCTTGGTCCGGCAAGTAGCATTAAGGAGAGTTCTAACGTTGTCCATCCGTTAAAAAGACTTCTAAGCGAAAGAATTATTAATACATGCAAGACACCATTCTAGAATTGTTATTTTAGTTAGGTTTTATCTCATTATTTTCATATGGTTCCCACAACCCTAGTTATGGAGTTAAGTTACTCAAGTCATAATCACAATATTCAAATATATTAAATAAGAATTGAGGTACTTACTTCAATGAGAAAGAGTAAAATCTAACAATACAATGTTTACTAATACGGTGTCTAACAATATAAGAGTCTCACAATGATCCATAATCTAACAATGATCCAGAGTCAAACACCAAAAACGAGGTTTTTCGAACAATTTATAGAAAATAAAAATCTAATTAAACAAGGACTCTATTTGCTGTAAATTTGGGAAATGCGGCTGGGTCGACGGACCTCGCGACGGATCTTCATGGTCACCATGGACCATCTTGGACTCCTTCATCCAATTTCTTCTGCTGCTCTCTTCATTACCCTCGACGAAAAGTATGACGGACCATTATAGGCACAATGGTCCGTCGAGGGTCTTCATTCTAAAACACTTCAACTCTTGGAATATGGGTACTGGGATTACTTCTCTGAACTTCATGACGAACCTGCAGGACGGACCGTCATAGACACTACGGACCGTCACAAGCTTCGTAACCCCACACTTGGTCAGACATCCCCATCTTCCTTCAGCAGCTGCACTACGCTGCCACCTACGGACCGTCACAAGCACGACGGACCGTCATAAGCTTCATAGGTGGTCTCTTCTGCATTTTTTCGTTCAAAATCTCCGCATTCAGCTTTGGACAGATTTCCTGCAAAATAAAACGAAACTTATATAAAAATTAGCACAAAAGGCTTTTGGACACACTAAACTTAAGGAAAAAGTATTAATAATATCGTGAAACCACGGTATATCAGTTCCTACTTGACTTATGAGTCTATAATAGTTATATTGATGATGATATCTAAGTGTGTAGGATGACTTAAAGAATGATAATGGTTATTTCTTTTTGCTTATAGAATGACTAGTAATATGCATTAAGGTGAAGTATGTGATGTCTTGTCTTGGTTGACTTATGTTCGTTACTTGATGCTTGTATGAACATTAATAAGTGATGTCTTGACATCGGGTAGTATAATCTTTTAGACTTGAATGTATGAAAGATAAGTGACCTTATGATTTTAAAAGGGTCTTTTATGTGAAATCTTTAACCTAGTGGTAAGGTTTTGTATGTTGAAGTCGAAAGTCGTAATGGTATCCTTCAAGTAAAGGAATGATAGACTTAAGGTTAATTGTCTGAACGACATCACATTAATCCTTAGGAATGTCATAATGATCTTCTTGTCGCCATTGGAAGGTAACCTTAAGAGGTCCTCTTTGGTAGGGTAAATGTTATTGAATAATGAACTTTTTTATGGAACCCTTCATGTGAACCTTTACTTTGAATACCTCTATGGGAACGAAGTCTTGAACTGAGTAAGTATGGTAAGGGTAGTAGTTCTAGTTAAGTATGAGACTAGATTACAAAGCACGCCCTTCATATTCCTTAACCATGTGCCTACATGGGATATGTCCTAGTTCTACCCTTTGAAAGTAGGCCATCCTCATTGGAGTAGGTTAGAATTCCGAATTCCATGAGTTGCTAACGTGGTCTATGTCGGTGAATGCCTATTATCATCATATAGTATACTTACTAGCACTAGAGAAGTTCTATGAAATTTAGGTAGTGGTATATGACGCTATCTAGACATTGCACAATGGGCTTTGAAGGTGTTAATGAAAGTCCCTAGGTCTTGTTCATGACCATTTCTTGAAAGCCTTTTATGTGGTGAATGTCCCTTAATGAACTAATGAATATAATGACTTGAGTTAAGAAAGTATGTTAAAATGAAGTGGTACTTATCTAAAGTAATTATGGGTTGTCTAGTTAATGTGTGAAGGGGGGATGAGAATGGTCACTACTTATATTACCTAGATATGACTTAAGAATGATTCTAGTTAGGGAAGTTGGTTGATTATATGGACATGATCTAAGTCTTAGGTAATCTTAAGGATTATTTATGTAATCTATGAGAGGTCACTATGGACGTTATCTTCTTGATTTACTTAAGTTAGTGTTTTGATTGCCTTTAGAAGGAGAATGTCCTATCACCTATATGCTAATGTGTTAAATGAGAATATTTTTATTTTAGGGAGTATAGGATCTCTTAAGTGTGTGTGTAAGGGATTATATGGGCGGTCTCTTCATAACTCACTCAAGTGAACCTTACAGTCACATTGGTAGGAAAATCTCATGTTCTTATCTTGATATATCTCTTAAGTGTGTTTGTGACTTATCATATGTAATCTTGAGGATGGGTTAGGCACATTTAGAAAGGGTGTATGGGAGGTCTCTCTTTTTGTGACATTCGTGAATCTTAGGATAGCTTTGAGTGAGAAGATTACATGCTAAAAGGTGTCTAAACATAAGTTATGGAACTCCACTGTAATAGTGAATTGAGTTCATGTAACAGTGAAGTGACTTCACTATATAGTGAAGGTACTTCACCGTAATGTTTGTAAAAAAATGTGATTTTTTGCCTAAATAATTTCTTATCTGTTTCTTAGTTGTTAAATGTTGTTCTCGAAATTCATGAAAATCATATTATAAACAAAATGTCCCTTTTTCAAGGTTTTTGCATGGCATTCATACTTAATACATCTAATGTGCTAACCCCTTCTTTTACTTTTTGACTAAAGTGTAGGGAAATGGAATCTTTATGTTCCATGAAGGAAGGATAGTTTTCTAAGGGTTGAAGATGAAGTATGGGTAAGTCCTCATCAACGAGGACAAAATCCACATGTTCCATATGTCTAAAGTGTTTAATTTATGTCTTCTATAGGCTTAGTCCTAAGTGTTGTTAACTCTAAAGTCAAGATGTTTCAATGGGATGTTGTATAGTTTTGGTGTTTTAATGATAAGTCTTCCGCCTGTGTATTTTTTATGAAAGAGTTCTTAGCTTAGATGAGACTTCTTGAAGTATCATTTGCCGTGTGACGACACAAGGATGTCCTTACTTCTGGGGTGTTCTTGCGGTTCGTGACAGAGATGGTATTAGAGCATAAGGTTTAGGAAGTGTTTTAGTTGTAGTATGAACCACATCGAGTATAGTCTTGTTTATAATGTGAAGTTCGCCACATTATAAATAGGAGGCTATTAGGTAGTAGGAAAAGCTTCACTTCTTCATTCATCTAATCGTTCCTAAGAGCTTTGTATAAAGTGTCTTTCCTTTGTTCCCCTTATGCATTGGTCCCTTAAGGGTGACTTTATGATGTTTGTGTTGAGGGAGAGAAAACATGATATGTGACTTGTGAGATGAGGTGTGATAGAAGGTCATTTTGACCTTAGATTGGTTTAGTTACCTTGTGATGGGCATTCAATGTAGTTTCTTCTTCGATTAGCATTTGATTCTTCAAATAAGGTATGATAGTATTCATCTAAGGCTTACTATCATCTTAGAGCCAATTTCAAAAGATGATTTTCAAAGATTTCAAAAAGATGAAAATGTCCAATTTCTACTCTAAATCTTGGCTTCTTGCATAAATTGTTTCCAAACGTTTATATTAGATGAAATTGATGTTTTACAATGAAATTCTCCATGAACCCATGATCTTCTCTAATCCCTAAATTATATCAAATATGGGTGAATTTATTATGCTTTAATATGCATAAATTCATCAGTAGATTATTATGTGCTTTTGATTTCATGTATAGATTATGTATGTATGGTGCATAGGCTGTTTTAATTTGATTAATTGTGAAGTCAATACTCTTAGAATTATTTCATGCTAAGCTTATTGAATTGACATTGACTTAACTCTTATGATTTCTAATGTAATTTTCTACGGGCTATCTAATAATGCAATAATAATATTCAATTGATATCTAGGGTGTATTAGATTGATAAGTAAGCAATGAATTGACCTAGATTCATTTATTAATTATATAATTGTATTGAGTTGTCTGTTATGGCCTTGGGTGAGGGTCTTATAATATTGAATTGGACGATTTAGCTTTTGAATCGAAGCTTTAGGATGGAGTGGGGGTACGCTGCCCTAATTCCTTTAATTTATGTTAATTATACTTTAATTATGTTGTGATTGATGCGGTCCACTTATGGTGGCGGTGCTATGTGAATTAATGTGGCCTTGTCGGCGTTACTTCATGCAATCTGATGATCGTGACCTTGTCGGCACTTCTTGAAGTATTATGATGATTTCATTAGTTAATTTATGTCAACTATGGGTATATTTATATATATGTGAACTAATGTAAAAGTATGTGTTCTTTCTATGTATATTAGGAAATAATGTAAACTATGACTATGTGCTTCTATCTGTAGTTCATGGTTGTTCCTACTTGACTTTATGTGTCTATAATATTTATATTGATGGGGATATTGTAGTGTGTAGGATGACTTAAAGATGATAATGGTTATTCCTATGTGCTGATGGAATGACTAGTAATATTATTAAGATGAGGTATGTAATGTCTTGTCTTGGTTGACTTGGGTCCCTTACTTGATGCTTGTGCGAACATGAATATGTGATGTCTTGAAATAGGGTAATATAATATCTTAGTCTTGAATGTATGAAATATAAGTGACCTTGAATAATGTTAAGAGTGTCTTTTATGTAAGACCTTGAATCTAGTGGTAAGGTTATGTATGTGAAGTCTAAAGCAGCAATGGTATCCTTCAAGTAAAGGAATGATGGAATTAAGGTTAATTGTCTGGAACGGCATCATATTAATATATTGGAAAGTCATAATGAGCTTCTTGTCGCCATTGGAAGGTAGCTCTATGAGGTCCTCTTTGGTAGGGTAAATGTTATTGAGTAATGAATTTTTTATGGAACCCTTTCATGTGAACCTTTAATGTGAATTACTCTATAAGAATGAAGGCTAGCACCGAGTGAGTATGGTAAGGGGACTTGTTCTAGCTAAGAATAAGACTAGATTACAAAGCACACCCTTCATATTCCTTAACCATGTGCCTACATAGGATATGTTCTAGTTCTACCCTTAGAAAGTAGACCACCCTCTTCGGAGTAGTTTAGAAATCCGGAGTCCATGAGTTTCTAACATGATATATTTCAGGTAATGCCTATTCTCATCATATGTGATACTTACTAGCACTAGAGAAGTTCTATGAAGTTTAGGTGGTGGTATTGAACTCTATCTAGACATTGCACAATAGGCTTTGAAGGGTTTACTGAAAGTCCCTAAGTCTTTTTCAAGTCCATTACTTGAATGTCCTTTATGTGTTGAATGTCTCTTAATGAACTAATGAATGTAATGACTTAAGTTATGAAAGTATGTTAAAATGAAATTTTACTCATCTAGAGTAATTAAGGGTTGTCAAGTTAAGGTGTGAAGGGAGCATAGGAATGGTCACTTATTATCTTACCTAGATAAGTCGTAATAATTAGGGAAGTTGGTTGATTATGTGGACATGATCTAAGCCTTAGGTAATATTAAGGATTAGGTAATCTTGGAGAGGTCACTATGGACGTTATCTTCTTGATTTACTTAAGTAAGTCTTTTGAGAGCCTTTGGAAGGAGAATGTCCAATCACCTATATTTTAATGTGTTAAATGAGAATGATTCTATCATAGGGAGTCAATAGGATCTCTTAAGTATGTGTGTAAGGGATTGTATGGGTGGTCTCTTCACAACTCACACAAGTGAACCTTAGAGTCACATTGGTAGGAAAATATCATATTTTTATATTGATTTCTCTTAAGTGTGTATGCCACTCATTATATGTAATATTGAGGGTCGTTTAGGCACATATAAAGAGGGTGTATGGGCGGTGTCTCTTTGTGTGACTTAAGTGAGTCTTACGATAGCTTTGAGTGAGAGGATTACATGATAAAGGGTGTCTAATGTGAAGTGAAGGAACTCCTTTGTTACAGTGAATTCAGTTCATGTAACAGTGAAGTGACTTCACGATACAGTGAAATTACTTCAGTGTAATGTTTGCAAAAAAATGTGATTTTTTGCATAAATGATTTCTTATGTATTTCTAAGTTGATAAATATTGTTCTTATGCTTATAGTATGATGTTTTAATCAAAGTTCATGAAAATCATGTTATATACTAAATGTCCCTTTTTCAAGGTTTTTGCATGGCTTCCATACTTAGTACATCGAATGTACTAACCCCTTCTTTTACTTTTTCACTAAAGTGTAGGGAAATGGAATCTTGATGTGCCATGAAGGATGGTTAGGTTTCTAAGGGTTGAAGATGAAGTATTGGTGAGTCCTCATCAATTAGAGGACAATATCCACATGTTCCTTATGTCTTAAGTTTTTACTTTATGTCATGTATGGGCTTATTTTCAAGTGTTGTTAACTCTAAAGTCTAGATGGTTCAGTGGGATGTTGTATATTTTTAATTCTTTATTGAGAAGTCTTCTGCTTGCGTATTGCATATGAAAGTTTCTTCAGGTGTGAAGAAAGTTTTAAATTTTTACTCATTTTAGAATTTTTATTATGCAGTGAATGATACGAGAAGCTTAGATGAGACTTCTTAAAATCTCATTTGCTGCGTGACGACAAGGATGTCCTAACTTCTAGGGTTTACTTGCGGGTCGTGACAAGAATGTAAAATTAAATATATGTTATTGTATGAAGTGAAAATGATCTTATCGTAGATATTTTAAAGGATCTCTAAGGTGTGTGTAAAAGGATTGAATGGGCGGTCACTTCATAACCCACTGAAGTGAGCCTTAGGATCACCTTTAGTAGGAGGATCTCTTGTTTATATGTTTTGTAGGTGTTATTGATGCTATATTGTAAGGTGTGAGTTTTATTGGGAATTACAGTGAAGTTCACTGTAATCTCACTGTAAAGTTTACTAAATTGATAGAAATTGCATGTGACTTATATTGTGTTCTAATTGAGATGTTTGGTGCTAAAATGTGATTCTTATACTTTTAAAGCGATGTTTTAATATAAAAGAGCATATTTTTCATATGTGTCCATTTCTCATGATTTTATGCATTAAGTCATATTATTACATTTGTTTTGACTAATTCCATACTTTTTGTCTATATCCAAAAGTGTGCTAAATAGGAGAGAGGTATATTAGAGAAAAGCTTCGAATCTAGTAATCATTCAAGCAAAGTTGAAGTATGTTCTCACTTGACTCGATGGCATAACTATATTTAGGCTTATTTAATTCAAGTATTGTAATAAACTAAGTAATTCTATATTTCTTATTGTATGGGTCGTGTACCAATTATTCTTAAGTCTAAGATTTGTATATGTTGAGACTTAGTGTTCTTTATTATTTTAAGATTAAAGATGTTTTAAGATATTTCTTGTGAAAAGTTTAAATTCTGCACTACTTTTCATACATGTTATGGAATGAATGATATCAAGGGCTTGTACAAGACCTACGAGAGGCCAAGCACATCGCACTCTGAGATTTCCAAGTTTCTAAGGTGTGGTCTCAAAATATGATATCACCTAAGTCGTCTAAGAGGTTTTACACTAACTATTCTGTTAGTTTTGCCAGAACACAAGTGCAACAAATCAATAACAACCAAGACATTCCACAACAAGCAAAGTCAATCATTCATCCAGAAAAATTTCATGTTCCTAATATTCGAAGAAAGAAGATGCGAAATGGGATGTACAATGTTCCAACCAGTCAAATGAAAATTCAGTCATTATTAGTTAGAGAATAGTTAGAAGTAATACAAAAGAGATACCATCCGGAGTTGGACTTGAAAAATAACTTATAATTATTTGTCATTAACAGTGGTATTAATTCAAATAAGAATTCAACCAGATGAGATGTATAATAAAAGTTCATGAGTCGAAAAATAATCCTGAAGATTATAGAAGTTGGATACATAACTTGAGTCTCTTTGTTGCAACTAGTCCTAGAAAATACTAGATTCAAGATATGCAATCCGATTCATACGTTACTAAAGCAAAATATAAAAATTTGTCACTTGGAAATCCTTCAACATGAATTACCTCCACATCCAGGTAATAGCTACATCTTTGAAGTGTCAACAATTTCGACTCATTTAGGGCGATATTTTTATAGAATTAGTGTCCTTGAATGCATGTGTTCTCTCAATAACTGATAAAAAACCTTTAGTTTCATGTAATTAGAGATGGGGATAAAGTTTGGAAAAAATATAGCTCAAACGATCAAATAGGCTGAAAGAAAAAAGAAATGATGGCTTGAGGATCGTCTTACTCATTAGGCTAGTCTCTAATAGTTTTGCAGAACACCTAATGGTATAGTGTTGTAACACTTAAAGAATCCAAGATGCGTTCTACAGCCAAACGTAAGTGTCATAAGGTCTAGAACTTGTTTTAAGGCCTATTCTAATGAATATAGGTCATTTAGGAAATTTAAAAACCAAAACGTCCATGAACGTCCATGACATTTGAAAAACTAGCCCATGGAGGTACTAGTGTATCTTAACCTATTTTAATAGCTTTTAGAAGTCGGAAATCCATGAAAAATTGGTGGAAGAGTATATAACATGTTTTTAGTTCGATTCATTGTTAAAACGTCCGGGTATGACTCCCCAAGGATCAACCAAAGGCCCTTGAGGAGGACCCTTGCAAGTGGAGTCAACACTGCCTAGGCAGTATGCACCGATGAAAGGGCAATAAACGGGGCGTGTGTTGATCGACAGGGCGTTGATGCCAACCTTCGAATAAAACTTAGCCAATTTGTTTGAGGCCTTTAGCTGCACATTCTCTTGCCAAACTACAGTGTGCAGCATGGAGGGAGGGCTTGTCGTTGATGGACCAACGATCCGTCGATCCTGGTCTCGTCTATGGGGCCTGTAGTTCATGTACGTTTTTTAAACTTATTCTAAAAAAATTAATTAAGGCATTGGGTGGTTTGTTAGAATTAAGTGAAGACTAATTAACTTAATTTACCACCCATATGAATATCCCAACCCATTAGTCTAATAACAACTCTCAAAATAAATTTCTCTTCATTCTCTAGTCTTTCTCTCTCTGTTGGAAAACACCATTAAAGACAAGATAGGGTAGGTATTTGGGGTCTGTAAAGGGAAGGTTTGACCATCAGCTCTTCATCAAAAGTTGAAGTATGGGATCAAATTCACCTTTGAGACCTCTTCCCTTAAAGGGTTCCTTCAAAGTATTTTCAAAAGTTGAGTTTTCATGTGGGTTCTTCTTCATCTCTAAAATTATGTTATGAATTGGTTTGTTTATGTTTTCTATTGGATAATATGAGTAGTTCAAAATTAATTCTAACTTAATTTTGATATATCTTTATGGTTTGGTCTAGTTTGTAGAAGATGACCCTTAACCCTTAAACCTAGGTTTGGTCTTGATATGAATTAGGTTGTATTTGATAAAATTGACTTTGTTTTTTGTTGAATTACTATTAAATGATGTTTTGACATTAATCATGAGCAAATTAGAGTGATTTGTAGTCTTTTTTCTAGTTCTTGAGAAGACGATCTAGGTTAGGAAGTGAATTGACCTAAGTATCTTGTCTTAAACTATGATCTAGTATTGAATTGTGATGTAGTGATTCTTATATGCTTGTTATCATGTTGATTATTAATTTACAATGCTGTATACCCAAATTTGATTAAATAGAGGGTTTATGGTAAGACCTTGATGATGAACTATGAAGGAGACTTGGTAAGTGTTATGATCTCTATCCTTTATTTCAAATTGTGGTTCATTGTGATTAAGTCATGATGTTGAATTGCAGTATGACTTGTATTAGGATTGATGGGGTGTTAAGATGTTGAACTAAAATATCTTGACTACGATTGTGAGATGTTGGCTTAAGATTTAAATGTTATAAAGAGGATGAATGATTCACCAATGTGCCTTATCATGATTATGAAGATATTAATGTGCTAACCTCACCTATATTAATTGTAATGAAAGGATTTATACTCATGCAATTCTTATTGAGCTATGATGATGATGATTATACAAGGGTTAGACCATATGACCTAAACTAAGCTAAGATTTATAAAAAAGGCTTAATGACATTTCAAAACGGGACTTAGCTTAGCACTGAGTGTACTAGAGTGTGGAGATTCCGTTCCCACATAGGGAAGGTAGGATCACTAAATTACTCTTGAGATTGGAGACTACAATGCATGTAGCACAAAGAGGGTCCCAACCATTTCTCTTATCTCTTGAACTATGTTACCCCTATAGGAGTACTAGCTAGTGGATCCACACAGTTTCTATGTTTCATGTTTTTGTACTACCTTGGCAATTGGTCTGCCTTCCTTCAGTGTAGGGTTTTATGACACCAGAGTCCATGTTAGTTCATGTGCTATATGCCGCTTAGGGAAAGATATTCCCCAAAGGTAAAATAATCTAAAGGATTGAACTATAACTATGATAACCTAAGTAGTCTTTAGTCTAGGTAGGGGTATGGGACTGTACCTAAACATTGCACTAGTTAGCCTTGAGGGGAATCTTAGAAGGATGTTCTTATGTATGAATAATCTTATAATGCTATATGACTTGTATATGATGAACTTGAACATTGTTTATTCTATATGTTGATTATTTCAGTTATGAGCATGTGTTGGTTTATATTGTTAAAGTATGATGATACGTATATCTAAATGCTATGTTATAAGAAGTAGGATGTTAGTCATGATTCTTGTTGGGTTACTTGATTTTGTAAGGTTATGGGGCTTTACTTGGTCATTAAACTTGTTGACTTGATAAGGGTTCATGGTTAATTGATTTGGTTTGTCTATAATAAAATGTACTCATATTCAAGCTGTTTGTTAATATAACCTAATGATAGAGTTACTTGAGTTTGTCATTACTTAGATGATATGTATGGTTGACTTGACTAGACTTGATGTTGTAGGTCTTGTAACGTAAATGCTTATAACGTAATGGATATGCAATATTTATTGCTATGGTCTTGTTGAATGTGCATAAATATTATAATGAAAAATGCATACTTTATGAAATGTCCTTTTATGTTAGTATGTTTTGATAATATGTGTGCATATGGTCTAGTACTTGGCATACTAACCCCATTTTTCCTTTTCCCTATTATTTTAGGTTCCGATCATTGAGGTGCTTTGAAGGACACTTGAAGAAGGCTTGGATCTCTTATTCATCCTGTAGGGTAGGTCCTCATTTTCCGAGGGCGATGCCGCTATCAAGCTTATGGAGTTTGCTTTTTAGTTAAACATTTCAATGGTGCATTCTTTCCATTTTGTATGTAACATTGTATAGCCCATGTAAGGCATTTTTACTTGATGTATGGGCTATGCCCAATATTGTGCCATTAGAGTATACTAATGATGTGCTTTGGCATCTAACCCATATAGGGAAATGAACACTTGAAGGAATGCGACACGAAGGCTTGAAGAGGAGATTGCCAATGCGGTAGCTCCTTCCCATGGTGATCAAGTTCCTCCTCTTGAGGAAGGTGAGAATGATGACCAAGCTTCGGTCAACCCTTCACCTTTACGGATGGGGACATAAGGGCTTCCCATATCCTATTAGCCCAAGCCATCACTACACAAGCCCAAGCTATGACGGCCCAAGTTGCTACCATGGCCTCTCGTCTAAGGGACTTCACTAGGATTAACCCTCCTACTTTCTACGGGTCTAAGGTTGAAGAAGACTCCCAAGAGTTCATCGATGAAGTCTATAAGATACTCTTATCTATGGGATTGTCTACAAGTGAGAAGTCCGAGTTGGCCACTTACCAACTCAAGGATGTGACTTAAGAATTGTTTCCGCAATGGAGAGATAATAGTCCATTAAGGGGTGGACCGATGACTTGGGAGATCTTAAAAAAGGCTTTTCATAATTAGTTCTTTCCTAGGGAGATGGGGGAAGATAAAGTGGTCGAGTTCATCAACCTTCGCCAAGGAGGTATGAGTGTTCATTAATACTCCTTCAAACTCACTAAATTGTTGAAATATGCTCCTTCTTTGGTTTCAGATACTAGAGATGAGAAAAGCCGCTTTGTGACGGGGGTGTCAGATGTTTTGCACGAGAATTTTCATTAGGATATGCTACATGAAAGCAGGGACATTTCATGTCTTATGGTGCATGCCAAACATATGGAAGAGGTAAGGGCTAAGAAAAAGAGTAGTGATGATAAGAGGGAAATTTTTTTTCATGAAGGTTCTTCAAAGAATAGGCTTGAGAAATAAGATAAGCCTAGATTTAAGAAGCGGGTTACTAATCAAGTTCATCCAAGTTACCTAAGGATAGTTGTGATAGGTTGTCTAACCCTAAGCCTAAGAAGGTAAAAGGCACTAGTTGACCAACCTAAAAGATAACTTGTGGAAAGTGTGGCAAGAAGAACTATGGTGATTGCCTTAAAGAGATGGACAATTGTTTTGGTTGTGGTAAAAGTAGGCACAAAGTTAGGGATTTCCTTAATGTGAGGGGTCAAGACAATGGTAATGGTCAAGATCAAGCAAGTGTTCAAATGAGGCTCTAAAGATGAACTGCTTCTATGCTCTCTACTCTAGGGGTGAGCAAGAGACTTCTCCCTACATGGTGATCGTTATGTCAAAAGTCTTCTGTATTAATGTATATGCCTTACATGATTCGGGTGCTACTTTATCATGTTTTACCTCTCAAGTATTCAAAAAGTTTGACATTTTTTCCGATATTTAAAATGAACCTTTTATAGTGTCTACTCCAGTAGGTGAGTCAGTTATTCCAATAAGGGTGTATTGAAATTGTCCTATAATGTTTTCCAATGGAGTTTCTTAAGTTGAACTAGTAGAACTTGATACGATTTATTTTGATATTATTTTGGGTATGGATTGGTTCTGTGACATTCCAGAAAATGTACTCGTCGAGTAAAGAGACTATTAAGTTTTAAGAATAGGTATTGGGGCTACATACGCATTTCAATACCAAATATTGAGTAATATTGGGAATATTAGAAAATATTGGCTTAAGAGTGTTAACCAATTTCGATATATACACACAGGTGTATATTAAAATCCAAGATTGTCTAAGAAATGTAACTAAAATGAAAAACCTACGATAAAAATAAACATATTAATTCTCAACCCAACACATGAGGTACTTGGCATCCTAGTGCAAAGCCTAGGTACAATCACATATTATCATTTAAAATGATCATGTAGATTAAGCAGTGCCCAAGGATATAGCGAGGATCCTTGGGACAATAAGTAAACATTCCAAATGAACCATCAATAATAGTAAGTTAGGAAATTACAAGCAACACACCTGCAAGCACAAGTTCAAGCACATGTGAAACTGGCCAGGGGGGACCATGCAACCACCCTAACCGAATTCGGTTAGGGTAGTTAGGGGCAGCCATGCCCGCGGGTCCATCCTTGTGGGGACCAACTCCCTAAAAAACTCTAGAGTCTAACTAAAATAAAATATCTAGTGCACCTGACAAACTAAGACTTAATAGGGTGACACTAACCTAGTAACTAGTTTTAGAAACATTCTAGTACCTAACCTAGGATGGTCCAAAAGGGTTATTTATGGTTCCAATGACTTATCTATACTTTAGTAATTACCTTAGGTCCCTTAATTAATTATATTTAGGAATTAATTTATTAAGGAAGATTCACAAGCAAGGCCAAAACTCTTAGAAAATATTTCTGATTTGACTAAGATAAATGCTTTCCTATTTTTAGTCAATCTAGAATGGGTGTTTTAGTAATTAACTAATTAATATATTTAATTAAAAAATAGCCTAAGTTGAATTAAACAAGATCAATTCGTAACACTTATACTAACGTTCAAACACTAGAAAACTCATGACTCAAAACAGTGAGTGAACGAAAAAAAAGGTTTCTCTCGATTGTCTTAGGTGATTCCAAGGTATTCTTCAAGGTTTTCGTGCAAGGTGATCTTTGAATATTTAATTCTACATAAGGGATGGGTTTTCTCTCTTGTATTCCTTTCACCAAGAGGTTTTTTAAATGCATGGAACTCATAAATATCGAAACTAGGGCTATTCCCAATGACACTATTCAATGTCCATCACCCTAGTTATCCTTGATTTCGATTATAAGAGTATGTATAATGTAATCTCGAACACATAATTAGTATGTGGTACTGATTGATCATCACATGTAGGTTTCTTCAGTAATTAATATCGAATGGGACTAACAAATTAGATTTGTATAATTTGAGTATTATTTACATAGAGATAAATAATGTGTAATATGTAATTGTATTTAGGAAAGATAAATTTGTTATGACATATTTATGATGTTGAATTTACTTCTATAAGTTGTTATTTGAATTGTACTTATAAGTTAATTAAATGTATAAGGTTGGCTTACTTAAAATGAGGGTTTAGATTACCACAAGAAGTGAAAGTTTGGCTTATGCGAATAATTTTGCCGATAAATTGGCTAGTAATAGAATTGGCTTACAATGTTATCTTAAAAATATGTGAAAGTTGGCTAATGACCAATTCAAACCAAATTAAGCATGAGCAATGTAACTTTGAATTCATAACCAAGGGTATGATAATCACAAGTACAAGTTCCAATGTACCCTTTCCAAATGACCAATGAATATAAGTAAGTACATTGAACAAAGTTCATAACGTTCATAAAGAGTGGTATAAAGCTACCAAATGTCATTGAACAAGATAAAGTGAGTAATAGCATAATTAAAAGTTTAAGAATTATGAAATTGATCAGAATGAGGTGTTAAAAGAAGTAAGAAAAGTCTCACTCACACCTAGACAATTATCCTAAAGATACTCACATAAAAGGGTGTTAATAATCGTGAGACGAGTCTCATTAGCAACAAGATGATGATGTAAGGTTAAATTGACATTTCATGAAGTAAATAAAGGAATGATGGTTATCCAAAAAGTTAAGTAAACCTCATAACTAGAAGCAAGCTTACATAATGTTTGAGTCAACTCTAAAAGATGTAAAGAAAAAGAAGTTGAGCAAAGCACCTGTAGACTAGCAATTAGATTGTGCCAACATATGCATCCTCATGAGGTAAGGATACCACCAAGGTGGATAAGTAGTCTCCGTATTTCTCCTATTCTTCAAAATATGTTTCCAGCAGAAGAACTAGCTAGTGGATTCAACCTAAGAGAGCTAGGTATGATGCGGTTTCACTTTTTCCGGTGGAACCACCCCTTTTCGGTGTGGGTTAGACACTGGATTTCATGCTTAGACACCTGATCTATGTCAGTTAAATGATCAAAGAACGTATAAGGTCCACTTTAGCCGTGAACCACCACTTTTAGGTGTGGGGATGACATTGGACTTGGTTTAGTTTAGCCGGTGAACCACCCCTTTTTGGCGTGGGGCGGACACTAGATTTCATGTTTAACTGACATATCTAGGTTCACTTTGATCGGTGAACCAACCCTTTTCGGTGTGGGGCAGACACTGGATTTCATGTTGGCTCGCATGATCTTAATGTTAAACATTTCTTTACGAATGAAAGAAAGAAAGAAAGAAGAAATGCAAGATGAAGGTGAATTAAGAAAGTACGGGCTGAAGTATATCGAAAAATAAGTGGTTGCTAAGAATGAAATTTTAAAAAGATATTGGCTTGTGCCAAATCAAGATATATTCTCCAATATGTTCATGTTATGCAAATGATCATATAATGGTCATAGAAAAAAATATTGGCTTATAATGACTTCTTATATTATGCCAATAAAGGGAAGTAATACATAACGGCTAATAAATGTCCCATTATCTCCATAATATGAAAATTATTAAATAAGTGGTCTAGCCACTAATGATTGGCTTATAAAGATTTCATGCCCAATTTAACAAGAATGGAAAGAATAACTTGTAGTAAGGGTAGCCAAATCATTTCCCTAGTCTTTTGGATTACTTACTCGATTCTTTATAGATATGGAACTACAATGAATCATTGAACTTGTAAGTAAAACATAAGATTAAAGAGATCGTCTTACTACACAACAACAAGAAGAAAAAAATGAAAAATAAACTAAGTCTGGAAGACACATCTCTCGGCCTAGAGGGAGAAAATTTATAAATTTTCGTTCGAGTTGTTCTAAAATTATGTTCACGATCCTACGGTCTTATTTGCAAATAGAAGCTGAGTTTTGTGGATTGAATGGATTAAAATATATCATATTCATATCATAATTCACAAATAACAAATTAAGAAAGTCTAGTGACTTGAATTTCAAGAACTGACATACTGTTATAGGAAGAGCTTACCTTGATCATGCATAGTCTTTATGTGTATATGTGCATATACCCATACTTAGTACAAGTGTGTACTAACCCTATACTATTACTATTGTAGATGCGCAAGTCAGAGAGCTAATTGAAGACTCATTGAAGCAGTTTGGATTAGCGATCTCCAGACATTGTTGGGTCCTCTTGAGTTCAAGCATGCTACACCAATAATTCTAGCTTTGTACTTTAGACATATCTAGTGGTTGTTGTCCTTAGTGTTTCATTTCTACTTTTATTCAAAGCTTTGTTAAAGGTCGTTTGGCAAACTATTACGATATTTTTATTTTTTCATTGAATTTCTTAATCAATTGTAGATGGTTGTTTAGTTTGATCTCATTAGAATATTATTATATAGTAAACATATGAAGTCTATGTATACTTCACTATGTTTTAAATGTTTTAAATTTTCCACAAATTTAACTATATGATATGATGAAAGCTATAAAGAGGCTTGCCTGCAACCTCTGAGAGGTTAACGACGCAAGTTGCATTCTAATTCCTGAATCCAGATATGACGAACTTGGTATGAGATCATGAGGTTCATTTACCTAAGAACTAAAGACAAAAAAAACTACGTTGCTTAGTTTCTAACTTATGGTTGTGAAGCGCGCCACAATCATGACTTAGAGAGTATGTGATGATGATAAAAACCTCCCTTGTTCTACTCGTTATCGTATTGTGTAGAACTTTGAAATTTTGTGTCATTATAACATCTAATTCCCTTCTTGTGTATGTGTGTAGATAAATGAACACAAGGAGAAACGCAGGTTGGAGAGTTGGAGAAGAACCTATTGGGGGAAACCAAGGTCCTCCTCAAGCCCCAGCTGTTGGAGTGCAAGTGCCTGTCAACCCAGATGCGTTGACAGATGGATAAGTAAGAGAAGAACTAGTTCAAATGGACAAGGCCATCAGTACTCAGGCACAAGCTATCACAGCCCAGGCCATTAGAGAGGGTGCTCCCAGAGAGAACCCACATGCTAGCACCATGGCTAGCAAACTGAGGGACTTCACTAGAATGAATCCTCTAGTCTACTACGGCTCCAAGACTAATGGGGATCCCCATGAGTTTGTGGATGAAGTTTACAAGATTTTCTGTGCCATAGGGGTGAATGAAAAGGAGAAGGCTGAGTTAGCTTCATATCAACTAAAAAATGTGGCATAGGTGTGGTATAAAATGTGGGCAAATTGCCGAGCACCTGGAGAAGTTCCCATCACTTAGGGCATTCTTAAGACGGCATTCCATAAGAGGTTTTTTCCCATATAACAGAGGGAGGCTAAGGTTGAAGATTTCATCAACCTATGACAAGGAGGTATTTCAATCAAGGAGTATTCCATAAAATTCGTTAAGATCGCGAAATATTCTTCTTCTATGGTATCCAATAGCTGGGATGAGATGAGCAGGTTTGTGAGTGGTGTGTCAAAGGATTTGGAGGAGAAATTTCTGGCATCCTTGTTGCATGATAACATTGACCTTGGTAGGTTTATGGTATATGTAGAGCAGGCTGAGGAGAGTCGTCGGAGAAAGAGAGACTGAGAGAGAAAGAAATCTAGGTCCTCGGATTAGTCCGGTTCGAGAATTGGTAATAATTCATTTGGAGTTCAGGATAGGCCCATGTTCAAGAAGGGGACCAAGCACTAGGCCTAATCCTACTGCTGCAGCTGAAACTCGCAAGAGGAACATGTTCTATTCTTTAGAAGGTAGAGAGGAGCACGAAAAGTCATCTGATATAGTCACTGGTAACTTGCTTGTCTTTTCTCTTCCTGGTTATGCATTGTTAGATCAAGTATCCACCTTGTCACTTGTTACTCCTTTAGTAACTAATAATTTTTACTTGCTTCCTGAGATCTAGCATGAACCTTTTCGAATAAGTACTCCCATAGGAGACATCATTAGAGCTGAAAAGGAATATAGAGATTTTCCCAAAAATTGTTCTTGATAGAGTTACCTATGCTGACCTAATAGAATTAACCATGATTGAATATGATATTATTTTGGGTATGTATTGGCTCCATAGGTGTTATGGTATGATAGGCTGTCGAAAAGGTAGTAAGGTTCCTAATGAGTTAGAGCTGGAATGCGAAGGGCATATTTCAAATCCAACAGGCCTAATAGTTTCCTATCTTAAAGCACGCAAGAGTTTATCTAAGGGGTATTCATACCACTTAGTCAAATTCAGTGACTTAGAACATAAAGTTCCTTCCATAGACTCTGCGTCCATAGTGAATGAGTTTCAAGATGTAGCTTGATCTCATGGATATCTATTAGTGGGAAGGTATGAAGCGAGATATTTCTAAGTTGTGGAGGAGTTCCCAAATTACCAACAATTTAAGGCCGAACACCTTAAGTCTGAAGGTCTTACCCACTCGATGGAGATCCCGGTACCCTGACTTGTTCTTTTCATGAGGTTAAATATACTCTTATTAAGTTTGATTTTATTTATGAAACTCTAAATTTTAGTGCATTAGTCGGTTTTGGTGTTTTAAGTCCATAACTGTGTGTCTTATATTTGCACTATATGAGTTAATATGATTTCATGCTTACGTGCATGTTGATGTTTTTGTATAGCGTTGACATGATTTTGTGTTGCATGAGCTATGATGTGCATTGAGTTAAACTAAGATTGAGATGGAAGTTCCTCAATTTCAGATATGAAGCGTCAGATAAGCTTTGAGTGTTGTGCATCATCTAGAGTAAGTTGTGAATCAGATATTCACAAAGATGAAGTTACTAGAATGTTGATGTTTTTTTTCAAAAATACCCTCTCTAATTCAAAATGATGTGTAGTGTCATTCGGAGACGAATATTCCTAAGAGGGGGGGGGGGGATAATGTAACATTCTAGAAAATGTAGTCATCTAGTGAAGAGTCTATTATGTTCTAAGAATAGGTATTGGGGATACGTAGGTATTCCAATGCCCAATATTGATTAGTATTTTGTGTATTAGAAAATATTGGCTTAAGGATGCTAGCTAATTTATGTATATACACGAGGGTGTATTAAAATCCAAGCTTGTCGAACAAATATACCTGCAATCAAAACCCTAAGGTAAAAATACATATATTAATTCTCAACTCAACACATGAGGTTCTAGGCATCAAAGTGTCAAGCCTAGGAACCATCACACTTGATTATTTCAAATGATCATGTAGATTAAGCAGTGCCAGAGGGCATAGTGAGTATCCTTGGGACAATAAGTAAACCTTCCAAATTAACCATCAAGAATAGTTAGTCACTAGTGTACAAGAAACAGATGTGCAAGCACATGTGAACCCTAACAATGGGGGACAACGCGACCACCCTAACTGAATTTATTTAGGGTAGTTAGGGGCAGGCGTACACATGGGTCCATCCATGTGGGGCCCAATTTCCATAAAACTCTAGACACTAACTAACTGACCTAACTAGATAACTAACCTAGGAAAAATAAAAACAAACTATCTAGTGAACCCGACAAACTAAGACTTAATTGTGTGTCACTAATCTAGTAACTAGTTCAAGAAACATCCTAGTACCTAATCTAACATGGTCCAAAAGGGTTTGTTATGGTCCCAATGACTTAGGGGTACTTTAAATTACCCTATGTCCCTTAATTAACTAAATTGTATAATTAATTAATTGAGGAAAATTCACAAGCAAGGCCGAAACTCTTAGGATGAATTTTAGAATTGACTAAGTTAAATGCTTTTCTATTTTTAGTCAATGTTGGAAGGGTATTTTAGTAATTAACTAATAATTTCTTTAATTAACTTAATTAGCCCAAGTTGAATTAGTCAAGATCAGTTCCTAAAACTTAGTCTCACGTTCAAACAGTACAAAACTCACGAATCAAAACATTGAGCAAACAAAAGAAAAACATAAAATTTTCTCTAGATTCTCTTAGGTGAAATTAAGGTATTCTTCAATGTTTTCATGCAAGGTGATCTTTGTAGATTAAATTATACATAAAGTTATGGCTTTTTTCTCTTTGACTCCTTTCCCCAAGAAGCTTTTCAAACGCTTTGAATTCAAGAATATTGAAACTAGGGCTATTCCGAATGACAATATTGAACGTCCATCACCCTAGATATCCTTGTTTTCGATTCTAAGAGTATGTATAATGTAAAATCTCAAACATGTTGTTGGTATGAGGTACTAATTGATCATCATATGTAGGTTTCTTGAGTTGTTAATATCGAAAGGAACTTACAGATTAGATTCTTATAATTTGAGTATTATTTACATGAGATAAAGAATGTGTAATGTCTAATTGTGTTCGAGAAAGATGAATTTGTTATGAGTTATTTATAAAGTTCAATTAACTGGTATAAGGTGTTCATTAAATTGTACTTATAATTTAATTGAATGTAAAAAGATTGGTTTACTTAAAATGAAGGTTTAGATTACCACAAGATGTGGAAGTTTGGCTTATGCCAATAATTTTGCCAATAAATTGGCTAGTAATAGAATTGGTTGACAATGTTATCTTAAAATATTTTTAAGAGGTCTAATGACTAATTTAAACCAAATTAAGCATAACGAATGTAGCTTTGAATCCATAACATGGGGTATGCCAATCATTGGGATAAGTCCAAATATACCCTTTCCAAATAAACTATGAATATAAGGAAGTACATTGAACAAAGTTCATAACGTTTATAAAGAGTGGTATAAAGATACCAAATGTCATTGACAATATAAGTTGATTAATAATATAATTAAAAGTTTAAGAACTATTAAAGTGACCAGAATGAGGTGTTAAAAGAAGTCAAACAAGTCTCACTATCTGCTAGACAATTATGCTAAAGATACTCCCATAAAAGGGTGTTAATAATTGTGAGCAAGAATCATTAAATCCAAAATGATAATGTAAGGTTAAATTAACATTTCATCATGTAAAGAAATGGATGACTGGTTATCCAAAGATTTAAGTGAACATCATAACTAGAAGCAAGCTTCCAGAATGTTTGAGTCAACTCTAAAAGATGTAAAGGAAAAGAAGTTGAGCAAAGCACCGACAAACAATCAATGAGCTTGTGCCAAAACATGTAAGACCCATGAGATGAGGATACCCCCAAGGTGTATATGTAGTCTCAATATGTCTCTTAATCATAAAACTGTGTTTCCAGTATCGGAACTAGCCAGTGGATTCTATCTAAGAGAGATAGCTATGATGCGGTTTCACTTTGTCCGGTGAAACCACCCCTTTTAGTTGTGGGGAAGACATTGAATTTCATGCTTAGATCACATGATATGTCAGTTAAATGCTCAAATAAAATACTTGGTCCACTTTACCTTTGAACAACCTCTTTTTCTGTCTGGGGAAAACATTGGAGTTGGTTTCACTTTAGCTCGTGAACCACCCCTTTTCAGTATAGCGCAGAAACAAGATTTCATGTTTAGGTCACATGATGTAGGTTCACTTTGTTCAATGAACCACTCCTTTCTGGTGTGGGGCAGACACATGATTTCATGTTGGCTCGCATGATCTTAGAAAGAAAGAATAACAAATATAAGTTCAAGGTGAGATAAGAAAGTAAGGGCTAAAGTATATAAAATCATCAGTGGTTGATAAGAATGAAGTTTTAACAAGTTATTGGCTTGTGACAAATCAATATATATTCTGCAATATCTTCATGTTATGTGAAGGATCAAATAATGGGCATAGCTAAATAAAAATTTACTTATAATGACTTCTTATATTATGAAAATAAAGGGAAGTAAAAAACATAACGGCTAATCAATGCCCCATTATCCCCATAATATTAAAATGATGAAATAAGTGGTCTAGCCAATAAAGATTGCCTTACAAAAGTTTCATTCCTAATTTAACAAGAATGGAAACAATAACTTATAGTAAGGGTAGCCAAATCATTTCCCTAGTCTTTTAAATGACTTACTAGATTTTTTGTAGTTATGAGACTACAATTAATCACTGCACTTGTAATTATTACATAAGATTAAAGATATCTTTGAACTATACAACAACAAGAAGAAAAAGACTGAAAAATAAACTATGTCTGGAAGACATAGCTCTCGGCCTAGAGGGAGAAAATTTATAAATTCTCGTTCAAGTTGTTCTAAAATTATGTCCATGATTCCAAGGTCTTCTGTTCATATAGAAAATGAGTTGTGTTGTTTCAATGTATAAAAATATGTCATATTCATACCATTATGTACAAATAACGAATAAAGAAAGTCTAGTGACTTTACTTTCCTAAAATGGCATGTTATTATAGGAAGAGATTTCCTTGATCATGTATATTCCTTAAGTTTATAAGCTCATATACCCATACTTTTTACAAGTATGTACTAACCCTATACTATAACTATTTTATAGGCGTAAGTCAGAGAGCAAGTTGAATACTCATTGAAGCAATTTGGATTAACGATCTCTAGACATTGGTTGATCCTCTTGAGTTTATTCATGTTACACCTATCATACTAGCTTAGTACATTATCCATAGCTAGTCGATGTTGTCCCTAGCTTTTCATTTTAAATTTTATTTAGAGTATTGTATGAAGGCAGTTTTCCAAGCTATGACGATATATTGATTTCTTCATTGAATTGCTTAATCAATTGTAGATGGTTGTTTAGTTTGAGCTCATTAGATCATTATTTTATGTATCAATCATATGAAGTCTATGTATACTTCACTATGTATAAAAATTTTAAATTTTTCGCAAATTTATATATATGATTGTGATGAAAGCTAAGAAGAGTCTTGTCAGCGACCTCTGAGAGTTTAACAATGCCGGTTGCATATGGTTTCTTGAATCTGGGTGTGACAGGTTGTATGCTTTCTTTACCTTTATTGATTGTAGAACAAGTATGGTGAAGTTTAACTTTCCAAATGTACCCGTTGTTGAGTTGAATGGAGGAAATTTTATTCCTAGAGGTCGTATCACTCTTGTCTAAAAGTATGAAAAATGGTCTCTAAAGGTTGTCTATACCATATTGTATGTGCCCAGGTTCTAGACTCCAAAATTCCTCCCATTTATTCGGTCCCCTAGTGAGTGAATTTCCAGAGGTCTTTCTTAATGTCTTCTCGGTATTCCTACCGAACGGGAAATCGATTTTGGTATTGATTTGATACCAGATACAAATGCCATTTCAATTCCTCCTTATCGGATGGCTCAAGCCGGATTGAAAGAGCTGAAGACTCAACTCAAATATTTAATAGACAAAGGCTTCATTAAACATAGTATTTCTCCATGGGGTACTCCAGTTTTGTTGTGTATTGTCACGCATTCGGAGTGGGTTTAGGGTGTGTGCTTATGAAACATGTGAAGGTGATAGCCTATGCTTCTAGGTAACTTAAGGTGCATGAGCTTAACTATCCAACTCTTGACCATGAGTTAGTGGCCGTGGTATATGCTTGAAAATATGGAGGCATTACTTGTACAGTGTCCATATCGATGTGTAAACCGACCATAAGAGTCTCCAATATGTGTTTACCCAAACGGATTTGAATCTTTAACAAAAAAGGTGGTTGGAATTGTTGAAATATTATGACACAAGTTTCCTTTATCACCCCGGCAGGGCCAATGTTGTTGCGGATGCTCTAAGTCATCTGACTATGGCTAGTGTGTCTCACATAGATGAAGCCAAGAAAGGCCTAGTGAAAGATGTTTATAGGTTTTCTACGTTGGGTGTGAGTTTGGAAGATTCTTCGAATGCTGGTTTTGTGGTCCATAATTACTACGAGTCATCATTGTTAGTTCAGGTGAAGTCCAAACAAACCCCTTGATAAATCATTGATGGAGTTAAAGGAATCACTCCGTCGCAAGCTTAACGAGGCATTCTACTTAGGGGGGATGGTGTTTTTAGGTACCAAGAAAGATTATGCGTTCCCAAGGTAGATGAGTTGAGGAACCGAATCCTTCAGAATGCCCATGGGTCTCGCCACTCTATTAATCCGGGTTCGACAAAATGTACCATGATATTAGGGACATATATTTGTAGGAAGGATTGAAGAAGGACATAGCGAAGTTTGTTGCCAAGTGTCCAAATTTCCAACAAGTAAAAGCCAAAAATCAAAAGTCGAGTGGGTTGACACAAGAAATCCAAGTTCCTACTTTGAAGTGGAAAGACATCAATATGGATTTTGTAGTGGATTTACCTCGGACTTAAAGGCAATATGACTCTATATGGGTGGGTAAGGATAGCTTGACCATGTCCTCTCACTTTATTCTCGTCAAATCTACTTATTCAGTGGAAAATTATACTAGTATCTTCATAGATGAGACTGTGTGTCGCCATGGTATTCTGTTATCCATCATATCATACCGAGGTGCTAAATACGCATCTAGGTTTTTGGAGGTCATTCCAATAAATGTTAAAACTAAGGTGAAGTTGAGTAACTCTTTTCATCCCCAGATGGATGGTCAAGTGGAACAAACTATTCAAACCCTTGAGGATATGCTTAGGGCTTGTATTATTGATTTCAAGAAAAATTGGGATAAATATTTTCCTTTGGTGAAGTTCTCTTATAATAATAGTTTTCATTCATCCATCTCCATGGCTCCTTACGAAGACTTGTATGGTAGGACGCGTAGGTATCCTGTTGGATGTTTTGAAGTGGGTTCTTTTTTGTCGCGATTTGATTTATAAGACGTTGGACAAAGTTCATATCATAAGGAACCAGTTGGAAACGGCCCATAGTCGGCAAAAGTCTTATGACTATCGTAGGAAAGGGATTTGGAGTTTGAAGAAGGTGATAAACTGTATTTGAAATTTTCACCTATGAAAGGGGTGGTTAGATTTGACAAGAAATAAAAGTTGAGTCCTCATTATGTTGGTCCCTATAATGTCTTACAAAGGGTTGGTAAGGTTGCCTATGAATTGAAACTTCCAATGGAATTGGCTTCGGTTCATCTAGTTTTCCATGTTTCCATGCTTAAAAAGTGCATTGGTGATGTAGAGTCCATTTTTCCTATAAAGGGTCTTGGTGGGAAGGATAACCTCTCTTATGAGGAAGTTCCGATTCAGATTCTTGATAGTTAATTCAAGAAGTTATAGAATGAAAAGGTGGCTTCCGTAAAGGTGTAATGGAAGAATCACCTAGTTGAGGGTGCAACATGGGTGGCCGAGGCTCACATAAATTCTTGTTACCCTCATCTATTTGATAACTAAGGTAAGTAGTTCTTACTAATAATTAAAATAATTACTAAAATTTTAATTTTCTTGATTTGTGGTGAAGTCTTGCAAATGTGCATTTTTGAATAGCCTTACAGTGACTTATAGTGAAGTTGTGCATTCGAACTTGAAATCTTGATCTTTGGCTTCTTTTGACTTATGTCGTGCATTTTGATATGATATGTCTTTATGGAATAGAATATGGTATGTTGATAAGTTGAACTTTGACATAATTGTCTCCCAAATGCTATGTTGAGCTATTCTTGTTGTGAGAAGGATATTCCTCATAATGTAATGTTGCGCCTTATTTGTGGTCGTTGAAGTTTTGAATTTCCTTGTGTAAGAGATATGATTGATTTTGTTATGTATTGTTGTTGTAGGGCTGCTATTCTTCAGTCTATTCCTTCCTTCTAAAGATTTTTAGTATCATTCGAGTATGAATGTTTCTAAGGGGGGGGGGGGATAATGTAACACTTCTAAAATCCAAGACGTGTTCTATAGCCTAAAATAAGTGATATAAGGTCTATATACGATTTTAATGCCTATTTTTAATGAATATAGGTCATTTACGAACTTTAGAAACCACAATGTCCAAGAATGTCCATGGACATTCTTGGACGTTTGAAAACTAGCTCATGGAGGTAATAGCGTGCCTTAAGCTATTTGACTAGATTTTACGAGTCGGAAATCCATGAATAATTAGTGGAAGGGTAGATAACATGTGTTTAAGTTGATTCATAGTTGAAAAGTCCGGGTACGACTCCCAAAGGTTTAATCAAAGTACCTTGAAGAGGACCCTTGCAAATGGAGTCAACACTGACTAGTCAGTGTGCACCCATGAAAGGGCAATCGACGGGGCGTGTTCAACATCAATTCCTCATAGAACTTTAAGGTATGGGATCTAATTCACCTTTTAGACCTCTTTACTCAAAGGGTTCTATCAAAGTTATTTCAAAAGTTGAATTTTCATGTAGGTTCTTGTCCATCTAAAAAATTATGTTATGAATGAGTTTGTTTATATTTTTTATCGGATAAATATGAGTAGGTCAACAGGAGTTCTAACTTAATTATCTTGATGGTGTGGTCTAGTTTGTAGAAAATTACCTTTTCCCTTAATCTAACGTTTGATCTTGATATGAATTATGTATTTTTTTATACAATTGAATTACTTATTGTTTAAATTACTATAAATGATGTTTTTACATTAATCATGAACAAATTAGAGTGATTTTTAGTCTTTTATGCTAGTTATTGAGAAGATGATCTAGGTTAGGAAGTGAATTGACCTAAGTATCTTGTCTTAAGATATAATCTAATATTGAATTGTGATGTAGTGATTATTCTATCCTTGTTATCATGTTGATTATTGAATTATGGTGATGTATACCCAAATTGAATTGCATTGAGGGTTGATGGTAATACCTTGATGATTAACTATGAAAGAGACATGGTAAGTCTTATGATATCTACCTCATACATCAAATTGTGGTTAATTGTGATTATGTCATGATGTTGAATTGGAGTATGCCTTGTATTAGGATTGATAGGATGGAATGATGTTGAATTGGAATGTGTTGATTGGTATTGAGAGGTGTTGTCTTTGATGTGAATGTTATAAGGAGGGTGAATGATTTATCAATGTGTGCCTTATCATGATTATGAAGATGTTAATGAGCTAACCTCACCTATATGAATTGTAATGAAAACATTTATATTCATGCTATTCTCATTGAGCAATGATGATGATGATTATACAAGGGTTAGACCCTATGACCTAAACAAAGGTATGATTGATAATAAATGCTTATAGACATGTCAAAAAGGGACTCTAGCTTAGAAACTAGTGAAATAGAGTGGGGAGTGTCCCTTATCACATAGGGACGATGGGATCACTAGAGTACTCTTGAGATTAGAGACAACAATGCATATAGCATAAAGAGGGTCCCAACTATATCTCCTAGTTCTTGAACTATGTTTCCCCCTTAGGAATACTAGGTAGTGGATCCACGTAGTTGCTATGTTTCATGTTTTTGTTCTACCTTGGCGTGTAGTATTCCTTCCTTCGGTGTAGGGTTTTACCAAACCGGATTCCACATTAGCTCATATAATCTTTGCTGGTTACTGCAAGATGTTCCTAAAAGTTAAAATGAACTAAAATTTAACTCTAACAATGATAACCTAAGGGGTCTAGATTAGTCTAGGTAGGGGTATGAGACTCTACCTAAGAATTGCTCTAGTTAGCCTTGAGCGGAGTCTTATGAGGATGTTCTTTTGTATGAATATGCTTATAATTCTATATTACATGTACATGATGAACTTGCACATTGTTGATATTATAAGTTGATTAATTCACTTATGAGTATGTGTTGTTTTATATTCATAAAGTAAGATGATATGTATATCGAAATTCAATGTTATGAGAAGTCAGATGTTAGTCATGATTGTTGTTGGGTTTCTTGATTAAGGTTATGAGTCTTTACTTGGTCATTGCACTTATTGACTTGATAGGGGTTCATGGTTACTTGACTTGCTTTGTCTATATTGAATGTACTCATACTCATGCTTATTGTTTATATGATTTGATGATAGAGTTACTTGAGTATATATCTACTTATATGATATGTATGGTTTAATTGACTAGAATTGATGTTGTTGTTCTTGTAATGCAAATGCCTATGACTTAATGGATATGAAACATTCATTGGTATAGTCTTCTTTCTATACGAATTGTCTATATATGTTAAATATTTATATGTTATGTGTATGTAGAGGTCTATGTTAACCTCAAAGATTTTAAATTTTCTGCTAAATTTGACCTATGAATGTAATAATGTATGCTAAGAGGCTAGTCATAGTCATCAAAGAGGACAGCTATACGGTTACATCTAGGGGTTTAACCCGGATGTGACAAACGTGTTGAGCCTTAATGAAATGGATCAAGTCAGCGGTGAAAAGAAGAAGTCGGCGTGTCATCTAGAAAATCCACGAAGCATGACTAGATTTCCCAAAGAATTTCAATAAAGATGCTGAAGTCAAAACCAAGAAGGGGATCGAAAAGACCAAAAGGCAGATCACCAAGTTGATTGGCGATCCCGACCGAGTGGACTGTAATACTGCGAAAGTATAAAGACTAATCTAGAGCCTAACATGAAAGTCTAATAGTTTTAACGATGTTTTAAGGTCAAATGTAGTGTATATGATTCATTTGGGAAGTTTTAGAATCATAACATCAAGGAACGGTCATGACGTCTGAAAACCAGTTCAAAAGATGCTAGCGTGCCTTAGCCTACTTGACTAAGCTTTAGTAATCAGAAAATGATGAAATTTGGTGGTGATATGTCTAATATGTATTAGAGTTGGTTTATAGTCTAAACGTCAGGGTACGAATCTCCAAGGACCCACCAACGTGGCCCATCGACGAGGTGTGGTCCAATCGACGGGGCTTCGATGTACACCATCGATGGAAACTTAGACATTTTACCCAAATCTCCTTTTAGAAAACTCTCTAACCAAAACGAGACTGCATAGGATGGCCATGAATAGTGCCCGTCAATTGATAAAACACCCATTGGTTGGTGTTCATTTGTCAAGGCACTATTTGGTGCATGTTTTGGATAGTTAAATTAAATTTTTAAGGGATTATTTAATTATTTAGGGGTTAAAGGAGGCCTAATTATGTTATCTAATAGCTCCTATAAAGATCCCAAACCTAATTAGACTAAACCCAACTCCTATTATTCCAAAAACCTAATTGCTCTTCCTTCTCTCTTCTTTCTCTCTCCCAAAGAAACCCAATTGAAGACTTATCGAAGGAGGGTTCTAGTCCTTAGAAGGATCAAGTTTCTCCATCAAAGTTCATCAATTATTGAGGTATGTTATTCCTTTGAACTTCGGGATCTCTTTTCCCAAAATGTTCCTTCAAGATGATTTAAAAAATATGTAATTCCAGTGGGTTTACTTCCAATACAAGATTGATACTGTGAATTTATTTATTTATGATTCCTTTTGGTTATTATTAGTATTTTAGCATGTAATATGGTTGCATTATACTAATTATTGATGCATTGACGTAGTTTGTTGAAGATGACTTTTTCGCCTAAACCCTAGGCTGTGATCTTGAATTGAATTATATAGAGTTGATATAATTTGTATGGTTAGTATGTGAATTGTTAAATTTTGTTGTTATGATGCTAATGTATGAGTAAATTGTTATATATTAATTCAATTATTCTAGGTCTTTAGTAATTGACCTAGGTTATGAAGTAGATTATGAACTTGATCTAAGTCTCTAATTCTAGGCTATGAACAAGTGATGAATTGTTGTGAAGTTATTCAATTAACTTCATTATTATGTTGATTAATATTGTGTGATGGTATTACACCCATTTTTTTGTTGAATTGAATTGTTGATGGTAAGACCTTGATTATGTCTTATGAAGGAGATTGGGGTAAATTTGTGATTTCCATTCTTTATTTCATTATGGTTACTTGTGATTAAGTGGAAATTTTGTATTGAAGTATTACTTATATTAAGAGTTATAGGGTTGGTATGATGTTTAGTTGGAATGTCTTTAACTATGGATAGTGAGTTGTTGGCTAAGATGTCAATGTTATAAGGATGATGATAACTTTCCAATGTGCCTTATTATGATGTGACTATGTTAATGTGCTAACCTTACTTGTATAAATTCTAATAAAAGGAAAATACATATGAAAATTCTTATTGATCTTTTATGATGATTATATAAGGGATAGACCCTATGACCTACATTAAGTTATGATGATTAATAAAGGATTAAATACATTTCAAAAGGGACTCTATATTAGCATCGAGTGAACTAGAGTTAGAAGTGTCCCTTTCCACATAGGGAAAGTAGGATCACTAACGTACTCATGAGATTGAAGACTATAATGCATGTAGCATAAAGAGGGTCCCAACTACATATCCTAGTTCTTGAACTATGTTGACCCTATAAGAATAATAGCAAGTGGATCCACATAGATGATATGTTCATGTTTTTATGCTACCTTGGCAAGTAATTCACCTTCTTTCTGTGTAGGGTTCCATTACTGTAAATTCTACATTAGCTCATGTGCTCTATGTCAGTTAAGGAAAGATGTTCCCCAAAGTTAAAATGAAGTAAAGGAATGAACTCTAACTAGGATGACAAAAGGGATTTAGCTTAGTCTAGGTAGGGGTAAGGGGCTCTACCTATATAATGCACTAGTTAGCCTTGAGGTAAGTCTTAGACGGATGTTCTTATATATGTATATTCTTATAAATGTAAATGATATCCATATGATGATCTTACATGTTTATGATACTATATGAAATTGGTTTCACTTATGAATATGTGTTTGGTCTCTATTGCTAAAGCATGATTTTAGGTTGTGTGTGCATATGGTCTCATACTTAGTACAAGTGATGTGCTAACCCCATTCTCCCCCTATTCCACAATATTTTAGGTTTCGGTCTTTGAAGGGCTTGTGACGACTTTTGAAGGAAGATTTGAATTCTTATTCTCCAAGTTGAGCATTGGATGTTGATTAGTCTTAAAGAAAATATGTTCATTTCCTCTCTTTTGTTTACTAAAGATTGTATAGCCTATATGTGGCTTTTATTGTATTTATGTATGGGCTATTCCCAATTGTTATACTCTTGTTTTGATGGTTATGAGATGAAGCATCCATTTTAAGATTGTAACATATATTATATATGTATATGTGCAATAAAAGTAGAAGACTATGTAATCTTCTTATATGAAGGGTCTATGTCTCCATATGAATATATTACGTGTATAGGAGATATCTATGTGAACCTCATGATAGATAGAAGAAAAGTTTTAAATTTTCCGCATTTTAACCTATGAATGTAATGATGTAAGATAAAAGGGTAGTCTTAGTCCTCGATGAGGACGACGATGACTATAATGTCTAGGGGTGCTCCCCGGATGTGACATGTGCAGAGTGGTCCTCCGTAACACAAATTTTTGAACACTATAAACACTTGTTTAAATTTTTAGCTTAGTATCAAGTCTTTACTGTAGACAATTAATTTGTAGATTTTGTTTTTATTTTGAGTTCTTAGCTTCTTTTGAGACATTTTTGAACCTTAAGGGTTTTGAGGGTTTTCAACTTGAAGAAATTAAAGGTGGGTCCGGAAGAAACTTTATCGTGGACGTGTTCAACAACTTTTTTCAGCGTACCCAATCAAAAGAAACACTTATTGGTATCATATCTATATCTATTTAATGTCGTGCTAAAATGCCAATTCTCGGGTTGTGATTTTGTGAATATGGGTTAAATTAACTATTGGATTTTTCTTGTTGATAGTTTATTTGTTACTTAAATCTAATTTATTTTAGTAAATTGTATGGACTCAACGGAACTTTAGTTGCAAATACAATGTCATTTTTGTGTTTTCGGCTTGCTTGAGAGAGGTTGTACAGAACTAAGACTGTTAAATTGATAGTCGGTGGTATTGGGTCGACATGGTTTTAGCTCGAGAGAGTGAACTCTAGTCCCTCTTATACACACTCACCTGGAGATAGTGAATGGCTATGGCGAAGGTTGTTCTTAATGTTGCATGTTGGTGTTCAAGAGGAAATGATCTGATTCCGGCTAAGTTGCTCGAGACAGATTTTACACCTACTAAACTCTACCTTAGTAACAAATGTTCAACAATTTACTATTAATATCATGTCCGCGATAGTCTAGTTTATCCCATATTTCTATCACATCCAAAGAATCCCGTCTATATATTTGTGTTTTTGTATTTTTGTTGTTTTTAGTTGATAAACAAAACACACATTAATAATTGACACTTGTACCACCTCATAGAATTAGTATATTTTTATTCCTTAATGTTTATAACTACAGTTATTTAGAGATAAATTATATTTTTCTTTTAGTTCTCAAAGTCACTCCCTTTGGGAATGATCCCAACCCTCTGTTGGGTTTTTTCTGGACAAACGTTCGTTGGCACTCGAACCAAAATCAGTAACTTGATACCTCAAGTCAAAATAGGGCCTTTCCAAGGAGTGGTGTTACTTAAGAATTTTTACTTAAGTAGGATTTTCGTTCTTGTTACTCATAATTTATTTACTTAATTTTCAGTTCTGTTTCGATCGTTTGAGTTGAAAACAGGAGCATGAGTATTAATGGAAACAATGACAGAACGGTGGGCCACCAAGACGATATGAGAAATGTCAACGATGTCCAAGTTACCAACATTAATTCCCCCCGTCTCATGGGAGGTATTGGATCCATGTGTTTACCTCTAGCCGAGGGAAATGTAGTGTTTCACATTATGAGCACTATTATAACAATCCTCAAAATAAATTAGGTTAAACTAGAACCTTTCATTTTTTCTATTAGTTAATAATGTCTTAAGATGGTTGATATAAGAATTAGAGTTTGGAAGTCAAACATCAAAAAACGTCCAAGATGTTTGGAAATGAGTCATTGTGTGTGCTAGTGTGCCTTTGCATGTTTTATGTATTTATTGGTATCTAAATTGATTTGAGAGGGATCTAACATCTAGATGAAAATGTTTGGGGTCGAAAAGTGTGGGTCCCACTTACCAAGGATCATCCTAAGGGTCTTTGTAGAGGATACAAACCTGGGCAAGAAACTTCCAAAAGGCAATCCAAACCACAACCACCTAATAAAGAAAAGTCAATCAGTCGAGCCACGTCGATTGGGGGCGTGGATCCAGACTTATGTGTGGGAGATTAACCCTCAAATGTACATTTTTCATCCCAAATTATGCCCAACATCATACCACTTCAATCAAACGACGATATGTATATGTCAGCCATTGTTTCACACCTGCAACTTTTTGCAGGTGTCTCAGCCAAGGTGAGAGTGTTTTGGGAAATTCGCTTAAGGTCCTAATGAAGTCCTAGACGATTTTTGGTCTTTTAAGGTATATTAAGGTATTTATGACTCTAAACCCTAGACTTAGATCTCATTATTCAAAATCAGCACCACAAGATCAAAAGAAGTTCTATCTAGTGTCCATTGGAGCTTGAAGAAAGGTTGAAGCTAGGATTGAAGTTCTTCATTGATCTCCATCAATTTTGTTGGATTTATTCAATTATTGTATGGTGATTTTATCGTTAATTCTTCTTCCATTCAAGGAGCCAATTACAAAGGCTTTTCAAGGATGTTCAATAACATAGAATTTTATTTTGAATTCGAAGAACGGGTTCTTGCATGAAAATGCTTAAATCAATGTTTTATGAATTAATTGGCGTTAATTGGTAAGTTTAAGTTCAAAAATTACGTGAACCGATGTTTTCCTTGAATTACTAATTTTGTCTCTAAAGTGGGTGAATTGATTATGGCTTAATCTCATAGAATTTATGTGTAGATTTTATTGTAGTATGGGATTATGCTTTGATCCATGTCTGAATTGTTATATATTTCCTTAATAATGTTGACATTTATATTGAGCACTGTGGGATCATTGATACACTACAACAAAAACGATATTCAACTACAAAATTCTTAACTACGCTACAAAATTCATCACTATTTGTTAATTTTTTGTGATAGAAATGACTTTTTGTCTCTACATATATGAGCCTAAACTATAGTTACGAAACATAAAAGTTTTTTGTTAAATTTTCTCCTTAAAAGCTTCCCACCAAAACAAATTTTGGCACCATTTATTAAGTATTATTAACGACGAACTTTATGTAATTTGTGACAATTTATTTTGTCTTAAATAATTTGATAAGCTGTAACAAACTATATTTTGTCCTTAAGTTAGTTTTGTTTTGGAAACGAAAAAGTATCATCACAAACAAGATGTTGTTACTGTCACGACCATAGTCTAGACCCCAAATGAGACCGGTGTCGTTGACCTCTCGGAGGTCGCAGACAAGCCTACATACGTCATCGTTAAATCATCAAGGTTAATTTTAGCGGAAAATTTTGAAACTTTTAGTTAATTGAAGTATCCACAGACTTTATAGTTGGATATGTTATACTCATATAAAATTTATCATCTACATCAGTTCATAATCGTTCACAATAACCATCTAATACAAATATACTCAACTGAATGAAATAGTCATATGTGCATAAATATAAAGTTGCCAGAACGGCACCAATACAATGTCTTAAAATAATTAAGAAAGAAACGCTAGTTGAACATACTTCACTAGCTCATGCCTACGTCTGTGCTAGAATAAACCAGTAATCATCTTCGAAATCATGATGGCCTACCAAATATAGATTAAAGCTCCACGTTTGGATAACTATTGCATCGACTTGTAAGATCTAACATTCAGCTGTGTCTGAACATAAAAGTAGATAGTTGTATGGTATTAGTACACACTTGTACTAAGTATGGGTTTATGCAAGCACATACCAAGGACATGCATGATTAAGAATAGCTCTGTCCTAATGATATAATTTTTGGAAAGTCAAGTCACACGACTTGCAAAAATTTGACTATGAAAGTCATGCTATTCGAGTAACAAGCATGATCATACGTATCATAACACAACACATAACATATTACGTATAGCAAATAACATATTGCATATAGCACATAACATATTTCATATCATTCATTCGTATGCCATGAGACCTTGGAATCATGGACTTGACATTAGGACTTCCCAAAATGAGGTTTAAACAAATGGGACCTCAACTAGGGAGCCTTCTTTAACAAACACAGAGTCTTGTTTCATTCATTCATACGTACTTCATTTTCATTCATTCATATGGTAGTGCAGCCACCACTACAACTAGGATGTAGTTTAAGAATCTCATCATGTTCGAAGTGCAATGACCAAGAATAACCTAGTGTTATTACTTAAGTCTAGATCACCTCTTCATTATCCTAGCCTAAAACCTTTGGTTTCATTGATTTTATTATGTGCATTCGTTGAGGCTGGCCTCATTCTTTATTTGGGAACTTTAACCTTAACCGACATAGATAATGTGAGCATCATGAAATCCTGTGTGAACTCCCCACACCAAAAAAGGGGTCAAATCACCAGCGAAAATGAAACATGCTAGCGTATATAGGGAATTGTACCCTGCTTGATCCTTATATTGGCAGTATAGGTTCAAAGAGTAGGAGATATAAAGATACCCATACCAGGCATGCGGGACAGTCTCATCTCATGAGAGTAACGTGAACCTCCGCCCTTCCCGAAGGAACGCATCACCGCTCATATCTAGCCTATCGGTGCTCAGTATAAAGTTCCACTACATTCAACTGATACATCATGGTAGTTGGATTCTATCATAAGGACATCATAGCTCATTAGATGATTTCTCAACTCATAATTAGTATTAAGTATGCATTACCTTCAATACTTTCAACAGAGTGTTCATAGAGACTGGTCTCTTCATTAGCTTTACACTCTCATAGATGAATACGTTTTGGTAACATTTACTTAGGCTCATTTGAGATTGCTCTCATCTTTCACATTAGCCTCTTATCATATTGTCACCTCATTCATTAACTTTAACACATTTGTGTTTCAGAATTACTCAGCTCTTCACATGAATGTTCATTTCATAATATGCAAATGCACTTGTCCATTTAGTGTGTTTCACACTATTACTTAAACCTTCTAGGGTTATATCATTTTATCACAAACATCTTAGGATCACTTACTTTTAAACGTATGCTAGACTTATGAGTCCACATATATAAGCCAGGAGGCTTCATTCATTGTTTGTCTATGTGCTTCATGTTTACCCAAGATTATGTGGTACAAGACTTATGCATCTTATAGATATGCCAAGATATGGATTTCGATCTTTCGAGGCAGGATTCATTAAATATTTACTTACGTATGACTTATTTGTCAATACAGAATTGGGCAAGGGAAACCGATTTTGAATCCCTTGGACAACACTTAATCTTATTTTAAACTTGATAATTGCATTTTTCAGATTTGGGGGACCCTAGATTGATCCCCATCAACCCCATAATATTTTTTTTCTATTTCTCGTCTCCTTTTTCGTTTAAGTGATGGAGGTTGTGGGTTCCATTCTCAAAAAGCTCATTATTTTTCTTTTGATTTATCTCTTAAGTTTCTCACCTATCCAAGAGGTTGTGGGTTCAATCCCCACTCTCCACAATTATTTTCTAATTTATTTTTCTCCAACTCTCTCATCCATTCAAGAGGTTGTGAGTTCAATCCCCACTCACCACATCTATTTTTCCTTGAATTTTTCTCACGAAATTTTTATGAAATTTTCGTTTGGTGATTTCATGGGTTCAATCCCCAATAACCTCACATTAAAAAAAATGAAATTCATTCCTTTTAAAAGTTGGCCGAGACTACAAGCTGAAAATATAGTCTCCTCAAATCCATTTTTGTCTTAATCTTTTGTGATTATTTTAGCTTTCATGCAATGATGATGTCTTGGGTTGAATCCTTAGTTGTTTCACTTATTTTACATTCATTTTTCATCGCATTTTATACCACATAGATTGGCCGAACCCAACCTACCAAATGAAGGAAATTTGTTAACTATTTTCAACTCCTTGTTATTATCATTTGCACATTAGATCTTAGGACGTTTCATGAATCATTTGGTGCATCTTCAAGTATATTTTTTCATGGTTATATTCAGCCAAATATTACCATTTAATACACCAACATTACAACACTTTTGCACATCATGATATACACAAACATTTGCACAAACATCACTTTTCACATACTTCCGGTTCACATTAATTGACATGCTTACAATTCCAAACACATAATCATGACCACATTATAACGAAAATCACACTTTATACTTAAAATAAAACCAATCATACCAACAACGTGATCTCTAACCTAACTCAGATTGAAATCAGAAGGATACTAGGGACAAGGTGTTCGACAAGAACAGGAACAACCCTAGTTTCAAAATTCGTTGAATTCTTGGAAAGTAAATTCTATTGGAGAAAGGACTCGAGGAGAGAAACCCATACCTGATTTTAATGTTGTTCAACCCACGACATGATGCCCAAAAACATTCTCCAAAATATTGTCCATATCCAGAAACTCCAACATAAACCCGACGGAACTTTGCTTTACGTTTTTGGTTAGCTTGTTTGTTTACATTATTCGTGTATGTTCTTGAAGTGTGAAGAACTTTTGTAGATTTTCTATTCTTGTGTTTTGATTAGGAAGAGAGAACATGAAAGAATGACAGAGAGATTCAGATTGTTAGAGTGGATGAAACGTGAAAATGAGGTTCCTTAAGATTAGGATTCTAGTTGAGACTTAAACAATGCATGGTTTGTTAAAATGTTAAAATCTTTTTTTTGAATTATATGTTAAATAACAATAATTCCCTTACAAAAATAAGATTATAAACCTCAATTTAATCCACTTAAATTTTTCTTGATTCGAGGTTCGAATTCGTGATGTCCCCATCGCGAAAACAGGTCTCTCCAGATCGACCCGACCCAAATCGCCCCATTAACTAATTAATTAATAATAATAATCTGATTTTTATTTTTCTTAAATTAGCAATCAAATATAAATTAATTAAACTAATTACCAATATAAATAATCAAGTTAAATCCTTGCTCCCACCTAGGTTTGAATCCAGGTGGAGCAAGATTTTCTCAATGGGCAATTTCAGCCCATTCTACCCGAAATGCCCCTCCACCTTATTAATTAAATAATTAATTACATATTAAGTGTAAGTACGATACTACTCTTAGCCTGGAAAAAAACTATTTTACTCGTAGACCCTCTAAATTTAAGATTCCCCTTTTTAAGTCTGGTAAAGACTCATCCGAGTAAATCTTCATATTCGGGAGCCGTTCATGGCTGGACCCAACCTTTTCTATCTCAAATAACTCCTCAAGTTAGTTGGCTTGGCTGTCGCAAGGGTTCAGAGGTCTGGTTCTATGCGCATAAATCTGTGTAAACCCGGTCTAATAGTAGGCATTCTAGATAGATTAAGCATTACTTAGCATATCCATTTTTAGAGTTGTTACATTTACATTTGTGAAAAACTAATCCCATAGTCACACAACTTATGTTTTAGAGGCCAAAAAATATATTTATTTTTTACCTTAATAATTGTCGCTTATGTTATACATAATTACTGACGTTTAATCTATCCTCTTTAATAAGTTAACGATTTAGAAACAACAAATTCGTCACAAAATAAGTTGTATTAAATTTTTTTTTCTTAAAGAAGACAATCACATGATCGAGAAACGCAATAGAGGTTTGTACAGTGAAAGAATACTATTATACCAACACAATAGTTCTTGTTGATATACTAGTCAATTTGACATAGAGTTTCTCATGTCTTTTTTTAATCTTTGAGGATCTCAATTTACTATACTTATTTACTCATTTTGATTTGTGTAATCTATTTTGAATTGATAGATAGTTTAAGAAAGAAAAATGGACCTCTGAAGCATTTGGTTAGATAATTGAAAAGAGGTATGACCAATACGACTCCGATAACTAATATAAACTTAGATTGCAATAGAAATCGTATTTCGAAATTAAAATAAGGCTACTACACTAGAAGTAGAAACATGAACAAACTGAAGTAGAAACCATGTCATTAATGCACTAACGAATAACAATAATTGTCAATAATGCAAAAAAACACCAAAATGCCTACAACTGCCAATATCATAGAACACAACCACCACATGCAACCATTATGTATAGAATGCAACAACCAACATCCATGTTCAATCAGCAACAATTGTCCAAAAAGAAAAAGCAGCTATGACTTCAACAATGAACAAAATCCTTTGACAGGAGTGTAACAACCATGGGCAACGATGCAAGGAAGAGTAATAGCTACTGCTAAAAACCAATAACATGAAAAAATTGAGAAAATGCTAGATTATATAATCTGGTTTTCTAAAGAAAAATTCTGCCTAAATACATTAAAGGATACTATTTTTCTAATATTCTCAGTCCCCTATTTAATAGTAGAATAAAATACTTTTTGTAGTAATTCTTTTCGAAAACCATTCCCTGCTTGACATGCCCCATTCTAGTGATCTAGAATACTTTTCGTGTAAGTATCATATGATGGTGATCAAGAAGAAGAACAAAGAGAAGAATAAAAAAGTTAAAAGGGAGATAATACATACATTAGAAGAAATGGAGAGTCACTTTTAACAATCAATGGAAGGTTAAATTATCAAATCATGGTGGTCGTCATCATAATCTGTCTCATTATCATCATCTTTATTAATACGTTTAGTACCTTCATTTCTGTCATGATCACTAATGTAATATACTATAGTTTCATAATCTTGATCTGAATCTTTTTGTATTGTAGTCAACTCCATGCCCTGTTTGAATCTCCATCTCGACCAAACTGAAATCTAAGATAGTCGAATCCCCATCACCTCTATGTAACTGGTTTGGGACATCCTCAAAATCGTTGTCAATCACCCTAATTTCAACTGAAACATCTTGATACACATAAACATTAGTAAAAAAGAATTCATCACTTTCCACAACAATATTTTGAATCTCTGGGACATCATATATATGCCTATATTCAAACTTTTGCACAATTTGCCAATTCCCTCATAATTTTGGATCATCTAAATAAAAAACCTGCTTCACTTGTGTGGCTAGTACAAAAGAATCATGTTCATACCAAAATCTCTTTACATTAACACTAATGAATTTGTTATGTTTCTGCATCCCTGCATTCTTGTGAAGATCAAACCACTTGTATTTAAATAAGACAACTCGATCTCCATCAACACACTGTAACTCAATGATGTCAATTATTATACCATAAAAATTAATCAACTCATTTTCATGACAGCTTGCAACAACTATGCACTATTTTAACATTTTCGTAATTCATCACGACTTCGAATATGATACCTAACACAATTAACAATACAACTAGGACATTTTCTTCCATGCAAATCAGGTTCCATTGCCATAAGATATAATTTCTTGGGAGATATTGTTTTATCCTTAAAATACTATTGCATAATCTACAATGAAAAAGTATTGGATTCAATCAGTAATTAAAAAAAATTTAAAACTTCGAAAAAAACAATGTTATCATCTTAAAAAATCATTTAATTTTCTTTTGAACCATAGAGAAATTGTTCTCTATGTTTCCTTTTTATAATATCAGCACCTTCCTTTAAACAGCTAATTTTCATTTTCTCTGCATGTCAGAAGATAAACTATACATACGTGACTAAAAATAACAAAATATGAATGTAAATAAATAAATAGATAAATAAACTTTCTTAAGAAAAGTTTCTACTTCTTCACAATTATTCAACGCATACCATCGAGCCATATCAAAATCTTTCTGTGGTAAAGCATCATAAACTCCTTTGAATGGTCTAACATTATATGAAAATATGAGGATATTTTTGTTTATCTTTAAATTCATTCCAATAAAGTACACAATCATACTTGCAAGCATGGATTAAAGTGTATCCTAATCCCAAACCTTGCAGCATACATTTTTCTTCATAATGCGACTTTGGAAGAGTCTCACCATCAGGCAATACATCTTGTAGCAAATCCAACAACATATTAAAGGACTTGTTACTCCATTAATTGTACACTTTCAAGTGCCGCAATTTCACAAATTAAATGTTGGAGAATTTTTTACATCGTGGATACAATGCACTTTCAGCTTCTTTTAACAAAACTTCAAAATTCTTTGCTTCAGTCTTGCTCATATTATCACATGATTTATCATCAATTGTATCCTCTACAAGATTGAATTTTGATCTTTCACTAATTTCTGCTAACATGACATGAATATCGTTATTGGTGACATGTTCTTCATTTATTCTTTCCTCTTTTTCATCTTCAATGTAAAGTTTTGTATCATCATCTCTCACTTAAGTTTGTTGTCCATGGTAGTTCAAGTGAATATAATCTTTCTTAAATCCTATCAACAACAAGTGGTCATACACTGCATCTTTTTTTTTTTTTTGAAAATATATAATCAAACAATCATCACATGGACATTGAATTTTAGAGTTTCGATCAAAGCGAGACCAAACAAATTGCATAAAAAATTAAACTCCCTCAACATATCTTTTAGAGAATTTTAGAGAATTTATCCATATTTTGTCCATTATAAACTGAAAACATGCATAATCACATATTAATTAAACGTTATAAAAGGGTCAAGTATTCATTATCAATATAGTGAAATTAGTCTTTTGATTGCTTGAAGTTGTGTATGGATAATTACTGGTTCAAGTCAAAAGGGAACATGTATGGATAAAATACCAATTAACATGAAGAAGAAGGACATATACTTACTTGAACACTAGTGAGGCTGAGGTAATTCGAAAGCATCAGCTAAAATTTGTACAAAGGTGGGTTATTAGAAGGTGGACAACCAAGCTTCTTATCATGTGGTGTTTTTAATGAACGTTGGCATGGAGTATATCCAAAAGTCAGGTATTTAATTATATAAAATTACAACACAAAATCTTATTATGTATTTAATACTCATTTCTCCTCTTTAGTCGAGGTTCCTTCTCAATTTTTTTTATGTATAAGCACGATATCATTTTTTTAACAAATCGACATTGTAGAACCACATTAGGGCATTCAAAGCATACTTATAACTATATAGTGTGTTTCATATCATGTTTTTCTAAACTCACTACTCCCCTTTAGTCGAGCTACCTTCTCATTTTTTTTATATATCAACACGATACAACTTTTATTTATAAATTATATGTCTCATGTTTAATTAAGGAACACTTACACTCGTCATGTGGTATCTAAAACGTCTAACAATGTTATTTTCATCAAATCGACATGTTGGAATTACGTTGGAGCAAGACGTATAAAGCTATATAGAGTCTTTCATCTCATGTTTCTCCAAATTCACTCCTCCCATTTAGTCAAGATACCTTTTCAATTTTCATATATAAAAATGATACATTATAAAATAAAAATTATATGCCTCGTGTTTATATATTGAAGACTTACACTCTTCATGTGCTATCTAAAACGTCTGACAATTTTATTTTCAACAAATTGACATTTTTTAACGACGTTGGGGCATGCAAAGCGTACTTATAGCATATAGTGTGTTTCATACCACATTTTTTAAAACTCAATCCTACCATTTAGGCTAACTACCTTCTCAATTTTTTTATATATAAACACTATACATTTTTCATATATAAACGATATGCCTCATACTTAAATAAGGAAGACGTACACTCCTGATCATGTGCTATCTAAAACGTCTAACAAACTTATTTTCATCTAATTGAAATTTTTGAATCACGTTGGGGTAAGACATTCTTATAGCTATATAGAGTGTTCAATCCCACTTTTCTCCAAATTCACTCCTCCAATTTAGTCGAGCTACTTTCTTGATTTTTTATTTATAAACACGATACATTCGTATATATAAATTGTATGCCTCATGTTTAATTAAGGAAGACTTATACTCGTTATGTTCTATCAAAAACGTCTAACAATCTTATTTTCAACAAATTGACATTTTGGAACGACGTTGGGGCACGCAAAGTATACTTATAACTATATAGAGTGTTTCATACCACGTATTCCTAAACTCACTCCTCCCCTTAGTTGGCTACCTTCTCGATTTTTTATATTTCAACACGATACAGTTTTTATATATAAATTATATGTCTTATGTTTAATTAAGGAACACTTACACTAGTCATGTGCTCTAAAATCACGACACTTTTTTTTAAATAAATCAGACGCCACATATTTTAAATAAATCATATAGATAGTTAAATTTTTTTTAAAAAAGTTACTTTTTATTGCATAAATGTATACATTAAATAGGGTGTGGGATTTTTTTCCTATTTCTTTTGTTATTTATTTATTACTTAATAATGTTTTAAATACTCTGTATATTAAAACCAAAAAGTATTATAATTTGTTCCCACAGAAATAACGAGTACAACTTTTTTAAAAAAAATCTCGTCTTCCTCTTTTTTATGGGGCTTCAAACATATTGCAAATTCTCACCATAAAAATGAATCAACATTGCGCTAATAAAATGAAGTTTTGGTGCATATATTTTTGAAATATCCATCTATATATATAGATATATAGATGAAAAGACTGATCTCATAATGAAGAAGGATTCAAGGTCAGATTGAAGATGCGAACTAGAGATGAACGATTTCGCTTTTGTTTGCTTGAACGATGTTGAGTACATAAACCATCTAGAAACAAAAACTGATATACAAAGTTATGTATTATGATTCATGTATGAACGATTTCGTTTGTACTGTTCTTTTTGAAGATGTTAAATATTTTTCTTTTCTTTCCATTTAAATTTTTGTTCATTGTCAATCTCATTGTCTTTTACAAGTTGTATGGCTTTTGGAATAATTTCAGTTTGCTTTTATATAATGTGAGTTTCAACTATTGACTTAATATTTGAATAGTTGAAATGACTTTAAAATCTCAAAACTGTCTATAATCTCACTCAAAAACAGGAGCGAGCCATGTCAGCGGGAGGAAGTATCAATAAGGAAAAAACAGTAAGTGGGAAAACTAATACAACTATAGAACATGGTGATGTATCAAATACATGTACTCCGACTAATAACGTGGGTAATATAACTTCTTATACTAATCAGTATATATCTATATTATATAAACTCAGATATCCTTTCATGATTATAGAGACCTTGCACGCCTAGACTTATGTTAAAGAAATGTCCATTCAAGATTACAAAGACCTTGATTGCCTTGACAAATACAAATCGATATTATATATAATCAGATGCATATACAACTATTATAAACATATTTTTCCTAACCATATGATACAACAAGAATTAAGAATGGTTGAGGAAAAACCAGGGGAAAAGGTCTTGAAAAACTGAAGAGAACTTTGGGGAAAAGGATGGTGATAGAGATCCCACTTTGTAAGGGGAGGCCAGTTAAGGAGGCCAAGTCATCAAAACTATCAAATGAATTGGGAATAATTGCACAAAATTGTCTTGCAATTCCAAACAAGTGGAGGGAACTTACAACAAAGGAAAAAGATTCTACTCTGTTTAGGTGTAATGTATGATTTTTGTACTTTTTAATCTAGTATAGTCATAATATTTATGTTTGATTTTTATTTTTATATTTGTCCCTTTGGAAATATACTTTTTCAAGAGGAGTTTGAAAATAATTTGGACAAACGTTATGTCAAAGATAGTTGTGAAGACATTCTAGAAAATAGGAGTCGATTATGGCATTATAAATTTTAAAAGATGTTTGACAGTGCATGTTCTTAGGAAGATGCTCGTAAATGGTATAACTAACCTCTAAGAATTGGATTAGGATTTGCGACATGTGGTGTGATCCAAAACATAAGGTCACTCATATTCAAATAAATACACAATATAGTTATTTCCAGGTGGATTGAATTATAATTGTATATTCGTTATAGAAACGATGTCACGTAAACAAGGTCAATCGACCAAAGCTCAAATGTAATAATTTCATGGGATCAAAAGCATTTGTAGCTGCACGTGCTGAAATTATCAGCATTATTTTTTTTTCTCGCTAGTGGTGATTTAGTGTTGAAACTATTGTGAATATCATCTTTTATGAATATGTATCAAAAAAATTTTGTTTCTTACTTTGTGGAAGAGACTACTTCATTGTCCTCCTATGATATCAATTTTTTATTTTATTTTATTGGGTGAACAACGTGAAGGGGTAGAACCTGATATAATTGAGTTATACAAAAAAAAACCACTACTCAATTTTAAAGGGTTGGTCATCTCAACACGCTGAAACTAACTATGTTAGAAAATAAGTATTTTAATGACATATGTAATATACTTTATTCTATGTTTATCATAAGGTCAAACAAATATATTTTCTTCCACAATAGTATGAATGATTTAGAAGCTATATACACTCCGGAATGAGAGTCTTCAATAACTATTGATGAGATTGTGGATGTTGTACTTGGTAAAAAATCGAGATACATAAAAGGTCTTGGTTATAGTCCGAAACCTGATACTACTCGAGCAACTCAAAGGAAAGCGGAAGAGTTAGAATATTCACTTAAAAAGGTGAAGGAGGAAGATGCTACTGTTTAACAAGACTTATAGAAATGAGTTAATGCATTGGAAAACGTGGTAAGAACCAACAGTCTCAACTAACAACTCTAAACTCATAATTGGAAGTTGTATTAGCACGTCTAGATGATATTTTGAAACAAGTACAACAGTTTATGAGCTCATCACTATCAAGGTTAGACATGGTACACTTTAAACTATAATAATTCTCATTACAACTTGTTTAGCTAATTTATAACTATGTATCATTTTCTTGACACATCAATCAATGAACTTTCTCAAGTTATCACTTCAGGTACAATAATAACTATGTTTCTTCAAGGATAATTGTGTTTCAATTTGTTTTGTTAGCTTTCCCCTACAACAAAAAACACTATGTACACTCTTGAATCTAATATGCTGTAAAAGTGATCTTATTCCCTAAATTACACTTTTAAAATTCAACACAGGCTGTATGAGTGATCTAATTGTAAATGTTTTTTATGCATAAATTACCTTATTTGTGAAAAAAATCTTAAAATTTTGTTTACACAAGTTGTGAAAGATGAAAAGTATGACGAACTATTATAGAAGTGTTTTTGCAATGATATTTTTGACAAGCAACCTCAGTTTTATTACTTCTTTTCTTTTTTGCAAGTTTAGTATATCTAAGTTACATTTTTCTTTAAAGCGTAGGTAATGAGATATCATCTCATGAATCTTATTTTTGTTGTTCTTAGTTAATATATGATGCTATTTTTTAAAGATTTTATATTATTATATTACTTCTTTTGGTATATTATTAACTTTTAGCGCTGATTTTTTTGTACATTTTAAGACGATCACATTTTATTTGTAAAAAGTCTGACATTTTGTTACATAGCATAAAATTTGTCCAAAAAGTATCCTAATTATTACCAACAAATTAACTTTTCATTTTATGACGATTGCAATCGTCGCTAACTATGACAATTTCTAGAGACAAATTTATTTCGTTGGTGAAAGTAATTTCTTAGTGACGATGTTATATTTTTTAGCAACAAAATGACAAGAAATTAGCATTGCCACTAATTATAATAAGTGAAAAAACGATAATGTGTATCTAGTGACCAAATTTATTTTGTTGGTAAAAGTAGTTTCTTAGTGACGAAGTGATATTATTTAGCTACAATATGACAAGAAAGTATAGTTGTCACTAATTATAATTAGTGCCAAAATGATAATGCGTATGTAGTTACAATTTATTTCGTTGGTAAAAGTAGTTTCTTAGTGACGATGTTATATTATTTAGCTACATAATGGCAAGAAAGTAGCGTTGTCACAAATTATTATATTTACTGATAAAACGATAATGCGTATGTAAAAGGTAGTATTTAGTGACAAAATAATATTTATTCAATGATGATATAATATATGATTGGATACAAAATAAATCATCACTATTTCATATAAATTACTAGAGACGCAATCATTGTCGTCACCATTATAACTTCTTTAGTGACGAAACAATGTTATTACCTACAAAAAACATTAATTCTATGCCAATCAAGTTTTTCATGAATCAAATGTTTTTAGTGGTGAAAAATCATTTCGTAGACAATTTCAGGTCTAATTTGTGACAAAACACTAATTTGTCTCAATATACAGTTAGTTACCCATGCTTTAGGGACGCAAGCTTGACGAATATTTTCTTGTCACAAAAATCTTTTTGTCACAATATATGAGTTTAAAGTTACAAAATATTTTGACTCAAATAATAAAATTTATTGTGGTGATATGGATGGATTGTTTGATTAGTATTGTGTATATTATCATTTGTAAGAATCACTTCTTTTGTGAATTGATTGGAAATGATAAGGAAGCGGATGATGGTTATGGGAAATAGGTTAGTTGACCTAATTCCTTTGTTTAGAATAGAATTGATATTTAATTGTAATTTATTTGTCTGGTACACTCATGGTGGTAGTGCTTATGTGTTCAATGTTATGACCATGGCCTTGTCGGCATTAATATGTGAATTATAGTGTTATCATGTTCAAGCTTGTATTGATGAACAATGTGAAGGATGATATGGTATATGTGCATGTGTGAGGTGAGAGTGTGATCACTCTAAATAATGGTATGATTATGCTATGTATTGATTGGTAGACTTAGGTCCCTCTTCTTGATGCATAATGTTTATGTGAATATGTGATCTCTTGGATTGGTAGGTGATAACGTTCAAATATACTACTTGAAAAGAAATACAAACGATCATGTGCAGTATATTTATCCAACTATGAGTCGGGGTCGATCCCACAGAGAATATGGAAGAATATTATCAATAGCAAATATTTAACTCGATAGTCGTTATATAAAAATGGGGGGTTTTAAATTAAAATTAAAATTAAAATAATATAAAAATAGCTTTGAACTATGTATTTATTTATATCCAAATTAATAATAATAACTAGGAATGTGTTCCCTATAAGCTCATAACGTTGTAATCGTAGTAATAATAATTCTTCCTTAGTGTCATGCATGCAAAGTGATAAGTTATGTATATTTAAATCCTTAGTCCGGCATCTAGAGAATTTCACCTCGTACCTTGGTCCGACAACATGTGTATAATTTACTAACCCTTACCTTTACTTCATATTAAACATCATAATCGATGTATGGCTTAGTTATTACTTCGCACCAATTGACACTAGTGTATTAGATAGTATCCCAATAAATCTATGTTGATAATTCTTTTCTTATTAACTAGCTCCTTGGTCCGGCAAGTAGCATCAAGGCGAATTGTAACACTGCACTTGCTAAAAAAACTTTTAAGCGAAAGAATTATCAATACATGCAATAACCTATTTGAGAATTGCTTAATTACTATTCATACTTTGTTAATCGTTCATGGTTCCCACAAACCTAATTGTGGAGGTTAGATACTCATTATTTCAAAACACAATCAAATTTATTATAATAAATATACTTGTGTTAATCATAAAAAATTTAAAACAATGCCTAAACTAACTTTTACTAATCACGAATACAAATAAATAATAAAGGAGAAGATAGAATAAACCATAGTTCGCCGCTCTCCACGGCGGCTCTTACAAAGCTCCAAAGCTAGAAGAAAATGTATATTATATTTTGTATCTTGTGTCTTTGCTTCCTTAAATAATAATTTCCCATGCCTTATTTATAGATGTAGAAAACCCTAAATAAAGAATTGAGTCCAAAACAATTAGGAATCCCAAACCAAATAAAACAGAGTTCTTATTCCTTTTTCTCTGCGTGAACAGTACTGCCATCTCAATTAACGATTCTGCGCCGCATTTATTAGCTAGTACATTGAGGAATTCCACGTGGCAGGCTGGAAACTTGTTCCTAAATTGTTTTGCAATTCGCAGCAGCAATATGTGCTTATATATAAATATATTATTTTATTCACTTTAATTCATTATGATTTGATCCATGTCTCAATTGCTATATATTTCCTTATAATGTTGATATTTATATTGAGCACTGTGGGATCATTGATACACTACAACAAAAATGATATTCAACTACAAAATTCTTAACTGCACTACAAAATTTGTCACTATTTACATGTGATGTCATATGTGTATTCTTCTATTCATGTTGTCTTAGGTGATCATGTTAGACTATGACTTTGACCATAGGTGTATAGTTTTAGGGTTGAGTCTTGGTTATTCCTACATGACTATATGAGTATATATTTGTTACATTAATTATTTTATGATAGCATAATATCACTTGAAAATGTTAGGTTTGTTCCTATGTAATTCTAGAATGTCTTGCATTACGAGTTAAAAGTGAAGTATGTGGTGTCTTGTCTTTGTTGACTTGTGTCCCTTGATATATATATATATATATATATATATATATATATATATATATATATATATATATATATATATAATATATATATATATATATTATGAATGTGTGATGTCTTAATTTAGGGTGTTAGAACTCTTAGTCATGAATGTATTAATGAGATGTGAACTTAAATGAACTTAAGAGAGTCTTTTATGTGAAAAACTTTACTTAGTGGTAAATGTTAAGATTGTTGAAAGTCATGGTATCCTTTAAAGAAAAGGACTGATAGACTTACGGTTAATTGGGTGGAACGGAATCATATTAATACTTAGGAAGTCATCATGAGCTTCTTGTCTCCATTGTGAGGTAGCCCTAGTGGACCTTCTTTGGTAGGGTAAATGTGATTGGGTTATCAACTTGTTACTGAACCCTCTTATGTCAACCTACTGTGTGGATTACTCTACGAGAAAGAAGGCTTTTACCGCGTGAGTATGGTAAGGGGAAGTAGTTCTAGTTAAAGAGTGAGATTAGATTACAAAATTATGCCCTTCATATTCCTTTACCATGTGCCTACATCGGATGTGTCTAAGTTCTACCCTTGGCGAGTATAACAACCTCATCAAAGTAGGATAGAACAACGGATTCCATGCCTATTCTAATCATATGGGATACCTAATAGCATTAGAGAAGTTTATGAGGTTTAGGTAGTTGTATGGGACGCTATTTACACATTGCACAATAGACTTTGAAAATGTTACTTGGAGTTTCTAGGTCTTGTCCCAGACCATAACTTGAATTTTATTTATGTGTTTAATGTCTCCTAAATGAACTAATGAATTTAATGACTTATGTTAAAAAATTATGTTAAATAAATAAGTACTTATTTACAATAGGTAAGGGTTGTCTAGTTAAGGTGCGAAGGGGGCATAGGTTTTGTCACTTCGTATCTTACATAGATGAATCTTAATAATGACTCTAGATAGGGAAAATGGTTGAATATGTACACGTGATCTAGACTTAGGTAGTCTTAAGGATTATTTAGGTAGTCTTTAAGAGGTCAATTATGAACGTTATCTTCTTGATTTACTTAAGAAACTCGTTTGATAAAAGAATATCCTATTATTTATATGTTGATGTGTATGATGTCTTGTAACTGCGTATATGTCTTATTATAAGTAGTCTTGAGGGTTATTTAGGCAAGCTTATGGTGGTTGTCTAGGAGGTCTCTCTTTGTGTTGCTTAAGTAAGTCTTAGGATAGCTTTAAGTGGAAAACGACATGCTAGGAAGTGTTAAAAGGGAAGGGGAAGCAACATTGAAGAACTCCATTGTAACAGTAAAGAACTTCCCTGTAAAGTGAAGTGAAGCTATTGTAAAGTGCTTCCAAAAAAATGATAAATCGTCTAAATTTTATCTTATGTGTTTCTAACTTGTTAAATGTTTTTCTTAGGATTATATTATTATATTTAAATGAAAAGATGCATATTTTCAGTGAATGTCCGTTTTCATGATTTTCATGCATTATGTCATACTTAGTAAATGTGGTTGGATTAAACCATGCTTGAATCTATCTCTATTGTTGTTGGTAGGTAAGGAGCATTTGGGAAGCAAGACATGAATTGTAGTATCATTCAAGTGACGTTCAAGTTTTTCCTCAATTTACTCGAGGGATTATATAGATGTCTTTTATGTTTCTATTTAAAGTATTGTAATAGACTAAGTATTTTTATATTCGTATTGTATGGGTTGTGTCCCAAGTATTCTCGTGTCTTAATTTTGATGAGACTGATACTTTGTATTTCCTATGATTTTATATGAAAGAGTTTTAAGGACTATGAAATGTTTTGTGAAAAGTTTTAATTTCACACTACTTTTCACTATGTATATGTGATGAACGATATGTAACTGCTTGTACAAGACGTCCGAGAGGTCAAGTACGCCCGTTGCAATCCCAAATTGAGCCTAACTTCTAGGTTGTGTTTTCGGGATGTGACATATTCAAACTTAAAAATAGACTTAAATAACAATTTTAATTCCTTGCAGCGAAATAATGTTGATGTAAAACAGGATTGACATCACAAGTAAGCCTAGAATGTACATATACGACTAATCTCCTACAACAGTAATTCTGTCCAACAACAAAAATTTATGTCGCAACTTAGATTTGATACAACAAACCAAAAAATACATTTTTTTACTAAAGTACATAATCAAAACAGTTACAGTTGAATAGACATGATTTCTACTTCCAGAATCTGGACAGAACTTTTCATATGTTGCATCCCATATTTCAAATTCATAATAGCAAAATTAAAGTTTTAAATAGGCATAGGAGTTGTACGTATATGAATTAGCTTTCTAAAACATATTTATTAACTGTAAACAAAGCTCTATAGAACGTGATATCCTTGAAATACCAAACACTACACAACATAAAAATAGATTTTTTCACTTAACAAGAAAGAGTGTATGTGTTTAGAATTCAAGAAAAAAGGAGCTAGTTTTTCTCTTGATTTTTGAAGAACAACTATTTACATAATGTTCTAATGTTCATATACTTCAGGAGAGATGAAATTCACAAGAGGAGGTGTGAAGATATATAGCTACAAGAGTGATCCTTTTCACATGGAAAGATGTCACCAAAAGGGGTGATCCAATCAAATTGTTGGCTACCCAAAAAGCATAAATATATACCCATATTTATATACCTTATGCCCACACTTCCAATGTTTTTTGTAAATATAATTAGAAAATTACACAAATACCCCCATACAATAAATTAAATTAAGATACCACTTACGTTAAGCAAGGCTGCAAGTATCACAAAATTTCACGTCCCCAAAATGAAAATAAAACATATTAGAGTATTTCAGCAACAGTGTGTCGAAATGCTAATCTCGGTCTAGTATTTTAGGGGTGTTACAACTCTCTCCCACTTACAGAAATTTCATCTCGAAATTTACCTTAGACTAGTCCTGAAAGAACTGCGGACATTGTGTCCTCATTTCTTCTTCTCTCTCCATGCATCTTGTTTTACAGAATGGTTCCTCCAAAGTACCTTTACTAAAGGGATTCTCTTGTTCTTAAGTTGATTTACTTCCCGAGCTTGAATTAGGATAAGTTCTTCATTACAGGTCAAGTTAGGATTAACCTCAATAGATTCAACTAGAAGAACATGAGATGGATCAGAACAGTATTTTCTGAGCATAGGATCATGGAAGACATTGTGGATCTTATCTAACTCTTGTGGTAAATCCAATTTATTTGCAATTTGTCCGACCCTTTAAAGTATCTCAGAAGGTCAAATAAGTCGAGAACTAAGTTTTCTTTTTCGGACGAATCTCATAAACTTTTTACACGGAGACACCATTAAGAATACCTTATCTCCTACTTGATACTCAATGTCACGACATTATCGATCAGCGTACGTATTTTGTCTATCCGTGAAATCTTTAAATGATCGTTGATAATTTTTATCTTGTCCTCTGTTTGATGCATCATTTCAGGACAAACAAGCTTTCTTTCACAAAATTTTACTCCAACAAAGAGGGGTCCAACATCTTCTTCCGTATATGGGTTCATAGGGAGGCATTCAAATACTTGATTGGTATCTATATTGTAATAAAATTATATCAAAGCCATTTTTTTTGTTCCAACTACCCTCAAACTCCATAATGCAGGTTATCATTTTCATTGAGGTATGGTATCCATCTTTGAACCCTTTTCCGTTAAAGGAGTCATTTCCAAATTATTTCAAAAAGGGTTTTGAAACTCTACTTTCTTCTATCTTTGGTTGTAAGCATGGGCTTCAATATAAAAGAGTTTAAATTATTCAAACGTGATTCTTCTAATATTAATTGATGATTTAATGTAAAATCCCTTATGAACTCATGTTTATTCATATTTATTTGTTGATTATTCAATGTCAAATCCCTAATGAACTAATGTTTATCCATATTTCTAACTTTTAGTTTAAAAAATTGGTTAAATGAATATTTTTGTGTAGGGTATGGACTTTTGTTTTGTTGTGTTTTTAATATTATTTAGATACTGGTCTAAGAGCCTTATTGTGATGGAACATAGAGAATTGGTTATAGATTGTGATGGCTTCATTATATTGTGAGTTGAATATATAGTGTAATTCTTATAATAAATTTCTCTTCAATGGTATGGTCCACCTTCTTGGTGGTGGTGTTTACTTGATGAATTTAATGATAATTATTATTTATTTTAAGTGTGTCTTTGAAGGAGTAATATGTAAAATGAATCGATATAAAATATGGTTCTTATATTGTGTATTATGAAGATTGAATTACATGTTGTCCTTAGACTATGCCCATTTGAACTATATTATTTTGTGAAGCATGTTAAGTGTGTGCATTGACGAATGAATTTCTAAAGAACATATAGAAGTTAGTATAAATGAAATTATGCTTATATGCAATATGATCTCACATGTACACACACACACTTAAGTGAATAAATGAAGCTAAGTTAAGTATGTGGAGGAGTTTTGTTGTGGACACTCTTCGTGATTTGAGATGAAGTGTTTAGAAGAAACCTCACTACATCCTATGTGATTTCTAAGATAGGTCAGAGGATGAACACCCTTCGTGAGTTTATATTTGGCGTTCACTAGTTATCATTAAGCCATATTCTATAATATTTAGAATTCTTGAGGGTGATGTATAGCATCGAGAGGATATGAAGAAGAGGTGGTTACACATCGTAAGTTAAGATGTTGTATACCAATATAACTCTGAGATGAGTACTCGTCATTAGTAGAGAATGAGTTAATTATTAGCAATATACTTATTCCTTATATATGTGCGTGCATAGGTGTAGCTATTGGCAAGCAATGTAAAAGCTAAGAGAATGACCTTACTCTAGGAAAGTGAAGATCCCTCATCCGACAGGTTTTAATATCGGGATTCTATTCCTACCACTTGTGGTCTATGTCGGTTAAGCTAACTCCCAAAAAAGAAATGAATATGATAAGTCTAATAAAGTTGTGTTATACTTTAGATATTTAGTGCAATGAGATGCTATTTATCCATTGCACTTGGTAGGCATTTCCAACAGGGGATTCTTGATGAGTATTATATGAATTGCATGAACTTATTGTCCTAAAAGAACGTTCTACTTAGGGTAGGTGGTTGAATGGAACACTATCTTTCCATTGCACTAACTAGACCTTCCGAAAGGGGAGAATGGTGCCAAGCCTTCAAAAAAAGTGTACTATTTAGGGTAGGTGGTCGTATGGGACACCATCTACTAATTGAAATAAGAAGGAATTTCGAAAGGGAGGCCTTGCTGTCTTATTTGGATGTTCTTCTAATGTCTTTTCATTGAGTGGTGATTGATCTCCAAAGGTGAGTAATCCAAATAGGGGTAGTCTTTACGATCACTTTGGTGTTTATTAAAGGAGGTGTTGGTGCATTTCCTTCCTGTTTTACCTTGGTGAGTCATAGGATGATCTTAGTTAGGGATCTGGCAGGGTTAAATTCTCATGTACGCTATCATGTTTTGTGTCACTTTGGCCGGTGATTCCACCTCTTTTAGGTGTGGGAGAGACACTAGATTTCATGATGGTCACATGTTCTATGTTGGTTAAATTTAAAGTTACAAAATAATGAACGAGACCAGCCTTAAATAATTCACATAAAGAAATGAATGATACCAAAGGAGTTAGGATAGGATAATAAAAAGGTGAGCTAGACTTAAGTAATAACACTAGGTTATTCTTGAACATTTCATAAAGAATCCTATAAAAGTCTTAAACTACATTTTAGGTATAGTTAGTGTATACCCTAGCTTATGAATGTATGAAGTGAAGTACGTATGAATGAATGAAGCAAACTTTGTGTTTACTAAAAAAGGCACCCTAGTTGACGTCCCATATGTTGAGCCCTCATTTTGGGATGTCTTAATGTAAAGTCCATATTCAAATGACTCATTGCCTATGAATATATGATATGAAAGATATTATGTGTTATATTCAATATGTTATGTGCATTAAGTAAGATGTGATGTGTTGTGTGCTATATAATAAGTATGATAATGCATGTTTCTCTCAGGGCATGACTTTCCCAATCAAATTTTGGAAAGCTAACTCACTTTCCTAATCCAAATTTTGAAATCTCACTAACTTCCCTAATCCCAATTTGGCAAGTCTACTGACTTGACTTTCCATAATAATGTTGTGAGGAAAGAGTTGTTTTTACTCATGAATTTCCTTGGTGGGTGCTTGCATGTACCCATACTTAGTACAAGTTTGTACTAATCACATACAATTTTACCATTTTAGGTGCATGCACAGGTGGACCCCAAAGTTTACAAATTGCCGTTGCGGCTATCCGCACGTGGATCTTTCATATGGAGTTGGTAGGACCTAATGCATTCAAGTATGTCTACAATTATTATTTAACTTAGATGCAGGCCATAGATACTGGAGAATGTTCCACTAGTCTTTCTTTCTGCTTTAATTTTAGACATTCTAGCGGTGCCATTTTGTCAATAATATGTTTAAATCAATTATTAAGTGATACTTTTTTTTTTATTTTCTCTATATTAGATTGTTGATTTTTGAACTCCTATGATCTGTTTAAAATGTTTACCACGAAATTATAAATAAAAAAGTTTAATTTTCCTCTAAAATTAAACTAGAAGAAGTAAGAATGACGTATGTTGGCTTGTCTGCGGCCTCTAAGAGGTCAACGACGCCTTTCTCGTCTTGGGTGTAGATTTAGGTCACGATAGTTTGGTCCAATGATTGACACTGCCAAGGTAGTGTCTCGACCAGCAATGGGTCCTTCTTGTGGGGCCTTTTGCAGAGCCAATAAGAAGTCGTAACTGGTCGTTTCCCACGTAAATACAACCCTTAACAAGTTTTAGGTCTTCCACAATATTTTCACCCAAAAAAATACTCTCAACTCGACCAAACATGCTAGGCCTCATATAGACACACATTGACCATCTTAAGGGCTATCTTTCGAACGCTTTGAGTTTCTTGGTCATTTGACCTCAAAACTTCTCAAAACTCCATATACCATCTTTAAACATAATTATAACTCATTCTAAGATTTCATATGATAATGAAATAGAGAATATAAACACGCATAGACACATTTGACACATAGGTGACTAGTCATCAAATGTTTTGGTCACACGTTGATGTTTGACTTCCAAATCACTTCAAACGTTACATACTGCTTCTAAACAACTTTATAATTCAATTTAGTACCTTATAACCTTAAGACAAACATGTCATGCTCTAGACACCTAACTCATTTTGGGGACTTACAACTTTATTATGTAAAAGTTTTAATTTTCAATATTTTTTATACCTATGATATGGAATGATGTATGCTAAGGGATACTCTGAGGCCTTTTTAAGAACAAAGACTCCGGTTACATCTAGGGGTTTTCCCCGATCGTGACAAACATGGCATTAGAACATGAGGGTGTGTTATATTACGAATGATGTCTCGCTAAACAACGTATACATAGAGTCTTGTTCATGAGTTTGAAGCCCTCCACACTTATGAATGGGAGGTTACGTGATGCTTAGGAAATTCTATCCTCTTCAATATTCTTGAAGACGTGTCTCGGGAGTCCTAACTTTATGTGTCCTTTTATTCTAACATTTCACTTGTTGTTGTAGGTTATGACTACTATAAAGAACAACCCTAGAAGAGTTGAAGTGGATATTTACAATGAGGGAGTTCCTCCCAAGACAAAGAAGATCCTCCTAAAGATCAAGATATTAAAGGTGAACAAGCTCCAGCTCATCCTCCTATTGTGATGGAGGGAGATATAAAGACATCTTTCATCAACATGGCTAAAGCTATTATTACTCAAGATGAAGACGTAAATAGTCAAGGTCAAACCATCGCGGCTCATGAAAACCGAGCAGTTAGACCTTGTGTGAAAAAAATTATAGTACCATAGTTTCTCAATTGAGGAACTTAACAAGGATGAACCCTCATATAACGTCCTAAAATGAACTAAGTTTAACAAGATCTTTTTGATTGTTTTTCAAGATAATTTTCATTTAAAATGAATTATATTTATGTTATAAGGTAGTGTTTGAGGTTATGTTGAGTTTGGAGGTCAAACGTCCAAGAACGTCCATGATGTTCGCAAAGTGTCCCTTATGAAGGTTTCATGTGTCTTGAGATGTTTTAGTGAGTTTTACATGTTCGTCTTAATACAAATTTATGTACGATGTTCATAACAAGTATATTAATTAGAATAGGGGTTTAACATCCGGGTATGACTCAACCTAGGACCCACAAGGGGTCCTTGAAGATGAACCAAGATGTCGAACCCAAGCTGAAAAAGTTGGGAAATCGATGCCCACATTCTAATGTTCGTAGACTCAACGACGCCGCATCGCTAGGGGGAGGCACAGTACCATACTTAGTGAGAGCATATCCCCCCATGAAATATCCTCTGAAGCAATCGACGTCCATGCAAAATGGTTCGTCGATCAAGCGATGCCAATTAGCTTGGGGTCATCAATTGGAAACTATAAATGTTTTTGGACGTCTTCTACCAGCTTGGGGTGCAATGGGCAAATTTACCCCAAGTCTTTTAAAACCATAGGACAATAGTTTTTATGTTTTTATGTTATATTAGATTAGTTTTAATTCCTAGTCTTTGACAAGACCCCTAAGTGCAAATATTTAAACTGCGTCTCTAAAGAAATCTCTCTCAAAGTCACCATTGGATCTAAGACTCAAATAGGGAAAGGATGTTCGGTTTGGACGTGTTCTTCACCAAAATTCATGGTTATCATTTTCATTGAGGTATGGTATCCATCCTTGTACCCTTTTCCATTAAAGGAGTCATTTCCAAATTATTTCAAAAAGGGTTTTGAAACTCTACTTTCTTCTATGTTTTGTTCTAAGCATGGGCTTCATCGTAAAAGTGTTTAAAAGATTCAAATGTGATTCTTCTAATATTAATTTATGATTTAATGTAAAATCCCTAATGAACTCATGTTTATTCATGTATAATAGTTTATTATTCGATGTCAAATCCCTAATTAACTCATGTTTATGCATATTTCTAACTTTTAGTTTAAAAAATTGGTTAAATGAATATTTTTGTGTAGGGTATGAACTTTTGTTTTGTTGTGTTTTTATTACTATTTAGATACTGATCTAAGAGCCTTATTATGATTGAATATAGAGAATTGGTTATAGATTGTGATGGCTTCATTATATGGTGAGTTGAATATATAGTATAATTCTTATTTTAAATTTCTCTTGAGTGGTATGGTCCACCGTCTTGGTGGTGGTGTTTTATTGATGAATTTAATGATAATTATTATTTTTTTCAAGTTTGTCTTTGAAGGACTAATATGTAAAATGAATCGATATAAAATATAGTTCTTATATTGTGTATTATGAAGCTTGAATTACATGTTGTCCTTAGACTATGCCTATTTGAACTATAATTATGTGAAGCATGTAAAGTGTACGAATTGACGAATGAATGTCTAAAGAACATATTGATGTTCGTATAAATTAAATTATGCTTATATTCAAGATGTTCTCACATGTACACACACACACATAAGTGAATGAATGAAGCTAAGTTAAGTATGTGTAGGAGTTTTATTGTGGACACTCTTCGTGATTTGAGATGAAGTGTTTTGTAGAAACCTCAATACATCCTAAGTGATTTCTAAGATAGGTCCGAGAATGAACACCCTTCGTGAGTTTATATTTGGCGCTCACTAGTTATCATTAACCCATTGCATATAATATTTAGAATTATTGAGGGTGATGTATAGCATCGAGAGGATATGAAGAAGTGGTGGTTACACATCGTTAGTTAAGATGTTGTATACCAATATACCTTTGAGATGAGTACTCGTCATTAGTAGAGAATGAGTTAATTAGTAGCAATGTAAAAGCTAAGAGAATGTCCTTACTCTATGAAAGTAAGGATCCCTCATATGATAGGTTATAATATCGGGATTCTATTCCTTCCTCTCATGGTCTATGTCGGTTAAGCAAACTCCCTAAAAAGTAATGAATATGATAAGTCTTCTAAACGAGTGTTATACTTTGGGAAGGTAGTGGAATGAGATGTTATTTATCCATTGCACTTTGAAGGAATTTCCAAAAGAGGATTCTTGATCAGTCTTATATGAATTGAATGAAATTAATGTCCTTAAATAACGTACTACATAGGGTAGGTGGTTGAATGGGACAATATCTATCCATTGCACTAACTAGACCTTCCTAAAGGGGAGAATGGTGCCAAGCCTTCAAAAAGAGGGTAGTATTGAGGGTAGGTGGTTGTATGGGACGCCATCTACCTATTGAACTAAGTAGGCATTTCGAAAGGGACGCCTTTATGTCTTATTTGGATGTTCTTCTAATGCCTTTTCATTGAGTGGTGGTTGATCTCCCAAGGTGAGTAAGCCAAATAAGGGTAGTCTTGAGGATCACTTTGGCGTTTATTGAAGGAGGTGTTGGTGTATTTCCATCATTTTTTACCTTGGTGAGTCATAGGATGACCTTAGTTAGGGAAACTCCTTAGAGAATGAGTTCTCTTCCTCTTTGATTTGCCTTCGGAGTTCACTTTTTTAGGGTAAAATTGGTTCACTTTAAAGTAAAGGTAGTTACTATAAATATTTAGAAGGCTTATTGTAAGGTGTCTCTTCTTGCTATAATTATGGAAGTATTAAATGATATTTCTTATGGTTTTTTGTTTCTAAATTCATGAATTCTTTAATTATTTTGCATGAAAGCATATTTTACTAAAATGTCCCTTTTTACATGTTTTTGCATATGTCACACTTAGTACATAATTTGTACTAACCCCATACTTTTCCATACTCCATAAATATAGGTTTGAAGCCTTTGGAATATTTGAAGGCAAAGCTTGGAAAAGCTACTCCCTCAAGATTTTGGAATGTCCTCATATATTTGAGGACATAGTCTATGTTTTCATTAGTTCTAAAATTAAGAATTATTATGTATTTATCTATCAATGTGAAGTGTCATGTCCCTAAGATATTATATTGTGTCTTTAAATTGGCTTGTGAAGATTAGATTCTCTAAATATTTATGAAAAATAAATTTTATTAAATGTCTTGAAAAGTTTTAATCCCCCACTACTTTTCATTTATTATGTAATGACCGATAGTTAAGAGCTTTTACAAGACCCAAAAGGTTCAGGTACGCCCAGTAACGACCCAAGGGTTCTCACTAACTTTTGGGTCTTTACCCCTCAAATTTTCTTTGGGTCTAAGGTGAATGAAGACCCCCTAGACTATGTTGATGAGGTCTATAATATATTGCATGCTACAGATGTGAGTTCAAATGAAAAGGCCGAGCTACTCGCATATCAACTTAAAGATGTTGCCGAAACTTGGTATATTTAATGGAAGGACAATAGTGCTTTTTCGAGTGGGTCACATATGTTGGTAAGTCATTAAGAGGGCTTTTCTTGATAGGTTCTTCCCAAGGGATAAAAGAGAGGTGAAAGTGGAAGATTTTTTAGACCGTCGTCAAGATGGTATGAGTGTCGTAGAATACTCTTTCAAATTAACTAAGTTTTCTAAATATGTCCCTTCATTTGTGTCCAATCATAGAGATGAAATGAGTCCTTTTTTCACTTGTGGGCCTAACAATCATGAGGAAAATAGTTGTTCGGCGATGCTTCATGACAACATTGATATTTCTTGTTTGATGGTGCATGCTAAATAAGTTGAAAAGATTAGGGTCAAGAGGAAGAATAGAGATGTTAAGAGGTCAAGGTGTTATGTAAGAGGTACTTCTAAAAATAAGTTGGAACTCCAAGTCGAGCCTAAGTTAAAGAAGAGGTTATCTAACAAAGATCCTTCTAGAATTCCTAAGGCTAGCAAGAACAGGTTGTTTAACCCTAGGTCCCAAGGGCGAAGAAGTGGTAATTTAGCATGACAGAAACCTACTTGTACCAAGTTTTGTTATAAGCAAATAGATGAATGTCTAGTTGGACGTGTAGTTTCTTTAGTTATGAAAAGAGTAGCAATAAACTGAAAGAATATCCTATGGTAAAGGCTAGAGTAATGGAGAGTAACCAAGCACAAGGAAGTGGTCCTAGTTATGATGGCTCCAAAGAAGAACCGCTTCTATGATCTCCTCTCTAAGGTGATCAAGAGGATTCTCCCGATGTTGTCACCGGTATGTTATAAGTCTTTCAGAAAACAAATGCCTATGATTTACTAGATTATGGTGCCACCATAAATTTTTTAACTCCTTAGTATCGACGAAGTTTAATCTATTACCCGATGTCTTGATTGAACATTTTTCAATTGCTACCCATGTGGGTGACTCTATTGTGGCTAGAAGAGTCTTTAGGAGTTTTCCTATATCATTGCCCAATAGAGTTACATTAGTTGATTTGGTAGAACTTGATATGTAGGAATTTGATGTCATATTGGGGATAGATTGATTACATGCTTTTGATGCTTCTAAATCTTTTAGAATAAGGGTAGTGAAGTTTAAATTTCCTATAGAACTCGTCTTAAAATGGAAGGGGGGAAACTCAATACCCAGAGGTCGAATTAGTTCGTGTCTAAAAGCTATATGATCTTTAAGGGATGTCTCTACCATATTGTATGGGTAAAGAGTCTTTCGTCCAAAGATCCTTCCTTAGACTCGGTACCCGTAATATAGGATTTCCCGGAAGTCTTTTTCGATGACTTGCCCGGAATACTTCCCGAATAGGAAATAGACTTAGGCATATATTTGTTGTATCATACGAAGCCTTTTAAATACCTCATTAACGGATTGCTTTGACACAATTGAAGGAACTAAAGATTGAACTAAAAGACTTAAAAGACAAAGGTTTCATAAAAACAAGTATTTGTGAAAAATTAAGGATGGATCTTTTAGGATGTGTATTTATTACCATCAACTACATAAGTTAACCATGAAGAACATAAATATTCTCCCTAAGATTGATGACTTGTTTGATCAACTCCAAGGGGCAAGTGTAGCACAACAAATGTCCATGACTTAGTGTCGGGCCTCACATGATTAACTAATCTCTAAATCATTCTCTAAGCGTGAAATAATGTGTTGGAACTTTGTAGGGAGTGTTAGGGTCAAAACATTAAGAAACGATCATGACGTCCAGTGAATTGTAAAATGTGAGCTAGTGTGCCTTTAAATTCTTCAAAGGGTTTTAAGTTTCATAATTATTTCAAATTTGATAAAAGGTGTTAAACATGAATTAGAGTGTGTTTATATTTGAAACGTTTGGGTATGAATCCCTAATGACCAACCTAAGGTTCATTGGAGAGGACCCTAACATTTGACCGAAAATTGTCAACTTGACAAAGGATAAGGAGGGAACCAATCGACAAGTCTTGAATGGGTCAATGGACCGTCAATGGTGTCTTTGGTGGACACATAGTCATTTTCAAAAAGTTGTTAAAATCCCACATTCTGAATCAAACCACATACTTCCAACATTGGTTGACGCCAAGTATATGGGGGTTCATCATTTGAGGGACGAGTTAAGTAGCCAATTTCGGTTACGCTAAGTCAAGTTATATAATTAGTTCATAAATTAATTAAGGTTTAAGGGGTGGATAAAAAAGTTATTTAAGGACTATATAACCTACCCTGTGCCACTAAACAAAATTAGTTTTTCATTATTCCCAAACCAATTCTCTCTAACTTCTCTCTACTTTCTCTCTATTCCAAAAACCACTTTTGAACAAAAAATCCAATCTCTTGATTAGGTATCAATGATACGATATATATTCTATCATTTTTGAAGGAATACAAAGGTATGGAAGAATTCTCTATTGGGATCTATTTCTCGGAGATGCTTTTAAAAATTGGTTTGCAATACTGAGTAAATGTTTGGTTTTCTTCAAATTTGTTGACTGGTCTTTCAATTTGATTTGATGTTGTTGCTTGATTATCATTGATAGATTATGACTGAATATTGGTTAATTTTTTTAGTTCTTAGTCTTTTACGTAGTTTTATAAAAGAATTCATAAATGAATCTTTTTCCTTGACCTTATGTTATGAATTGGGGTTGATTTGATTAGTGATGATTAAATTTAGTGTAGATTACTATTATATGATGATTTTATGTGAATTTATGGATGAATATTATTGTATTTATTGTAAGTTCTTGAAGGTGGCTTATAAATGCTACTTGGTAAGACTTTATATTTATGAGTTCTTTACTTCAATGATGATGGATTATATTTTATAATAATGTTCAATTAAAGTATTATATATTATTAGATTAAGAATATTATGATATGACAAATGTTATGTTATGAATATGTTGAATTGTGAGAGTATATTAAAGGCATGATTATACAAGGTTGAATATAAATCACTTGTGTGCCTTACTATGATATGATTATGATGTGTTGATCTCACAAATTATGGGTTGTTATGAAAGGAAATTCTCATGGAATACCTAATGAGCTAATTGTCATGACCCGTGACTATACAATATAAGAAATGGTATTTTCAAACCGTAGCATGGTGTATTTTGCCTCTTGGGAGTCTTATACAAGCCCTTTGAAATCAATCATCGCATGTCTATATATGAAAAGTAGTGCGGGATTAAAACCTTTCATAACAATCGCATAATATTCCAAAATCTCTTATATAGAAAATCTTAAGAAAAAAACTAAGTCTCATTTGCACACCTAAATGATCCTCAAGACTACTTAAAGCAAGATTATTTTTATTTCATTAAATAAACTCTGTACCTGGAATAACTCTAAGGGTTACCTAAGTATGATATGAAGAGACAACCCATTTACCCTCTTCAAGCCTACCGAAGCAATCCTCAAAGCTACTCTATATAACTACCTTTTCGTTAGATGCATTTATTTAAGTCATTAAATAATCAGTATGAACTTAAGGTACATTCACATTCAGGATACTTCACATAATTTTCAAGGAAGACCTAGGGAAACCACATACTAATACTTTCAATGCGTACTCGTACATTTTATATATAGCATCCCATTCCACTACCTAATGTTAGTAGAACTTCTCAATTACTAGAAGCCATCACACATGTTTATAATAGACATTAATCGACATAGATCATACTAGATTGACATGGACTTTAGAGTCTACCCTACTCAGATGGAGGGTATTCTACTTGCCAAAGGTAGAACTAGGACACATCCCATGCAGGCACATGGTTATGGAATATTAAGGGTTTCTTTGTACACTAGTCTCAACATATGTAGAGTCACTCCCCAAGCATACTCAATCAGAAAGGCATATGAAGAGCTACCATATAGTAGTCACTACCAAATCATTATACATCTTAACAAGGATAGGTCCACTAGGGATACCACTCAATGATCAATAAGGATAGCTCAATGAAATTCTTAGAGATGGTTTCATGTCGTTCCAGCCAACCAATCCCTATGTCCATCATTCACACAAGAAGTACACCGTTATGATTTTAAACCTCATGAATGTCATAACGTTTTTTCTAGTTTGAAGATTGCATATTAAAGACCAACTTTACCATGTTAAAGGTTATATTTCAATCATACATTCAGATACAGGACAAAGGTACTTTACCGTACTAAGTCAACAATTCATTTTCACATTCTTCAAGTATAAAATAAAGGGGCATATGTCTATCCAAAACAAGGCACAATTTGTCATCACCTTATCACATATATAATTACATTGAAGTCGCACATAGGGACATCCAAGTCTACTAAACGCCACCCTTTTCATTCCTAAAGAACCATCAACATAATCAATCATACAACTCATATAGTCGATAAGGAAGAATCATACTTCATCATTAAATATAAACATATAAAGACATCATTATAGTCTAACATGATCTCTTATAATAGATTAGTAGAAAACATGCTTTCACTTCATTCATTCACTCATAACACATAATCCTTCACATCGATCACCTATAAATGTTATTACATGATAACATCACAATTCATAATATAATGTTGTGCAAGGAAACATTTTTCACAATTATATATTATAATCACCGCCCCCATAAGTGGACCATACCATTAATCATAATTCAATTCCAATACAACACAATATAGAAGAGATTATATCAACATACCACCATTCAAACATCAAAACCTCCGATCCTTAGCCATTCCTATCAATTCAATTCACCAAGGCTCTTAGAAATACCCATACACACAATCAGGGATGAAACACCATACTTTATGTGAATAAAACCCCACTAAATTGATGGAGAAAAACATTGAAAAAATTTGTCTTCTTCCTTGGAGATTCAAATCTTCCTCAATGTTTGTATTGGAGAGAAGGAATGGAGAGGTTTTTTTTTAGTTAAGGGTTTTTCTTGATTTGAGATTTTTTGGGGTTTAAACAACTCGATAACCGATGAAAAATAACCCCTAAATTAAAAAAAAGACCCCTGCATATATAGAACCATTAAACTAATTCTAAATAGACTTAAAGAGACGCGACCAAATATGCGATATGGTTGCGCGTCGTGCAATAACTTCCAAAACATTGTTCAGGAAAATTTTGTTACATTATGGTTCTTTTTATAATTGTATCTCAAGGAAAACATTTTTACCCCTGTGTGTAGCAGGCAGGACGCGCCATGGACCTTAAATCCTTGCTGCCTTACCAGCTTTAATGTTTGGGCCCCCCTGAAGGATCCTTTGTCTAGCCATTGTGACGTCGTTATTGGATGTTTCGACCCTTTAAATGTCATTCTAACTATAGAAAATTGATACTCAATATCGCCGTCAAACCATACCAAAAAACACTACTACAAAACACTATGACACATTAGTTTGACTGAGACTAGTTTGTCGACGTCTTGGACATTTCACTTCAAAATACTAAAACAGAATTCTAATACTTCTATTCATCATTTTAAGACAACATTAACTTATGACACACATGTAATCTCTAGTTTAACCTAGCTCGTCTTTAGGGCGTTACATTCTCCCCAACTTGGACAACATTCGTCCTCGAATGACACTACAACTCTTTCAGTAGTATGCATAGATAAATATATAAGACTAGAATCTCATAAAATTACCACACCATCAATAGTACATATAGATAGGAGTAACATCAACTCCACATAATCATGAGACTCAAAACACAACAAGAAAGTTGTAACCCTCCGAAAATATAATGACTTAAGCTAGATCTTAAACTAAATAATAATGTTTAAAATGATGTTTCCAGACCCATATTTATTTAATAAATTAATTTCAAAAAGGTTAGAGACACAATGACAGAGAAAGATCTTGATATCCGGAGACTAGCTAATATGAACTAGTTGACGTCCCTATGTTGATAAGTGTTTTATAGTGTCAATTGAGGTCCAAAACTATAAAAACACTATGGATAAGTAGCACGTAGTACAAACGATCAAAATTTACGGTAACGACATACAAACAACAACCCGAAGGGTCCTTGAGGAGTAGCCAAACATCAGTGAGCAGGCTGCTAAACATGGGTGAGCATGTTTCCAAACAGGAAGAATTGGAGGGATGGTATGCGATTCACAAGCATCACGTATTCCAATGCCTCAAGAATTTAGAGGCATTCTCGCGACGTGAGGCGGACACGCACCTCACTGCCTCAAGTGAATGATTCTGAAAAATAATGGGAATTGACCTCGCGACGCACAGACACTTCCCATAATAGTTAATGTCGTATTTTTAATATTTTAACCTCATAAAAATATCCATTCAAGTAAAGGGTCTTTTGGGTATTTTATAGGACAAATATATATGAAAAATAGGTCTTCATTAGATCTCTTTTTACACGTCTAAAAAAGATTCAAACCAATTTCCCATCTCTCTCAACAAACACTCTTTTTTCAAATTCCATTGAAAGAGAAGAAGAGCTTAAGGAAGAAGACGAAGACTTCAAGGTTTTCATCAAAAAATTTGTGAATTATTAATCTATAAGGTATAATTTATAACTCTTGGTATTCATTTTACAAAAGTTCATCTAAAAGATAAGTTTTCAAGATATTCAACTCTAGTGTTTTTACTCTAAAAACGGATTTTCTTCCTAACTCTAGATTTATGTTTCTCAAGGAAATATAAATGTTTTCTATGTTTAATAATGCATTTACTTTTGAGTGTTTGACTTGCAATGATATATTTTTCTCTGAGGTATGTTTATTATCAATTTTATGGTTTGAATTGGTTTTACGTACTACTACATAATGTGAAAACGTTGAGATTGGAAATTAGACCTGAATGAACTCTTAAATGACCCCTACCCTTATCCTACATTGCGGATTGGTCTTGTATATAATATGAAGAGTGGTTCTTTGTTATTCTATTGAGTATTTCACTATGTTATGTTTGTGAATGTTGTAAGTTCAATGTAAATTCTTCAATAAGGATCTTGGAAGTGAGAGGTAAGTCTTCCAAAGTCGTGATTACTCTACATTGTTTATGTTAGCCTTTAAATAATGATGGAATGTTATGGAAGTATGCATGATGTTTCTATGTGTATATGTTGGTATATGAACATGTTTATTATAAGATCATGATAAGAATAATAAAATGCAAGTAATGATATTCTCTTGTATGCTTTACACAAAATGATTATGCTATGTTAATATCACACATGAAGGGTTGTCATGAAAGGAAATACTCATTTAATCCTAAAGAGTTTACGATAATGTTAATACGAGGAGTTAATCTCCTATGACCTATGATAAGTTTATGATAACAGACAACTGAAAGATTATTCAATAAAGGGACTTAAGCTTAGTACCGATGGACTAGATTTGAGAGGCGTCCCTTCCCTAGTTGGAAGGTAGGTCACCATGACTATCATGAGATAGAGTCTTCCATGTAATGTGGAACTATGGGTCTCAAATACATATCCTAGTTTTTGAACTATGTTGATACGATAGTATACTAGCTAGTGGATCCACATAGAAAGCTATGTCATGTTTGGTTCCACATTGGCTGGTACACCACCTGCTTTTGGTGTAGGATTTTATGAAACCAGATTCTATGTTTAGCTCACATGGTCTTATGTCGGTGAAAGCTAAATGGAAATTTACAAGGGTGTCTTGAAGAGTATACTTAGTCTAAGTAAGTTGACCTAGACATTGCACAAGTTTTCTCCAAAGGAAGTCCTAGAATATTGTTCTTATGTTATATGCTAAAATGAATGATATATATTTATGATACATGTTATTCTCTTAGATGATGTAGGTTATTATACGAACTTGCTATTGGGTTATACTTCCATATGAAGTGATGACTAAATATGTTACAGTTTCTATGAAGCAAATCTTTAATTATGGTCTCCTTTCTTATCTACTTAGTCGTGTGGGGTTATTGGGCTTCACATGAGCATTGCACTTGTGGGTCGAGGATGGTATCATTGGTAAGTGTTTTGTATGTTATATCTATATGATTTATTGCATATAACATGTTATAATGACTTTTTGATAATATGTCTTTGATTATGATCATCCTTTATGTTGACTAAATGCTTAATTTGTATATGTTCTATGGTGTGTGCATTGAAGAAATTCAAATGACTCAACATGTAGTCTAAGGAACGATCATGTTCATGCATGTGCTTAAATGTTATGTGAAGATACCCATACTTAGTACCTGCGGCGTATTAACCCCATTAGATTTTATCACTACATGTGTAGGGGCCGGACACTGAAGCTTAAGACGGTCGATTTGAATAAGCTTGGAAATCATTCCTCCAAGTCCTGGTAGGTCCTCATGTTCGGGGATGCTATCTTTTCATATTCCAACGTATGAAGACTTAAGTAATTATTAAGAATAATCTATTTCCATTTATGTTCGTTGGATTCTTTTGTATTAAGGACTATATGACATATTGACAATTTATGGGCTAAGTCCAGATTTGCACTCTTTAGATGGTTTTGTATATATGAGACAAAGTTTTAGATTATGGAATGCTATTATGAGTGTAAAGTATGAAGTCTAAGTAAAATTCAAATTAGTATGTAAAAGTTTTAAATTTTCCGCTAATTTTACTGATGACTTGTTTTTATGAATGCTAAGAGGCTTGTCCGAGTCCTCTTAGAGGATAATGATGTCTGTCGCATCTAGGGTGTACTCGCTGGTGTGACAAAAGTAGGCCCAACCTCTACAACTCATCATGAAAAATGACTCACACTTTTCACGTAACATTGGAGGAAATTACTTCTCCGAATATAATCATGTTCATATACATCATTTCTAAGCACATTATAACGATTTCTCTTGAAAGAACAATTAAGCAATAATTTCAAATGCCTTTCAGTAAAACATGCTCATTGGATCACTAAGGCAACCTTTAGACAATTTATTGAAAAGGTACGAAAATATGATAGACAAAATCATATAGGATCATTTTATCACGTAAGCATAACTGTGTGAATTTCAAAACGTAAGGAGATCTATGAAAATCATTTTCACTTAGAGTTATAAGCACATGCAACATGCTACAATAAAGTTCTAACTTTGAATCATTAATATAATGAAAGAGAAGAGACTAAAATCCCACGCCCAGCTACTCACCATACTCCCCTAGTTAGAAGGAACAATCACAATTTAAGAGACAAAACTATAGCTTACCGGTATCCTCATCCAAGTTCGCCCCATGTTGGAGAACTAGAAGAAATTCCTATTTGGTGCAATACCATTCGGATCATTAGGAGGAACATGATTGGCCTCTATCCTCTAGCCACAGTAGTGGGACATTTCTTAACCTTATGGACATCCTTACCACAATCAATGAAACCACCGTACTAGCTAGATATTTTCCAAGGTTCTTCTTCCCACAAGTAGTATACAAGGTGTTCAAATACCTAACGGAGATGAAGTTAATGAGGTTCTGGTGTTTCTCCTAAACATGACTAATGGAGAGATTAGAGAGGCTCTACTTTCTTGAGCTTGATCCATGACTTCTCATGTGAATAGTGTTGTTGAACGTAGAATGGATGTTATGGATAGTACTATGACCTCAAGATTGAGAGATTTTGTGCAGATGAATCATTCTATTCTTCTTGGCTCTAAGATAGGAGAGGATCCCAAAGAATTTTTCTGATGTAGTGTAGAAGGTGTTCAATACAATTAGGGTAACTTTTAGGAAGAAGGCGAAGTTAGATTCTAACAATTGAATTAGGTTGGTCAAATGTGGTGTACTCATTGTAAAGATAATAGGCTTTTTGAGTCGAGTCCTATAGAGTTGGAGGAGTTAAACTAGGATTTCTTAGCAAACTACTTTCCCTGTCAAAGGAGGGAGGTAAAGATTGAGGAGTTAATTAATCTCAAGACTGACAATGTAAGTGTTGAGGAGTATTCCTTGAAGTTATTTATGTTTTCTTGGTATGCTCCATCCTTTGTGTCTAACCCTTGGGATTAGATGACTAGGTTTGTTGCCGGTGTTGACGAGCTTGTGAAATAAGAGTGATGTATGGCATGATCTATGGTGAGATGAACTTGTCTAGGCTTATCGTGTATGCTCAATCAATGGAGGAACCAAGCTTACTAGGTTTTCTAGAAATCTGAAGAGGAGTGGACAAAGTCAGAAAAACAAACCTAGGTTCAAGAAGAAGGATCCATTTCAAGATGAACCTATGGATCCTAAGGTCAAACTTGAGAAGGGTAGTGGTTCTCAAGGTTGTAAGCCTACATTTATTACTTGTGGGAAGAAGAACTATGGAAAATGTCTAGTTAGAACAAGGAATTGCTTTTGTTGTGATAAGGATGTCCATAAGGTGAGGGATTGTCCTACTATAGCGGGTAAAGGATAAGAAAGCAAGCAAGTTCCTCCAAGTGTTCTAGCTGATGATGTCTCAAGGAAGAAAACCTTTTATGCACTCTGGTTTAAAGGATCAGAGGCCAGATAAAGATTACATTGGTAAGTTATAAATTCTACCTTTAGCTGTTATGCTTTCCTTCTATGTGGGGGGGAGTATGGTGAGTATAGGAGTTTTGATTTATCATCTCTTCTATTCAATTCTATTCAAGATTGAGACTTAGAAAGTCATAGTAGCATATTGCATATTGCATTATGTTAAGGAGTCTTATTGGAATTGAATTTCATTGATTCCTTGCATTGTGCATATTTTAAAATTAAATTTATGTTAGAAAATATGTTTACATGGTTTTATCTCTCATATTTTAATGATTTCATTATAAATTGCTTAGGATTTACATTTTGAAAATTTAGTCATTAAATCACTGTAAGTTTGGCCGTGCAGTATTAGGATTTTGGAATTTGACTAAATTGTTGTTTTGTTGAAAATGGTTGTAATTTGTACAGAATTGATGTATATAAGTATGTTAATGGGTAGAGAAGGAGTTTGCTCTATTTTAAATAAAGAATTTGAGCCTTCTTTGCCGAATTAGTCGTCGATTCATTTATATCTTCTTATTGTGTTTTGAGTCTCTTAAATATTTGAAATTGGTGTTCTTATGAAATTTTGTATTGTATATGGTGTGCTATGTTTATTTGCTTCTAGTACTAAGTTAATTATCTCTTGAAAGTGCCTTACAAGTGTCATTCGAGAATGACGCTTCGAAAACTCACTCAGGTGAAACTAGATCCTAACAATTTTGTCATGATGTTTTGAAGTCCTAAAATAGGTTAAAATAGTATTAGGTGTAAGTGTTTAAGGTTTCGTGATGTTTATAGGTCAAACGTCCAAGGCGTCCATGTCGTTCAAAAGGTTTCCCTTAAAACGTTCTTCCATGCTTAGTGTGCTTTGTAAAGTTGTATGTGTTTGTTTTGGATGAAATCTATGTGACAGGTCCTTAGAATCATACAACTATATTCAGGTTTGGAACATCCGAGCAAAACTCCCTAAGGATCAAAAGGGGTCCCTGATCGAATTGATGTTCATTTGATGATTTTAACATAAAAACTCTAAGAACCCATGCAATTCATGAAATCCTAGTTTTTACCTTTTTGTGGGTGATTTAATTATGTCATTAGACTAGTGAATTGTTGCGTAGTTTGATTAGGACTATTTAATTTTGAATGAATCACTCTAGAATTATTAGTAGGCTGTAATTAATTGATTAATTAATATTGTATTATCTTTCACTAATTGTATATTATTATTATTGAATTGAACTAGAGATTATGACTATTGGTAGGAGCCTTTGTATATTGAGTTGGTTGGATTTTGGCGATGTATTGGAGTTCTGAGGATTAGATTGATGGTTGTTGATCTAACTTTCCCCATATTATATTGTAAAGTGTTGAACTGTGATAATGTTTTGTATGGTCCACTCATGGTAGCGGTTCTTATATGTTATTCTTGTGAAATAAATGTGGCATCGTCGGCATTACATTAAGAATTGTGAAATAATGTGGCCTCATCGGCATTACTTGATAAGTTGTTACTTTATCCTGTTATTACTTGAATAAGTTAATATTGTGAAGGTCTTGAAGAGTTATGTTGAGTCAAAGCATGAGTTATTCAAGTTGATAATTTGTGTCCCTAGTTTTGTATAGTGAAGTCATTATGTGTATTACTTAATGTTCAAGTATGATGCTTCATAATGGATTATATGAGACTTGTAATAACATATATTAATGGTACTATAGTAGTTAATAGGCTGACCTATAGATGTGATTGGTTATTACTATGTGCTTCTTGAATGATATGTTACGTGTGGTATAGTGAAGTATAAGTGTGTCTTGTTTTGGTAGACTTTTGTCCCTTACTTGATACATGTACAATGTGAATATGACTTTGTGACTTAGTAAGCTAAAGATTCTTTGTCTTGTATGTTTTGTTGACATGTGGCCTTGAATTTAGTAAACAAGGCTTTTATTGTGGAACCTTCATCCTAGATGGAAGGTTATCATACCCTTTAAGTTGAAAGTCGTAATATTATCCTTCTTGTGTGAATGCTAGACTTAGGGTTGATTTCATGGAATATCATGAAGTCATTTTTAGAAAATTCATTGACCTGTCCTCTTTACCATTGTATGTAGCCTTATTAGACCCTCTTTTGTAAGTTGTAATGTGATTGGGTTGTGAATTAGTTATGGAACCTCTGCATATTCTTCTTTATTGAAATACTCTATCAGAACAAAGGCAAAAATTGACTTATTATTCTTGGGAAGTTTCTCTAGTAAATATGACATTAGAGAACAAATAAACCCTTTATATTCCTTAACCATGTCCCTACATGGGATGTATTCTTGTTCGACCATTGCCATGTAGAACATTAGGACTCCGGATTCTATGCATAGCTAGTATGGTCTATGTTTGTTATTGCCTATTCTCATCATATTAGTTACCTACTAGTGTTATGGGACTCTATCTAGACATTGCATGATTAGTCTTTAAAGATGTTAGTGTGTCAGTCCTAGGTGTTCTCAAAGAACATTACTTGAATGTACTTAAGTGTTGAATATATCTTAATTGAGGAAGTAATGAAGAGAATTAATTAAGTTTGAAAGCATGTTGATGAATAATTACTTATCTAGAGTAGCTTTTGGATTCCCTGGTTAAGGTGTGGAGGGAGCATAGGAATGGTCTCTTCTTGGATTACCTAGAGAAATCATAAGAATAAGTCTAGATAGGAAAAGTTTATTAATGAACTAGGAATAACAATATCTTAGGTAGTCAAAAGGTTATTTTATGTGTATGTGAAGGGACTTTATGGGTTGTCTCTTCATAACTCACTAAAGTGAGCCTTAGAATAACCTTTGGTAGGAGGATCTCATGTTTATGTGTTTCAATGTGTTCTTGATGCTATCTTGTGATATGTGAGCTATAGATTATGTTACTGTGAAGTTCAATGTAAAGATACACATGCTTCTCATTTAGTCAACATAATTAATACAGAAAAATTAGTCTACTGTAACATCTGAGGAACACTCTCTACATGTAACAGGAGTCATCGTCCTCTTTGACTACTAAGCATAGACTGTTTGCTGACATCATTACATTCATAGGTTAAGATGCGTAAAAATTAGAACTTTTTAATACATTGAAGTTTATCGAGTATACATAGACCCTTCATATAGGAAGATTACATAGTCTTGTACTTTTATTGCGCGCACACACACACACACAGATATATATATATATATATATATATATATATATAGATATATATATGTATGTATATATATATATATATGTGTGTGTGTGTATATATATATATGTATATATAAATATATATATATATATATATATATATATATTTATACAAAGTTTAGAATATGTCTCATGTAGAAATTAATAAAAGAAAGAGAATGAACTAAATTATCATAAGACTATACAATATCAAATAGCAAGATAGTTACATCGTCCCCGGAAGGTGAGGACCTACCGAACACTTGGGGAATAACCAACTAGTCTTCAATGGCCTTCATCTAAGATCAATGGTCGGATCCTACAATTTGTAGTAAACATAAACATACGGTTAGTACATCCTTGTACTACGTATGAGTATATGCACATAAAAAAATTGAAATCATGCTACACGACACATTTGATGAAAACCATTCTAATGTACTTTGAAAAGCGTTATTAATAATTAAGAACTCATATACACCAATACTCACGTAAGCCACAACTCAAACACATGTACAACACAAGACCAACATCAACGAGTTATAGTCAAGTCAACATGTATATGCATATAATTGAGTACATAACAAAAACAACTCTAACATCAATTCAAAACATCAACAAACATGTATAAGAGTTCATAACATCATAACATAAGCAAGAACATTGCTTATAACCCATCAAGTAAACCAAACAAAGGATCACAAGCAACGTCCATTTAAATATATCATAGGATCATCAACATGTAAATTCATCATATTCATAGAATAAACATTATAATAACACAAGAACAACAAACAAACTAACACTCTAACCTTTTAAAAGGGAAAGGATAGGCTCAAGACTAGCATATTTAACAAACAATATACAACATAATCATGAGTTACCACTCAAATAAACATAACAATATGTCATTTACACAATGACTCAACATCAATTTTAACACATAAGGTTCAAAGTCACAACATGAGGAATTTGATTCTCACAATAACAACATGAGCTCAACATATCATTACAAAGTCAATTATGCCAATATTCCTTTCTCAACATCTGAACATGCTCATTATCTTATTTTGAAGGAAACAATATTCCAAATACAAAAATAAGTGCAATTCGAGCAAAAGAACAATTTTCTATGATAAATCATTTTAGCATAAATGTTTTTACCATAAATTTGAACATCTAAGAAGAACAAGTCAAAATAAAATTAAGTAATATTTTTTATTATTAATATTAATAACTAACCTTACTTAGCAAAGAGATGAGGATAACTAAACTTCATGTCATCCTCGGCATCCCATGTCTGCCCTTTAACTAGGTGGTTTCTCCATAGAACATTCACGTAGGCCACCTCTTTGTTCCTCAACTTATTAACTTAACAAAAAAGTATTTCAACTGGGACCTCCTCATAGGAGAGGTTCTCATCCACTCCATGACCTTAACTAGGAATAATGGACTCGGGATCACCAATGCACTTCTTAAGCATGAATACATGGAAAAATAGGTGAACCAAAGATCGATCACTAGGTGATTTCAACTCGTAAACAACCTTTCCCACTCTTTACAAAATTTCATAGGTACTCACATAAATAGTACTGAAATTCCCTTTGTTTCCAAACCTCATCACCCCTTTAAAACTCTAGCTTTCTTCTCCTATTTTTGGTGTAAGACTTTTGTCAGCTATAGGGTGTTTTCATTCGGTCCCTTATCAAATGGACACTCTTCAAAGCATCATAAACCAATTTGGGACCAAAAAGTGAGAAATCACAAACTTCAAACCACCTTACCACATATCTGCATCTCCTAGCATACAAAGCTTTAAAAGGAGCCATGGATATAGATGAATGGTAACTATTGTCATAAGAGAACTCCACAAAAAAAAGTGTTATTCCCACCTTCCATTGATGTCGATGACACAAGATATAAGCATATATTCAAGATTTTTAGTAATACTCTCCTCTTGACCATCCATTTAGTAATGAAAAACGGTGCTCAACTTTACTCTTGTACCCAACCCTTTTTGAAATGATCTCCAAAACCTAGATGTGAATTATTCGAACATATTTTATATGATGGATATTGGAATGTCATCTATGTATATCTAATGATAATTCTCTACCGAGTAAGTAGACTTAATGGGAATAAAGTGAGCAGATTTAGTCCGTCCATCTACTGCTATCCATATTGTGTCATGTTGCATAAGATTAAACCCCAAACCCAGTCGGGATGTGTAATACCTTGAAAATGTCTTTGCCGATGATATAGCCTATAATAGTTTTCATGATGGTATAAAGTCCTAATGTGGTAAAAATATGTTGTATTGAGACAATGTGTAGAGTTTTAGGTGATTTGGAAGTGAAACAACAAGCGACGACTAAGAACTCTGACAACTAAGTAACCTATGACTCATATGTGATTTTATGTGTTTATGTGTGATTCATTAGGATATAATATCATAATATGAGTTATTATAGTGTTTATAGGAAGCGTGTCATGTTTTGTGAAGTTTGGAGGTCAACGTCAAAGAACGTCCATGATGTTCGAAGGGTTTGCCTTGAAATGACCTCGTATGTCTTTGCATATTTCGTAGAGTTTTACATGTTTATTTTAGATGAAATTCATTTGATATGTCTTAAACTCGTATACAATCATTTTTTCATTTCAAACGTCCAGGCAAAAATCCCCAACGACTATCCAAGGGTGCTTGAGGAAGAACCCTTTTAATTAAGCCAAGACTGGCCAAGACAGGCCAAGACAGCCCAACCTGTTGAGGCAATCAATGCCCAGTGGGTCAGTCGTTGTATCGTAGGTGAGTGGTCGTTAGTGGACACTTAGGAGTGGGTAAGAAGAAGCCAAGTACTATCCTCATTCCAAAACAACGGACAAACAGGATGGTTCATTGGTCAAAAGACGGGTCGTTGATGGTCAAGTCATCGATATGGTATCTTCTATGTTTGGGGTGAATTGGTAAATTCACCCCACGTACAAATGATAGAAAGGCGGTTACTTAGGGGTCTTTTGGGTATTTTAAAAATATATATAATTCTTTAACACTTAGAAGATTTAATTCTTCAAAATCAAAACCCAAATTGTTTTAGAAACTCTCTAGAACTCCATTGAATCAAAATTCCTTTAGTATTTAAGGTATAATTTTTATCGTTTAAACTTTATCCATGGGTTCTTGCATTAAAGGTTTTAAAGAATTCAATAATGATTGAATTGTTGTTAATTATATGATTAAAACTCAATTAACCTATGAACCCATGAAATTGATGAACCTTCATTTTTCACTACTTTATGGGTTAAGTGATATTGACTTAATTCTTTCATTAGTCTATTGATTGATGTTATTATTGTATTTAATTGGCATATAGGTTGTCTTAGATCGATTAATCTATACTAAATTGACCTAGTCAATTGAATATCATAGTTTATGCATTGAATTATTAGTTATGACCATGGGTAAGGGCCTTATGGGATTGAATTAAATGATTTAGTATTGGATTGACTGTTTATGATGGAGTGGTAGTATGCTGACCTAATTATCTTTATTTTTTGTTAATTATACTTCAATTATGTTGTGATTAGTACGTTCCACTTATGATGACGGTGTTATCTGCCTTACTTGCAATTAATGTGACCTTGTTGGCAACTACTTTATGTATTAAGATAATTAGTGTAGTTGATTTTTGTGAAGTATGAGCATATCTATCACCATGTGAATTACTATTAAATTATGTGTTCTTTCTATGTATGTTATGAAATCAAATAGAATAATGACTATGTGCTTATATGTGTAGTCTTAGATGTTGATGAATGATTCTTCCCACTAGACTATATGAGTTTTGATGTTTAAATTGATGATGATATAATAATGTATAGGATGACATAAAGACGCTAAGGGTCATTCCTAACTACTTCAAATAATGATATCCTATATATGATAATGAAAATAATGTTTTGTCTTATTTTGGTGGACTTGTGTCCCTTACTTGATATATGTATGGATGATATTTAAATAATGAGATTTCTTAACTAGAAAGGCTAAGTGCACCCTTTTCATGTATGAATGAATGATATATGAGACCTTAGATGATGTTAAGAAGGTCATGTACGTGGAAAAGTTTATCTTATGAATTTGATGTTAAAGAGTGGTAATGGTATACTTCATGTCAATGATGATGGACTTAGGGTTAATTTGCTGGAACGACATAATACCATGCTTAGGAAAGTCATAATGAGATATCTTTGTCGCCATTGGGAGGTAAACCTAGTGGACCTCTTTGGTATGGTGAATGTGATTGGGCTATGAACTAGATAAGGAACCCCTTCATGTGTTACTTTAGTGTCAATTACTCCATGAGAACAAAGGCTAGAACCAAGTGATTATGGCATGTGAAGTAGCTCTACTATATAAGGAGACTAAATCACAATGTATCTTTATTTGAGAATGAGATTAGAGTGCATAAAATCTCTTCATATTCCTTAACCATGTGCCTACATAGGATGTGTCCTAGTTGTACCCTTAGAAAGTAGAACACCCTAATATCAGTAGGTTACAACTCCGGTTTCCATGTCTAGATATCATAGTCTATATCGGTTATTGTCTATTCTAATCTTATGGGATACCTATGAAGTATAGTCTGTTGTATGGGACGCTATCTAGACAATGCACAATAGGGTTCGAAGGTGATAGATAAGAGTCCCTAGATCTTTTCCAAGATCTTTACTTTAATGTCCTTATGTGATGAATGAGTCTTAAATGAATTTTTTTGAAACCAAAATGCTTAAGATATGATCTCAACAAATCTGGACAGTGGATGCGCATTGCGGGGCTAATTGCCCATTTTATTTTTGAAATACGAAATGAAGAAGTGGACCTAGAGGAGTGCACATGTCATCCAGCAAAATTTTGCCAACCTAGACGTAGATGCGTGTCTCACACTGACCCTCAAATTCTGGGATGTCGCAAGTTCCTTTGGCAGCTTGCTCTCCAAGGTTTGGGTCCTCTTCTTGGACCCTTTGGGGGGTCCTCTTGGAGTTGTTACTGGATGTTCTTACCCTTTGTACTACTCTATACCTATTTAAATTCTTTTTATAATTTTTTGAATATGACCCTCCCTAACCTTCACCAAACATGGGGACGTTAACTAGTTCGATTTAGCTAGTTTCCGGAAGTCATGGACGTTCCTTTACGCTTTGACTCTAAAACATCTTAAATAGTTTATAAACATTATTTTAGGCTTATAACCGGTGTTTTATGATTTTTTTTATCATGTAAGTCTCTCTCTTATGACATGGATTTTCGGTGTATTACATGGACTCTAAGTATCTTTTCCAATCATAGACTCAACAGCAATAATAGATAATAGGTACATGACCCTTGACAACATAAAAAAATACCTAAGCTATTACATAATTTGATTAAGAACATGACAAAGGAAATCCCAGAATAATAAGGATCCCATTTCTTTAACTTTGAAGACTTACCCAAACCCTTCACTTAGGAGACATCCTCTGTCCATCACCACTACACTTTTTGTAAAAAATTTGAAGAAGAATGGTATTAGTACAAGAATGCAGTAAGTATGGAAAGCATGTAAAAACATACATTTAAAAAGGATATTAAATTAGAAATCATGCATCATGTATTTTGGTGAACTTCATGAACATTGGAACAACACGATAATTTAATTCACATACATCATATAGACATGTACACTATTCATAACAATACATAAACCACTTATCTCATTTTGATGAACATTCATTACATACAACTCATTACTTCTCTTTTATCATAATTGATTCTGTAATCAATCCTCAAGTGTAATTAGTACAATGTATCACATTGAGGTCATCTCAGATAGTATTTCATAGATATTCTACATCAACACAACCACATATAATCATATATTCATAAGCACATCATAAGGCATAAGCTTCACATAAGACACATCACCTAAGACCGCCCCCGAGTAACACTAGTGCAATGTGTAGGTAGCATCCATAATACTACTTGCACCGAATGTTCCTAATAAGTCACCCTAGTCTATGGATAACATACTCAACAAGTCATAAAACCTTCATTTATCGTTAGACTTAAGGCCAAATACATCATAACATCATATAACGACTCATTCTTTTACTTCAACCTTAGTTATAATTCATTTAGTCATATCATAAGTAAACCACCCTCACAACCCCTTCACAAGCTTACTTGTGCAATGTACACATGGAGTCCCATACCCATACATATACTAAGTAAACTCACTTAGAAGTCTAAGTGGAATTCACATATATAGTCATAATTCATGCCTTCGTTAAGCAAAGTTACTTCGACATGCATTCAATTAACTTAGACATAGAATTACTATCTATTTCATATGAGGCTCCAATCCTATCCTTTCTTGAAGTCCACTTGTGAATTGCATGGGTAAGTTCCATAGTCCTACCTATACTATGTAAACATCTCAAGGAGTTACAATTAACGTTCATATTATATCTTATTTCATTTCTTAACTTTTGGGAGACATAGCCATAACCGTCATAGACAATGTGAGCTACATAGAATCCGATGATCTACTCCCACACCAAAAAGAGAGGGTACTACTTTCTATGGTAGGACGTTCATATATAATAAATATTCCTATGGATCCACAAAGATAAAACCTCCAGGGGAATGTAGTTATGGAATAAGGAGATTGCTTCTAGAAACCTTGACTTGCGAGACGTGGAGGTTTCCATCTCATGAGATATTATCTATGTTGGGAACCGAACATAGTGAAGTGAAGCTTCTCTTGTGGGAAGTCGGATTTTGTAGACGTGAAGCTCCCACTCTTATTTTTCATGTTCACTCAGTCCTAATCTTATAGACCCTTTTTAAAAATCATAAACCCTTTCATTAAGATTAGGCCTTAGGGACTTTATCCCTGATATATCATGTGTGTGTTAGGTTCTAGGATGAGAATGTCCTGTAATCATAGAACCAATTTTATGTGAGAACACACATTCACATAATTTTGTCATTCATACAATCATGTGTGTGTGCATATATATGTGAGATCTATCTTCACAAAAATAGCTCTAGACACATATTTTCATAATTTCAATAATCATATACATTAAATGCATAGAAATAGGTAATGATGCATAAGGGAACTATCCTTTTATTAGTCATCATGAATCTACCCTACTCATATATACATATGAGGTGTGTGTGTACATTTGTCAACATTAGCATGTAATGGTTAGTACAAAGTATTGAGGAAGACACCCTCTAAATATCACAATACATGTATAACATTCCTCAAGTTTGAAGTCATACACAAATAGAGTTTGAACGACTATAGGCTACACACACTCACATTACATCATAGGAGGAAAGAACATATTCAACATTAGAATAGATGACTCCTAGCATAATATGATCACACATTCATATAGGCTTTTCATGGGTAGGGGTCATCCTACAAGAGTATTCATAATCAATAGCCATACAGACCAGGCCTAACCCTAACATCAACTTCCACATATATACAACTTCATCCACACACCTAGATCACACAACCAGTATGGATGTCTATACATTTAACTTCATAAAACATCAACACTTAGAACATGAAACTAGAATCAAGGGTTAAACTATCAACTTCACAATCATGAAATCACTATATCAATTCATATTGCTTCTAAAGCCTTCAAGTCCATTATGACAATACATAAATATGAACAAGAATGCAAACACCACAACCTTAATTGGACCATGCCAGTCAACACAATTTAACGTAAATTATAAGCTAATTAGAGGGAGTAGGTCAACTTACAAAATTCCAAGTAATGATCATTATTAATAAATTCTTCATTAATTCTTAATAAATGGACATCAAGGAATATGGATATAAGAAATTCATTACAATCTAGGCATAATTTAATCATCATATAATCAAGATCACAAGACCCATATCAAATACTTATTAGAAGGAATAAGGAGATCATGGGTTCTTTATGAAACAAGATTGAAAATAATGTTAAAACCATTAATTAATCATATAATCATCATAAGAATGATATTAAAATCATTTTATCAATGAACCCATGGCTAGATTGAAAGATAGGATTTTGACTTCAGAACCATGTTTGAAAAAACTTTGAAAGACTCCTTAGATGGAAGATAAACTATGGATGAAGGGGTAAAAAAAATTTCACACAATATAAGACGCAAAATTTAAAGATTAATGCACCAAGAATCCATCTATATAGTTTGTTCTTGAGCTTCGTCTCCAATGTAGTTTGTGGGGTTTCATATTTTGGAGGTAATATGTGATTTAGAAGAGTTCAATTCCAATTTGGAGTTAACGATTATAATGTGACTTAAAATACATAAAAATACCTAAACTAACCTCCCATATAATAATTAGGACTTGCGGTGAATTTCCTGATTCTTCCCTAGCATGACAACATTTTAAGATAGATTGCAGGTGCAATCTACGGATGGTAAGGAATTGGCCACCGATTAACTGACGTGCCAGCTTTCTACTCCGTCAATTGTTATTGAGGAACCCTTATTAGGAGAATATCTCACACTCCTAAGTGTGTATCAATGCCTCTAATCAACGGGGCATTGATCTATGCATGAGCCATTAATTGTATGGCATCGATTATATTCTGCATAGACAGACTTTGGGTCCTCCTCAAGGACCCTTTGAATTGTCCTTGGGGTGTCGTGATCAAACGGTGTCATTAGGACCTTGAACCGTGGAAGGTGTTCTAATTTGTTGAACTATGACACATCCCATGTTACGACATGGTTAAGGGATATCGAGATCTTCGTTGTACTCTAATCTCATAGTTTAGTTGAGCTACTACCCTAAGCATATCCACTTTGTGCTTTGTGTAATACTTTAGAAGTGCCATGACTTAATTAGAAACATACATGATAAACTAAGACTTTAAACTATGTTTCTACACCTAAAATAACGTATTAAATCTAATTTGGAGGTGTTTAAATCAAAACATAAAGACACAACCATCACGTCCGGAGACTGGTAAAATTGAGATTGTGTACCTTAATGTATATCAAGGGGTTTTAAGAGTGGGAATTTAGTCAAATTCAGATAGAAGGTGTTAAACATATAGTGGAGTGTGTTTCGGGTAGAAACGTCTAGGTACGAGTGCCAATGGACCACCCTAACGGTCCTTTATGAGGACTTTTGCATTTGAACAAAAACTATCATTTTAAAGTGGCTAAGGACATAACTAAACGATGAGCCATCGATGGGTCAACAGTCGTCGATGGTGGTCATTGGTTGACACTTACCCATTTAATAAAAATGGCTAAAGAACCATCTCTGACTAAAATCATGGATGAGCAGTACGGGGTCGTGGTTTGGTCAATGAATCATCGACATGAAGTCATACATTGCAGTTTGGTACACTGCCATGTTTCAGTAAAGCTTGGTTCACTGCCAAGTTTCAGTCAAATTAGTTAATTAATTAATTAATACGGGGTTAAGGGGTGTTAATTAAGTTTATTGGGGACTACAAAATATTTAACCCTCATTAAACTAACTCAACACTCATTATTTCCCCAAACCCAATTCGCTCCACTTTCGCTCTACTTTCTCTCTCTGTTATAAAAGATACTATTGAAAACCAACTTCAAGCTTGATTAGGGCTCCAAGACTCAAGATTTCTTCCATCATAATTCATGGATTGTTAAGGTATGGATTATTTTAACTCTTGGGATCTCTTTCTCATGGAGGCTTTCCACAATGGATTCCAAAGATTTCTAAAAATTTGATTTTTAGTCAATTTCGTGAATTTCTTTTCAAATTAATTTAATTTTGTATTGTATGGATTTATATTGTTAATCTATGATTGATTAATGGTGTAACTTTTGTAATCCTATGTCTTTGATCTAGTTTATATAAAATATTAATGATTGAACTATTTTACCTAACCCTAGTTATGAATTGGACTTGTAGATGATTAGGGTTTTTCGAATTTCTTATGTTATTGTTTCATTCACTATATATAATGAGTGGATTATTGTATAATTTTGATGAAATGAGGGTAAGATCTTTAAGGAATTTCTTGGAAGACATTTCTAAGGTCTTTAAGATTATAAATTCTTTACTTCAATTAGGTTTATCTATTCTTGATGATAATATTAAATTGAAGGATGAGTATGTATATAGAATAGGATAATGATATGATGTATATGATGGCATGTAATGAGTATGTTTATTTGTGATATCTTGATAGGGGTATTGTCATGAAGGCTTAATGTGATTCTCTTGTGTGCCTTATTATGATATGAAATGTGATGATATCACTAAATGAATGATTGTGATGAAAGGAAGTTCGCATTCCAAACCTAATGATTTATAAATATGATTTTACAAGGTGTTAGTCTCATATGACCTCTATATAGAATTTATGACCATGAATGAGTTAAATATATTTCAAAAAGGGGCATTATCTTAGCACCGAGTGAACTATGATAGTTTTCCCTTCCCAAGAGTGAAGGTAGGCTCGCTATTGTTCTCATGAGGTTGAAAATGCCATGCATTGTGAATACATGATTTTTACTATATGTCCTACTTCCTTAACTATGTTTCCCTCATAGAAATACTAGCTAGTGGATCAATCTAGAATGCTATGCTCATGTTTTGGTTTTACCTTGGCAAGTAGATAACATTACATCATTGTAGAGTTTCATGACACTGGATTCCATCTTTATCTCACATGGTCTATTGTACGTAATGAAATTTGTTCCCGAAATTAAAACGATTGAATGGAAGTAATAAAGATGGACACTAACTAGGGTGACTTAAGGGGTACTACTTAGAATGTGTAAGGGTATGGGACTTTACCTATGCATTACAAAAGTTGGAATTGAAGCGAGTGCTAGGTTGTTGACTTTATGTTCTTATGTAATTATGAATGTTATGAAAGCTATAATGTTGAAGCTATAAGATGTTGCTCCTATATAATGGTTTTTTCATTTGATGAAAATGATATTTGTGTAATTTCCTATATATGTTAAAGACAACTCATGATGTTGTGTTATATGAAGCAACACATTATTTATGATCTCATTTCTTGTTTACTTCATTAGGTGGGGTTATGCGGCCTCACATGAGCATTGCACCTATAGGCTTTGGTAAAGGTCTTTTATTATTTGATAATATGATGTCTTGAACATGAAATGGTTCTATGACTTTATGATAATGTTATTCATGAATAAATTAACATGTCTTAAGGTTGTTATGATGGTTGCCTTGTATATGCTCTTGTATGTGCATAAAAGCTTTCCGAATGACTTAGTATGTTTCTATCGAAATGGTCTCTTTTTTAAATCTTTTCAACGGTGTTATTTGCATATGTTTCTATACTTAATACAAGTGGTTGTACTAAAACCATATCCTTTATGTGTATATAAATATTTAAGTTCAAGTTGTTGATGTTTTTCAAGCCCATTTGCAAGATGACATGGACTTTTCCCCAAGTTGTTGGTGATTCCTCAAAATTCGAGGATGGTGCAAATTGTTCTATCTTATTATTATTGATTATTTTTAAACACACTTGTTCTTTCTTTATTCTTGAACTATTGTGTAGGCCTATATGTGTCATATTGTACCCTTCTAGGCTTACTCACGTCGGGAGACCAATCCCCCACTCTATGACAACACATTAGAAGAGCACTCAAGAATCACACCAAGACTTCCCTTTAGGAATGCCTACATAGTGAAATGAGTAAATGGTGTCCCACTCAACCACCTACCTAAGTAGTACACACTTTTAGAATTCTTAGCACCAGGACCCCCCTTTCGAAAGGTCTACTTAGTGCAATGGATAGATAGAGTCCCACATAAATACCTACCCTAAATAGCACGTTCTTTTAGAAAACTTAGTACATTCAATTCATATAAGACTCACCAAGACCCCTTTCGGAATTCCAACCTAGTGCAATGCTAAATATCGTCCCATTCCACTACCTATTCTATGTTGTACACTGTCATAAAAGACTAAGCACTTTCATTACTTTTGTGGGGGTTATCTTAATAGACATAGACAATGAGAGATAGACATGGAATTCCGATACTATCCTTATCGGAAAAGGGTCCCCTCACTTACCTAGAGTGAGGTCTTTTCTTTTAGTTTTTACATAAATTTTGCAATAGCAACACCTATGCGGGCGCATAGTTAAGGGATAAGGCGATTGCTACTAAGTAACTAATTTTCTACTCACGAGGAGTACTCATCTCAAGAGGTACATTGGAATACAACATCTCAACTCACGAACTGTAACCACCTCTTCTTCATATCCTCTTGGTTCTAGGCATAACTCCCCACGGATTCTCAACATTTTACACTATCGGTTATGGATTTCTAGTGAACACCACATCTCAACTTATGAAGGGCATTGATCCTCCTACCTATCTTAGAAATCTCTTCTAAGGTAATGAGGTTGCTACTAAACATTTCATCTTAACTCACGAAGAGTGTTCACCCAAAAACTCCCCTTTTCATTCACATTTCTTGACATAATTCATTCAATTAAACTGTGTGTACGTGTTTGTACATGAAAGAACACCTTTCATAATATCATCATGTCATTTACATTCAATTTTATACATGCTTAGACCTTCTTTTGTCACATTACACACTTTAACATGCTTCACATGATCATAAAGGTCATTTAGACATAATTCTTAGCATATTTTTCATAACAAGCTTCATCAAACAAATTAACAAGAATAACTTAATATCCATCTTTCTTCACTTAATATTTTCCTCATTGCCTCATTCACAATACATAAGTAACTACATATTCATACATTTCAAGTAAACACCGCCACTAAAAAGGTGGATCATACCAATCAAGAGCATTTCATAATTAAAACTAAACAACATAATCAACTTACCATTTTATACAAGCTTCCATCAAGTATAACATTTTACTCAACATTTAATCATAATATATACCTTAGGGAAGTACCTAAACAACAATATCAACTACAAGAAACCAAAGCTCAAACACTACCAATTCATGCTCATGTAAGCCATTCCTTAAGCAAAAATTCGATTAAAGAATCTTTAAGATGTTTTCATTGAAGTTTTATCTTTAAAATCATCAACTAACATTTAAAAATTTATTTTTAAATCATTCATAACTTTTTCATGCAACACCCATATTTAGAGTAGAAGATAGAGGAAACTAGGGTAAAAACCCTATTTGAAAATTCATTAGAAGTGATTCCTTGAATAAATATAGTTCAATAATGGATACCGTACCTTAGAGAGGATAATACCCAATGGTTTTTGATGTACAAATCAACCACCAACAGTCCCTTCTAGCCCTTCTTGACTTCTAGCTTCTTTGCTAACTAAAGAGAGTCTTTTAACAGAGAGGGTTTTTGGGTTTTACAAAGTGGAGTCTAAAATTAGGTCTAAGGGTTTAGAAATCCTTAATATACCCAAAAATACCTATATATTACTTCCTAGGTTCACAAAAGACTTGGGGTGAAATTACCACACACCCCAAGTCATTACAAGAAAAGAATCTTTTGGACGATCTTCAAACGACGGATGCAACCAACTGACCTTCTTTCCATCGACGGTCCATTGGTGGGATTTTGTGGGTTGATAATTAGTTTTATTTGGGGCCTTTATAGCCTACCTTTCAGTTCCAAACTACGGGGAAAGTCGATGGTCCATTGATTGTACTACTGGCTGTCGTGTGCCCTCGTTGGTGGACACTGCCAAGGCAGTCTTGGATCCTTTTCTTAGGCCCTTCTCTAGGGACACTTGTGGGTACTAGGTTGAGTCTTACCCATACGTTAAACTTCTAAACATAGTATTCTAGGTACTAGGAAAATCTAAAACCAATTTCAAGAAAAATGAACACGCAAAACTCACTCAAACACATGAGAACACACAAGCACTAGCTAAGGCATATCTTCCGAATGTCTTGGACAATGCCTAAGTAAAATAATATAAATCTTTTAACAAAAAATAACTCAAGAAACAATCACGAATCTCTATTTCACCTAAGTTCATTTTAGGGTGTTACATTCTTCCCCACCCAGAATAACATTCGTTCTTGAATGACACTAAAAACTTTAAGAACATCAAGGAATCCATTAGAAACTCTTAAACATTAAAATCATGATCAAAAAATCATAATCAAGGCATCAATTAATAAGGAGAACAATTTCACACTTTCGAATACTTTGTAGCATAATTACTTTATCAAAACATTAACATTTCAAAAACTTCTCTTATCATTCAGTTTTTGAGGAACAACCTTCTCCAACATTAAACATTATCATATACAGCACTTTGATACACATTGAAACCATCATCCATGAAAAATGGAATTTGTCAAAATTTGAACTTCTTTACAGTGAACTGAAAATTTTATTGTGTCACTTTCTTAAGAATTTTGTAATGCACCTTTCAAGCAACATTAACAAGATGACATGACAATATGAGAGACAAGATCATACTAACTTAGTCCAAGAGACTTGGTAAGTTACACTAAGTACAATGTGAGAGTAGCATCCCATACTACCACCCCCACTTAGTGACCCTTGAGGAGTCTCTTAGACTAAATACACTACATGCATCCTATCTAGCATTGATCATGTGAAAACTTATCTATAAATTGATTCTTTAACATTACACCTTAATTCATCGAACTTCATATGCAACACATGATAACTAATTCATACACTTTATATTCAAAACGACCATAAAGAATTTAAGCACTATCATTAGCTACTTCGTAACAAAAGAGCATAGGATGACTAACAATTTTTCCCATGCCATCATAATAACTTAAAGAGCCTCTCAAACATTTTGCAATTAAGACACTCATAACAAAAGGATACATGCAACTCATATTAATATGAAAGACTCTTAATTATTACCAAATTACTAAGGATTTGGTCTCAAGATTGAATAAGAACAAAAAGGAAAGATGAGGATATCAACTACCTTTCTACTCACTTATTCTCCCCCACTAAGGGTTAATACATCATCAAAGACTCCTACTAAAATGTACCACTATGCTTCAAACATGAAAGGAACTCATACTACTCTTAACTCATGGTCATAAGGACTAAACATCAACTCTACTAGTAACGCATAAAACCCTCCTCTTAGGATTCAAGCTTAGACAAACTCTCTTAAACATCAACTCATTCAACTCTTACGCACCACATAACTCAATCTCATGGAACAAAAATCCCTTACTAGGTATTCATACAACATTTCCTCCTTCGAGAAAACCTACACAAGAACATCAACTAAATCATAAGAACAACTACGAAACATTACCCACCAAAGAGGGTTCCTCGACTTCCGCAAAATCTCCAAATTCTTTTAATATTCCTCAAATTTACTCCTTAAAGTTTTCTCCAAAATTTAACATAATCACAAGGTAACTCAATTTCTCTCAAAGGTACTTCATTCAATCACTATAACTCTTACCATGCTTAGAATTACATCACTATAAATTTTCTCATCACAACATCTTACTACTCATAAATAACACCTACACATAGATGGTATCACATCACAATTTTTTAAAAACTTACCTTCACACTTACTCTTCTAGCCACAAAACCATTATTTTATAAAAACTCAGCTTTTCTTCCCTTAAACATAGAAACATCTTCCTTTCCAAGAAGCAATACCTAGAATACCACTGGACAAAGGATAAGAAGAGATTGATCTAATGGAGTTAGGTTCTATGGCACAATACAAGAGTAATGAAGAAAGTGAAACACTATCATTCTATAGCCTCTTGTCCATGGATGTGTTACAACTCACCAATGGCCAAGACTATACTAGACGTTTCTTGTGAGATTTTTAAACCCTAAACTATTTTCCATAAACTTATGCTCTGATACCAAGTCTGTCATGACCCGCACGTACCCCCTAGAAGTTAGGGAGAGCCCTTGTATAATTACATGGCGTACGTGACCCTTTAGGGTCTTGTACAAGCCATGTAAGTATCGTTCATTACATAAGACATAAAAAATAGTGCGACATTAAAAATATTCACGAATAATAAAGGAAACATTTTTTCACAAAATACGAAGGAAGTCTCATCATCACAAGCCAATCTGAGAGACACGACATAATATCTTAGCGACACGACCCTTTAAATTAAAAGAAATACATAGGAAGTCTTAACATAAAGAAACTAAGAAGATAGGAACTATGTCCTCGGATGTATGAGGACATACTTTGTCTTGAGAGAAACATTCCCAAGCTTTGCCTTATAGAATTCAGCCTTGCTTCCAAAACCTATACTTATACCGTATAGAAAAGTATGGGGTTAGTACAAAACAACGTACTAAGTATGGCATATGCAAATACATGCAAAAAGGGACATTTTAGTAAAACACATATTCATGCCAATTAATTAAAAAGTTCATGAATATAGAAACAAAACAACATAAGAATCATCATTTAACATTTATAGAATAATTTCAATAATTTTACCACAAAGGACCAACTTATAGTAAGATTTTCAAAATTACAGTGAACTCTTTTTAACATTTATTGTGAACTAATTCATTCCCAAAAAACTGAACTTCCAAGGCCAAGCAAAGAGGAAGTGAACCCATTTCCGTAGGAGTTTCTCTATCTAAGGTTATCCTAAGACTCACCAACGTAAGATATGAAAAAAAAAAAGGCACATACACCTCCTTCAATACACACCAGAGTGATCCTCAAGACTACCCCTTCTAGGCTTACTCACCTTAAGAGAACAAGGCCCCACTCAATTACAAGACATTAGAAGAACACATAAGCAACACACTAAGACTTCCCTTTCACAATGCCTAGTTAGTGCAATGAGTAGATGGCATCCCACTCCACAACATACCCTAAGTAGTACACTCTTTTAGAAGGCTTAACACCAAGACTCCCATTTCGGAAGGTCTACTTAGTGCAATGGATAGATAGAATCCCACATAACTACCTACCCTAAATAGACTCACCAAGACTCCCCTTTTGGAATTCCAACCTAGTGCAATAGATAAATATCGTCCCCTTTCACTACCTACCCTATGTAATATACTCATATAGAAGACTTAGCACTTTCATTATTTTTGTAGGGGTTAGCTTAACCGACATATACCATGAGAGGTAGACATGGAATTTTGATATTATCCTTATTAGAGAACGGTCCACCCACTTTCCTAGAGTGAGGTCTTTTCTTTTAGATTTTACATAGCTTTCGCAATAGCTACACCTATGAAGGCGCATAGTTAAGGGATAAGGAGATGGATACTAAGTAACTCACTCTCTAGTCACGCGGAGTAGAATAAACATCTCAACACACAGAGAGTAATCACCTCTTCTTCTTATCCTCTCGTTCTACGTGTAACTCCCCACGGATTCTCAACATTTTATACTGTAGGTTAAGGATTACTAGTGAACACCACATCTCAACTTACGAAGGGCATTCATCCTCCTACCTATCTTAGAATGATCTTGGTCGGTAATGCGGGTTCTACTAAACCCTTCATCTCAACTCACGAAGTTCGTTTACATTTAATTCTATAAACATGCTTAGACCTTCTGTCATCACATCACACACTTTAACATTCTTCACATGATCATATAAGTCAATTAGATAAAATCCTTAGCATATTTTTCATATCAAGCTTCATAAAACACATTAACAAGAATAACTTCATTTCATCTATCATCACATAATATGCCTTCATGTCCTCTTCCACAATAAACAATTAACTACACATTCATACAATTCATGTAAATACCTCCACCAAGAAGGTGAACCATACCACTCAAGATCATTTCTTAATTAAAACTAAACAACATAATCAATTTACGATTTTATACAAGCTTCCATCACCTATGACATTTTACTCAACATTTCATCATAATATAGACCTTTGGGCAGTATCGAAACAACAATATCAACCATAAGAAATTAAAGCTCAAAGACTAACAATTCATTTTCATTTAACCCATTCCTTAATCAAAAATTTGATTAAAAAAACTTTAACATGTTTTAATTGAATTTTTGGCATTAAAATCATCAACTAACATTAGAATCTCCATTTGTAAATCATTCAAAATGTTTTCATCCAAGACATATATTTAGAGTTGAAGATAGAGGAATCTAGGGTTGACAATCCTTTTAAAAGTCCGTTAGAAGTGACTCCTTGAATGGAAGAGAATTAAAGGATGGATACCATAACTTATATAAAGAAACCCTAATTATTTTTTGATTAAGAATTCGACTAAATTGCCCTTTCTATCCCTTCTTCACTTCTAGCTTCCATGGTGACTTGAGAAAGTTTTATAAGAGAGAGGGGTTTTGTGTTGTAGGAAATGGAGTCTGAAATAAGGTCTAAGGATATGTAAATCTTTAATATATCTAAAAAGACCTAAATATGACTTCCTACATGTCACACCCAGATTTTGGAAAACGAATGCAACCGGTGTCGTTAACCTCTCTGAGGTCGCAGGCAAGCCTCTTCTTAACTTTCATCACAATCATATCGTTAAATTTGCGGATAATTTAAAACTTTTAAACCATAGTAAAATATAAAAATTCCTCATATGATCATTACGTATAATAATATTCTAATGTGCTCAATGACCAAACAACTATATACAATTTATGAAACATTTCAAATGGAAAGCTCAATATATAACGTAATAGTGTTCCAAAATGGCCTTAATATAAAGGTTCGAATAACACACCGAGAAAGAAATTCTAGGGACAACATCCACTAGATATTTCTAAAGTGCTAGGCTAGAAATATAAATGTAGCATCATCGAACTCTAGAGGACCTAAAAAAGTCTGGAGATCACTAATCCAAATAGCTTTGATGACTTTTCAACCTTCTCTCTGAACTGCACCTATAAAGATATTAATAGTACAGTGTTAGTACACATTTGTGCTATGTAAGGGTGTATGAACACATACACATAAGAACTATGCATGATCAAGGAAAGCTCTTCCTATAAGAACATGCCATTTCTGGAAAGTGACATCACTAGACTTTCCTAATTTGTTATTTCTGAATTGTGGTATGAATATGACGTAATTTAATGAATTCAAAGCACACAAATCATTTTCTATATGAACAAAATACCTTAGAATCATAAACATAATTTAAGAACAACTTGAGTAAAATTTTTGAAATTTGATACCCCAAACCCGAAACCTCCTCTTTTTCTATTTAGTTTATTTGTTAGTCTTTTTATTCTTGTTGTTGTGTAGTTAAATGATTGCCCTTTATCACATGTTTTAATGTCAAGTGCAATGACTCATTGTAGTCCCATACCTACAATGAATCAAGTAACCAATCCGAAGGACTAAGAAAATGATTTAACTACAAATAGGGCATTAAATCTTCATAAGACAATCTTTATTGGTTATGCCTATTATGTGATTCTTTACATCGTATTAAAAATCATTATAATCCAATCTTATTTGGTCATGATCTTGTGCATAGTATAATAAGTCATTATAAACCAATCTTATCTGGCTTTGATCAATTTCATAATAAAAGAAGTCATTATTGGCTATGTCCATTATTTGCTGAAAACTTCATTCTTATCAAACATTGACGATTGATATTCTTAATCACTAATTTTCTTAGATCACTTTGAACATATATCTCTTCTTATTTATTTTTTGCTTTCATAAGGATATCTTTAGAATTAAGATGGTGCGAGCTAAAATGAAATTGAGTGTCTGCCCCACACTGAAAAGAGGTGATTCACCGATCAAAGTGAATTTATATCATGTGAGCTTACATGAAATCCAATGTCTGACCCACAACGAAAAGGGGTGGTTCACCGCTAAAGTGAAACCAAGTTGAGTTTTCTACCTACACCAAAAAGAGGTGCTTCACGACTAAAGTGAACCGAATACATTATTTGAGAATTTAACTGTCATAGATCATGTAAGCTAAGCTTGAAATCTAGTCTCTTCCCCACAACGAAAAAGGATGGTCTCACCGGACAAAGTGAAACAACATCATACCTAGCTCGCTTAGGTGGAATCCATTGGCTAGTTCCGATGCTTGAAACATAGTTCGAAGACTAGGAGATATACAGAGACTACTTGTCCACCTTGGTGGTAGCCTCATCTCATGAGTCTTACATATGCTGGCACAAGCTTATTGCTAGTCTATCGGTTCTTTGCTCAACTTCCTTTTCATTTTATGTTTTAGAGTTTACCCAAACATTATGGAAGATTGTTTCTAGTTATGAGGTTTACTTAAATCTTTGGATAATCGTTCATCCCTTTCATTACTTGATTAAATGTGAATTTAACCTTATATTATCATTTTGGTTTTAATGAGAATAGTCTCACGATTGTTAACACCATCATATGAATGTATATTTAACATAGTTGTCTTAGGTGTAAGTGAGACTTGTCTCACTTCCTTTTACACCCCATTCTAGTAAATTTCATAATCCAAAGACTTTTAATTATATTATTACTCACCTTAACTCGTTTCATGTCTCTTGGTAGCTTTATACCCTTCTTTATAAACGTTAAGAACATTGTTCAATGTAGTTACTATGTTCATAGTTCATTTGGAAAGGGTATGTTGGGACTTGTCCCAATTATTGGCATACCCTTGGTTATGAATCTAAAGTTACATTGGTCATGCTTAATTTGGTATACATTAGGCATTATCCAATCTTTTAATTATTTTAAAATACATTATAAGCCAATTCCATTCAACGTTTTGGGCAAAACATTGGTAGCCAATTTATTGGAATAAACAAAACTTTACTTCAACTATTTTCATTATGTTATCACTAAACAAATCAATTAGATTCATGAATGTAATATACTGACTCCTCAACATGAACAAGTCGAAACTATATAACTAAACTCCACAGCTGATTTATAGTAACTTCATATCCTCGAAACACAAGTAAACATTGTATCATTCCTTAATTCGTATAACTTACACTAAAATCATTTGAATCCAATCTCTAGGTCTCGTTATTCATTAGCAAACAAGGAAACATACACATAAAAATCATTTAGCACCACATACCAAAAACATGTTTGAGCTTTACATCTACATACTTATTAGAATGGAAAACAAGGATAACTAGGGAGATCGACATTCAACAATGTCATTGCGAACAACCCTAGTTTCGATATTCTTGAATTCATAAAACGTTTTAAAATCCTTTTTGAGAAAGGAATCCAAAAGAGAAAACCATATCATATGTATAATTAAATCTACGAAGATAACCTTGCACAAAAACCTTGAAGGATACCTTGAAATTGCCTAAGAAATTTTCTGTTTTTCTTGCGTTTTGCTCAGTGTTTTTCTCATGCTTGTTTTCTATTCTTTTAGTGATTTTATAGGTATTAGGATTTAATATTTAGTAAATTAACTTAGATTAATAAACTTCATTAAAAAATCAATCATCTAATTTATTAAAATGCCCCTCCTAGATTGACTAGAATTAGAAGAACACTTGACTTAACCGAAATCGTGAAATTGCTTAGTGGTTTCGGTTTTGACCAATTAAATTAATTAATTAAATTTATAATAAATTATTAAGGTAACCTAGGGTAATTAATAAAGTACCCCTAAGTTGTTAGGACCATAATCAACCCTTTGGACCATCTTAGGTTAGGTACTAGGATGTTTCTTAGTTAGTTACTTATCTAGTGAAAGGATTTTTGTTTGACCATTTCAATTAATTAATTAAGTTGTTAATTTATTTAATCAAGAGACCTAGGATAATTACTAAATCACCCCTAAGTCTTTAGGGAGATAACTAACCCTTTTGGACCATCCTAGGTTAGGGACTAGGATGTTTCTTGAGTTAGTTATTAGGTTAGTGTCATCCGGTTAGGTTTTAGGTTGTCAGGTGCACTAGTTAGTTTATTTTTGTTAGTCCTATGTAAGTTCTCTATTTAGGTAAGCTAGTTAAAGCCTAGAGTTTGTTAGGAAGCTCAGCCACACATGGCTTAACCCCCATATGTGCGCCTGCCCCTAACCCGTTAACCACCCTAACCGAATTCTTGCACATTTGTTTCTTCTAATTTCTTATTGTCCTAATGATCCTTGGGATCCACAAAATGTCCTTGGGCACTTCTTACTCTACATTCCCATTTTTATTGGTCATGTACTATGTTTCCTAGGATTGACACTAGAATAGGGTCTTTATTACAGGTACATTTATTGCAGAAGCTTGTTAATTCTAATAAAATTGATTGACACCCTATATACCAATATTTTCTAATATGCCCAATATTTATAAAATATTGGGCTTTGGGATTATGTACCCTCAGTACCTATTCTTAAAACTTAATAACATCTTCACTAGACGAATACATTTTTTTGAATATTACACTAGGTTCATTAAAGACTTGGGGTGAATTTACTAAACACCCCAAGTCATTACAAGAAAAACAACTTTTGGACTGTCTTTAAACAATAGATGCAACCAACGGAGTGTATGTCCATCAACATCCCATTGGTGGAGTTTCATGGGTTGATACTTAGATTCATTTCGGGTGTGTCTAGCCTACCTTGAAGGTATAAATGACGGGAAAAGTCGATGGGCCGTTTCTTGGACCACTAGTCGTCGCTTGCCCTCGTTGGTGGACAGTGCAAACACAATCTTTTGCCCTTCTCTAGGGACCCTTGTGGATCCTAGGTGTGGTTGTACCCAGATGTTAAACCTCTAAACGTAGTCGTCTAGCTCTTAGGAACATCTCATACGAATTTCAAGCAAAACGAACACGTATAATTCACTCAAACACATGAGAACACACAAGCACTATCTATGGCATATATTCCGAACATCAATGACGTTCTTGGACGTTTGACCTCAAAAATCAAAAAAACATCACACACTGCATAAGGACACAAATATAACACATTTTAACAAAAAATTATCTCAACAAACAATCACGAAGCTCTAGATAACCTTAGGTCATTTAAGGGTGTTACAATAGCATGATAAAGTAGTTTCATAACAAACCCAATATCATATGAGAACATTACATCATACCATAGTCATAAGGTTCTTGAAAATTAGCTAGAACCGCTTATAATAACACAAGTCTCATAATCTCGCATCCATAATATTCATTGCATGTTCATACATTAATGACTTCATCATTCATACTTCAATTAATCAATTTGAAGATCTTACCTATGCCCTCAAAGAAACACATTCAAGACTTCACCCCCAAATAAATGATATTTACCCAACAATTTAGTTACTATCATCATATAATAGTCAATTATTCAAGAACATACTCATCGCCCCCAATCATAAATCAACATAATTCAAGAGTTAGGGTTAAGAGAAGAGGGACATTCATTAGTCTTTAAGGAATTAGGTCAAAAACCCAAAGTAATACATCAGTTAACTGATAAACACTCATAATCCAACATTATTAATAAAATCTACACCAAATAAATCATGTTTAAGGTAACCCACGAATAAGTGTGAAATCTAGAAAATTGGAACAACTTTGAAATTCAATTTGAAGGAACCTCTTGGGGAAAGGAGTCTCAAGAGTGAAGAGTTCCAATAAATTATAAATACTTATGGATTTTTTAATGAAAATTTCATGTTCTTTAATCCCTAGATTAACCTTGATATTCTTCTTCAATGTAGTCTTAAGTCAAGAGAGTTTTGTGATAGAGTTTAGTTTTAAGTTTGTTTTGTAAGTTTACTAAGAATGATTTAGGGACTTGGGGTTCAAGTCTTATAGTTAGTTCAGTTATATAATTAACTCCCCAAACACCCCTCCTAACCCCTATTTAAATAACTAACTCCAGATAAGACCCTAAAATAAATGTGAACATTCACTTACCTAGCAATGGCTTACGACCACCATATACGTACAATAGGTCGTGTTATGGCCCGCCCTGCTGGTCGTAGTCTTGTAACAGATGGTGTCAAGGACAAGGAATTGCGGTGAGACAAAGTATCAAACCGCTAATATCATTTATGGGGCGTAATACCAATGACGGTTCCTCACAACCTCCGTAGGTCAAGTTGTCATTTGACAGTTTTTGGGGTCAAATCGTTGGGTCATCCTCAAGGAACCCTAATGCGGTCTTGGGGAATCTTACCTGCAAGTTTTAAACCTTAACACTTGGTTTACATATATTTAAGCTATTATTACATTTCTTCCTCATAAGACACTTCAAAGACTCTTACAATACCTTAGAACACACTAATTCAATTTTACAACCTTCTACACGTCATGGTCGTTTCTTGATGTTTAGAATCTAATACCTCCTAGCAAACTTCACTACATTTTTTTATGTTTATAAAAATCATTTTAACCATTTATAGGTCATTATACTCCGTTAAGAACTCTAGCTTAAGTCATTGGACTTCCGAGGTGTAGCACGATGTATCATGTATTTTTGGATATGAGCAGCTAATCGGTAAAGAAAATGAACACTTGTGTCTGGGATTGAACATTAGGATTTTCATATTAAATTTTAGATACTTACTTATTGAACATTGCTAGATTGAGAAGTTAGTTGGTAAACTAAGAAACTGAACAATGCAATCCTATGTTAGGTGTGTATGAGTTTTGATTGATATCTACCATTACGAACAAAAACTAGAACTTGCCTAAGTTGTCTTGCTAGAAGTTGAGAATGATCAGATAGAAAATAATCAGTAGACAGTTTTTGTATAAACCATGAAAAGCGAATACCAAAGAGCCAAATGAAGAGCTTACAACTTGAACCCAATTGGAGCCTTTAATATATGTTTGTTCTCACCTAAAATATAAAATAACCTTAGTTTTCACGAAAGTAGGATATCACCGCTCTGGCAAAAATCCTTAGTTGAGGGTTTTTGCAGTCCAAACAAAAAAAAGGGAAGATCAGGTTCATGCAGTGAGCTAAAATGCATACCAAAACGTGCAAAATCAAATTTAAAAAAATAAGAGAAATAGAATAGCGAATGGGTTTAGTTGAAAGAAAAGAAAAGAAGAATTCAATCACAAAAACATTTGTGAAACAAAACTTTGATAAACCAAGATATTAGTCACTCACAAGATCAAACAACCACTTTCTAGCCCGGAGCCTATGTTACAAGCCAATAAAAGTCCATCGGTGATCCACTTCAAGCTTTCTGCGATAGAGCGTACAAAGCGAAGGCAAGCCTATGGTGGTTTGTTGTTATTACTAGAAATTCTTTGAGAGCTTGAGTTTAGTATTCAGTCCCAACAATTGTGCACGAGGACTTCTTTAGTGCGAGGACTTAGTGGTTTCATTTGAAAGTGGAATAAGTAAGTGGTGATTTATAGACATGAGTATGATTGACGGTAAATAGTGGTATGTAATATATTGATCCTTGCATGTTAAACACAGGTTCTGAAAAACAAATTGTGTATGAAATATTTTTGCGATGCTTTCATGGGTTTGAAAAGGTTTTGGGGAATTTGGTTGTATTGTTTTTCTCATCACTTGAGAACAAGTCATAGTTCTAAGTTGAGGGTGTTTATATGCCGCAAAATCTTGGAACATTTAATACTCAAAAACCAAGAATTAATAATTGTATTGAGTGTGTTATAGTATGGTTTTTTGTGTTTTGTTATTCTACAGACAAATCCTAGCACATGTAAAAAGTGGGGGGAAAAACCTAAAATTGATCATGATCAAGTGAAGGTAACGACCAACTTCATGGACCGTGCTTGAATAAACGTTCTGTGGTTTAGAACATGGAATATAAATAGCGTGTAGCCTAAACAAGAGATGTAATTAAAGGAACAAATTCTGAGTTGTGATCTATTTAGCGGTCGTGGTTAATATTCCAGTTATCATTCATAAATACCCAAGTTTTGAAAAACATCTAAGTGAAGCGCATTAACGTCTTCACAAGCTGTGATACCTTTAATGGTCTGTGGTTCAGGTCGTTCTGAAAAATCCAGTGAATAGTGTTGAAGACCATGATTTAGGAAATTCCAATTAAATACCGCTGACATCTTCATGGACCATGGTACATTTGATAGTCCGTGGTCCAATTCATGATACGAAAGATATTTGTGGAACACACTAAGGAAAGACCACAGAGAGATTCATGGTTAGTGAAGCCCATGACGGTCGTGATCATAGTCGTTAAAGGTTCCGTCTATTCATTCTTAAAACATGTTATTTTAAATTATTTGGTCATTTATGAGGAGATTATTTGATTAACTTGCGTTTTACCAATGACTATGTGCGAACAAGTTTGTTTTCTTTTATATTCGACATTTTTTATTTTTGTGATTATTCTTAGGCAATCGATTTAGAAGGAATTTGGGTTCTGCTATTTATTGTCATAAGTGATCCTTACAATTTTTTTCATCTTTTGTTATGTCTCTTTTTACCAAACAAAGGAGTAACTAAATACAACAATTGGGGTTGTGGAAACTATGACAAAAATATAATTGAAATTCTGTAAAACGAGTTTATGGTGATATATTTTTACAATTTATAGTTGCAGCTTTCAAGCTCATTTTAGTCTATTGAGTGCACACTTTAGACAAGCATGTATTTGATGCTTGTTCGAGAGAAAAACAAAAATTAGGAAAAAAGTTGAACTAAATCAATGGTTATGTGTTAGAGTTGGAGTTCGAGAGAATAAACATTTGACATCAAAGTCAATTCAAGAGAAAATTAACATTGTTAACACTTTAAGTTCGAGGGAATAGAAGTGCTTATTATTTATTTAGGCTAAGAAGCTTTAGATAAACTCAATTTGCAAAGGCTAATTTAAAAGTAAATTGCGTGACACTCGAATCACTAAAGAAAATTAGAACTCATGTTATAAGAACACCACCATTGTTTCTTAAAGTTAACTGAAACTCAACAATAAGATCATTTGGTAATAGTATAACAGAAGTCTATGGTAAGTATTGATACATAGATCATTTCAACTATCAAATATCTACTTTCAGTTGTTATCTTCGGAGATTATTACTGTATTAAAAAAATGCTATAGTTAAATCTTATCTGCAAGGACTCTATGGCATCGATATAACCTCTAGTTGAGTTCTATGCATTAACAAAGGCTGTTTATAATTCTTGTTTGAAGTGTAAAGTTGGACATATCAATGGCACAACACATACATTGGGAACCCATAATGTAAAAGGAACCTATGTGGGAGGCCGTACTGTCTAACGTGAAATCCTCCATATCATATTCATGTTCACTCGGCGCTAAGCTTAAATTTCTCTTTTAAGTGTCCTTTAATATTTATGTAACTATTCATTCATAAGGAAATCCATAGGTAATTAATCCCTCATATATATTATAGCTCATAGATTTTAATGTGAGAATAACCTTTCATCATAGAATCAACATCATGTCAGAACATAACTTTTGTAACATAGTCAGGTAGTGTGCATAAGAATTACGTTCAATTAAACATAATACACATTCATCATCACCGCATAACATGCATGGTCTTATAATACCATAACATTCATAGCCATATCATACATGGATCATCATGCTTAAAGGGTTATGGGGATACGAAATCATGATCCATATCCACAATACATACATCAAAACAACATCCCTCCCAAAGGTGAAGAAACAATTCAATTATAACATAGTTATGACCTTGAAATACCTTAGTTATAGCCTATCATATCTCTTTTAAGATTTAACCCCAATTTAATGATAATCATCCATTAAATAGGTTAACATCACAATGAAGATTTATACCGAAACATACTAGGCTTTCACCTTACAATAATCATTCAAGACACGTTAGTGTTTAAAATTGAGAAAGAAGGAGTATTAATAGTTCTTGAGAGAATTAGGTCAAACATAGCACATCATATGCTAGAATCATCACTTCATATATATATAAAATATCGCAATACATAGTGAGACTATAGGTCTCTTTTGTCAACTTAGACTCAACATCAATAGAGTAAAATAGAAAAACGACCCTTAATAACATAAAATAGTATCTAAGATATTACATAATTCGTATAAGAACTTGACATAGGAAATACATAAATCATACGGATCCCTTTGTTTGAACTTGGGGGATCTATCCAATCTCTTCATTTAGGGAACATCATCTAGCCATCACCACCTACACTTTGTGTAAAAGATGAAGAAGAATGGTATTAGTACAAGAATGCACTAAATATGGTAACCATGCATAACATGCATTTAAAGAGGACATTTAGTTAGAAACCATGCATCATGTCTTTTTAGTAAATTTCATGAACATTGGCACAATAACCACAACATAGTTCATATAAAGAAAGTAGACATGGATACAATTCCTAAACACATAAAGCTATATATAACAATTGAGGCACATTAAACATTCTTAATACAAATGACATATTACTTTCATTATTACGTTACCTCCTTTTCAGAAGCAACCGTCAAGTAATACTTAGTACCATATATCACATTATGGTCACCCAAGATAGCCTTTCATAAATATGCTTCATCAACACAACCAAAAATATTCATAAATTCATAAGCACAACATATGATATAACCTTCACATAAGAACCATCACCTAAGATAACCTCCACATCTCACTAGTGCAATGTACAAATATCATCCCATACTACTACCTATACGAAGTGATCTTAAGAAGTCACCAAAAACATACGCACATCTAACTAAATAACATACCATACATGCATTTAACCTTAGACATAAGATTAACACACTTCATAAATAATCATCTAAGAATTCCACATACTTTACATCTATTTCATAAATCACTTAGTTCATATCATAGGTAAACCACCCCCACAACCCCATCACAAGCTTACTTGTGCAATGTACACGTGGAGTCCCATACCCCCACATATATTGAGCAAACTCATTTAGAAGCAATAAGTGAACTTCACTTGCATCATTATAATTCATGTCTTGAATAAGTAAAATCAACCTTAACATGTATTTACATTCTGAATAAATAAACTATATATACTTATCTAATAAAGGAGCCTCATCATGACTTCCCTTAGAGTCCACTTTGTGTAATTTATAAGTAGGGTCCATAATATTACCTACACTAAGAAGTCATTCAACGAATCATGAAAATTATTCATAATATCTATGGTAGTTCATTTCTTAACTTTAGGAATGCTTAGCCATAACTGACATAGACAATGTAAGCTACATGGAATCCAATGTCATATAACCCCGCACCGAAATAAGGAACCCTACTTGCCAAGGTAGAACCATATATAATAGCTATCTAGGTGGATCCACTAGCTATATGCCATGTGGGAACATAGTTATGGGATAGTGAGTTTGCTTTTAGAAACTTAATCCATTACATTAGCGGAGAGGCTTCCATATCATGAGTATCACTTAGATGACCCGGCCTAATGTATTAGCGGGAGGCTCTTTTTCCCATTGTAAATATCCTCTCAATGCTAAGCGTAAACTCCTTCATTAATATATTTAAGCATTTGTTATTCATTATTTCATAAGATTAGGCTAGGGACTTGCTCCCTCATACATCATATGTCTCAAGGTTTCTAGGATGAGAATCTACTTTCATCATAGAATCTATATTATGTGACCATTTACTTTCAGATAATTCTACCATTCATTTGTGTGTGCATACATGTGAGAAATATTATCACATAACACCCCCAGATAACACATGCTCATAATTCATTTGTCATATTCATTTCATGCATAGTAATAGATAATGGTACATATGAGAACTATCCTATCAATTGACACCATGAATCTATCATACTCATAATTATGTGTGGGAGTATGTGTGTACATTGAACAACATGATCACATAATGGCCATGAAATTATATTGAGGAAGCGATCCTCTAAAGATGAAAAATATGTACAACCTTCCTCAAGTCTAAAGTCATCCACAGATAGAGCATTAAGGACAAAAGACTACACACACTCACATAACATCTAAGGACACAATAACATATTCAACATTAGAATAGAAGACTTCTAGCATACTATGGTCACATATTCATATGGCAACTATTCAGCATCATTAGCCATATAGACCACACCTAACCCTAACATGATCATCAGATATACATAACATCATCAATACAACTATATCATGATACTAGAATAGAAGACTACACAAGGCAATCATACTTGTGATCATTATCACCAGAATTCACATAAAAGAATTGCCTTCAAGGGTAGGACATAACACATATAGATGTACAATAATTTGACCACCGCTAGCATAAGTCGACCATACCATGCGACACAATTGATACACATCCCAAGCTAATTCGAGGAAATAGGTCAACTTACCAACACTATAACCTATGACCATCATTGATCAATTCCTAAAAATTCAACATCAACTGACACAAATAAAATTATTAATAATAAATACACTATAATAAATCATATATGGATCATCATCTAATCAAGATCACAAGACCCACATTAAAGGATTATTTGAAGGGTAAAGGAGATCATGGGTTCTTCATTGAATTGAATAAAAAGTCATGTTAAAACAACTGATTGATTAATCATATATTCATCATTATAATACTTATGAAATCAAATTAACAATGAACCGATGGCTAGATTGAAAGAGTAATATGAATGAAAGGATACGATAACACAATATATGACATGAAATTTTGAGAAGAATGCACTTGAAATTAAAGTGAATGGGTTGTTCTTGATCTTGGTCTCCAAAGGAAGTTTTGGGGGTTTTATATTTCGGAGGGATGGTTTGATTTGGAAGAATGATATTCTAAATTTGAGTTTAGTCTTATATAGAGAATTAAAATAAAATAATAAAACTAAAATAACCATCCACACTTTAATTAGTATGTGGAGTGAACAACCAAATTCACCGGTAACATGGTAGCGCACAAGACATAATTACATGCTCCAACCAATGTGCATGGGTGATAGAATGTCAATGCAGCGGCGGCGGCGCACTGCACAACCATCATTTGTGACTTAGGGTTTATTTAGGGAGAGATCTAACACGTATAAGTGTTGAGCAACGCCCCTAGTCAATGGGCTGTCAGTCTGAGTACGGAGTGTCAATTCATAGGCATTGTTTGGACATTTCCTAGGTAGTCCTTGGCCAGACATTGGGTCCTCCTCAAGGACCCATGTGGTGAACCTTGTGGAGTTGAGCCTAGAGGTTTATACACTAGATACTACCATATATAATTTAGTATCCTCCTCTATCAATTTATACTCCAAACAACACATAAAACATACAAAGGCATACTAGAACACATTAACATCTTGGATGTTCTTGGACATTTGATCTCCAAATCAATTCAAATCAACTATATAAGATCTAAAACCCTTTATTATTATTTTATTAACCTTTTAAGGAATATGAGAGCCTATATACACCTTTGTTCATTTTGAGGGTCTTGACAATATTGATCAAAGCAATCATGTTTAGAAAGTTATCCTTGAAATTGAGTAAAACCTAGTAATTAGGGGAACTTTGATATAAAAGTTTACATACCTTGTTAATACTTAAGGATTTATGAAGGAAAGTCCATTTATTGAAGCCCTAATTGAAGCTTGATATGCTTCTTCAATTAAGTCCTTAGATGAGAGACAAGTTTGAGAGGAATGTTGAGTTTTGATTTGTGTTTTGTGAATTTAGTTTGAATGACTTGGAGTCTTAGGTTTGGGTTTTTATATCTAGGTTTAGTTATTAACCCACCAAACACCCTTTCTTACCCCTATTTAAAAAACTAACTCGAAATTAGACCCCTAATGTAAAACTAAAACTCGAAAAATATATGGCATTTACGGCCACCACCTATGGACCGTAGGTGGTGGTATACCCTCATGCTGCTGCACCATGGAACGCATCAGAGAGAGGTGTGGTGAAGATTTGGTGAGATACTATGTCTTAACCAACAAAGCCAACTCACTCCTCATTATTCCATTGACGGGTCAATGGGACTGATGGGTAACTTCTATTTTTTATAGCTATTTTTCAAATGTTTGAGTCTTCCTCGAGGACCCTTAGGGTTGTCCTTAGGGGTTGTACCTGAAGGTTTTTACCCTAAAAAGGTATTTATATACTTTCAAGGTATTTTTGCAATATTAAACCATCATATGAAACTTCAAAACCCTTACATGACCTAAGAACACACATTAGTTAAATTTTACTTGTTTTCGGGCGTCATGGTCGTTTCTTGATGTTTATACTCTAACTCTTACAAACTAAATTAGTTACAATAGGTTAGGTCAAGAAACGTTGTTATAGTCTATTTGTAAGTCATTATTGATCATGTAAGACTCTAGCTTAGGTCATTACAATTATGGGGTGTTACATTGGGTCGTGAGAAAGGGATATAGCAGATTTTGTGGCTAAGTGCCCCAATTGTCAGAAAGTGAAGGTATAAACATAAATCAGGATGTCTTACTCAAGAGTTCAATATTCCTACATAGAAGTGGGATATGATCAACACTAATTTCATTAAATGATTACTTCGTACTAGCAAACAACATCACTCTAGAGTTACTAAGTCTGCACACTTTTTGGCTATTAAGACTACATATTCTCTCAGAGGACTAAGTCAAGATTTATATTAATGATAGAGTGAGGTTTCATAGAGTTCCTTTCAGATAAAAGTCACACTTTTATATCTAATTTCTAGATGTCATTTCAGAAGGCCCTTGGTACTCAAGTTCATCTTTGCACAACATCTCATCAACAAATTGATTGTCAGGTAGAGCGTACCATTAATACCTTATAGGACATGTTAAGATATTGCATGATCATCTTTCTCTTATAGAGTTTTTCTAAGATAACAGATACCATTAAAACATTCATATTGCTCAATATGAGGCAATGTATGGGCGTATATTGATCATCAGTTGATTCTTTTAAAGTAGTGAAGCAGCCTTTAGAGGGACAGATTCAGTTCATCATACTATGGAGAAAGTAAAACTCATTAGAGATAGTCTTAATACAGGCCAGAGTCTCCAAAAATCTTATTTGAATTTAAGGAGAGAGAATTAGAGTTCCGAATTGATACTTGCTTTTCCTGAAAGTGTTGCCTATGAAATGGGTGACAAGAAGTGGCAAGAAAGGGAATCTCATTCCTAGATATGTAGGACCTTTGTAGATCTTAAAGTGGGTTGGTGAAGTGTCTTGTTTGTTAGAGTTTCCAAATGATCTAGAATTAGTGCATCCGGTTTTTATCATTTCGTTGTTAATGAAATGTGTAGGTGATCGAGAATCTATGGCACACATAGTCTCACTCATGAAGAGGTTCCGATTGAAATCATTGATCGTTAGGTTAGAAGATTGAGAAATAAATAAGTCTCTACATTCAAGATTTTGTGAAGGATTTAGTCCATAGAGGGAACTACTTGGGAAGAAAAAGCAACCATACAGGACAGATGCTCACCTCTTTCCTATCGAGTTTGTTCCATTTTGAGATAATAGTTCCTCTTCATTTATTCTGCCATTCATGCATAATTTCACTCTTAGAATCCTTTAGTTGTACTTTCTTTTTCAACATACTTGCATGTTTTTGGAACTTAGTGTAGTCAGAAATTAGTTTCTAGTGTTTAGTGATAGGGTTTACAGCTCTTTCCCGCTTATCACCAAGGGGTACGCCCTAGATGTAACATGGTGTATTTGACCCAGAAGGAGTCTCATACTAAACCTTAGCATATTATAACATAATATAACATAAAAGTACGAAAAATTAAAAAATTAATTCATACAATCGAAGTAATTTCATAAAAGCAAGCTGAAATCATTAGTACAATTTGCCTAAAACTATCAATTATAAATATAGAATTGAAGTCATGGAAAACACCCCATACAACACTCTCAACATCTAAATAGTGTATTTTTGTTTTCAAGCCATGAGGACTCACAAAGATCTTCAACTTCATGAAACTTATAGGAAACTATCTTGAAGAGTAGAACTGAATCTCTAAACCAATCATTTAATGAGGACGTAGGCAAAGTATGCATTCGTTAAATAGGTATTGAATATGTTAGCTATTATAATCAAAAGATCATAAGTCAAGGTCATTAAATATAAAACATAATCCAAAAACATATGAAATACCTCAAAAACATACACCATAAATATATGAGATAAAATTATCGTAATAAGCAAAGAATAAACTATAAGCATTATATAAGAATTATCATTTGACTCTGAGTCATCTATATGATAATAGAACTACTCTCAAGTAACCTACAAGCATACATTAGCAATGACTGAATAGCATCCCATATTACCACCAAAGTCAAGTACAACTTTTTAGTAATCTTAATCATAGCCTATATAAATGGTCAAGTCAATAAGATTTTCTACCATAAGGGTACCATACTCCTAAATAACCTCAAAGAACACTTGTGCAATGCATTAATGGCGTCCAATACTACCCTTCACACTAACCATAAACATTGGAGTCATCCCACTAATGCTTACCCACCTTTGGTCACATTATAAGCTTACTTCAAATAAACAAGGGAATATCTCACCTTTAGTCACTACTAAAAAGGAAGGAAACTATATCACAATACTATATCAAGATACATCACTTAGAAGAAAACCTTCTTGAATAACCTTAAGTCATACTTGTGCTATGCAATGGATAGAATCCAATAATACTATTCATGTTAACTTCCACTTTTAGGTACTCATACTAATACTTCTTAGTTTTAAACGTAGTACCTTTCCATATATTTACAGAACTTGAGGTATTAATCATATCTTCGTTCATTATTCGATTGAACCCTCGAATATACTCCTTTTATCATGTATAGGTTCATTATTAACTTGGACCGTATCAAATACTACCTTAAGCATATCTAAGTCTATTTATATGCTTTAACACAATGACGTAGTTCATTAAGAAATTCTTAGTTCAATTATTCTTTAGAACACTATGAGATGCTTCTTCATGTGTATCTTAGTTCATTTGATATGGAGATTGCAACTATAAACCTTAACTAAACTATATGATGTCTTCCATCTCATGCGACCTAACTTTAGTAAAAACCACACTCTACTATGTAAGACTTCCCCCCTTTTAACATAGATAGTTCTCATATCAACTAGGTGTGGTTCTCTCTTCAACATTGAGCTCGGACCCTATCTTGTGTGACACTCTATCTCATTGTCAATATCCATTTGACGCCAAGTATACACCAATAATATAAATTCTAACCCTTGCTTAACAATGCTTTTTTTTTCATGGAAGGATGTCCTTGACAAATCAATCTATGTTCAAGTGATTCTATAACTTTATACATTTAAGCATTTATAAGGCGGGTTGAGTTTATATAAGCCTTTCACTATAATTCAACCAATTTGACGTTTATTCATCACCCTACCTTTACTCTAAAATCCCTAGTAATTCAACTTCTTGACTACTAGCATTACTCTCAAAGCTCACAATCATCAATTACCCTTAAATTCTAAGGCATTCTAACCACATTCTTTACTATAAGGTGGTTCTAATCATAACTCATTAAAAGGTTCCAATTCTATGCTCTAAAAGTAAAGATCAATCATACATAATAAGGCCGAGTTCAACTAATGATTATATGTTCCTAACTTTGAACAATTACTACACATTATATTGATTTTACAAGATTTAGTTATAATACTTTTATTTCACCTTTCATGGTATTAACTCATACAATATCAAATTCATATATAAGACTAGTATTAACCATATAAATCACATGATTTCATCATAATATATTAATTCAATGTAATACAATCATAATTACATAGTATCCACTAGAATGGAATCCTACCTAAACCCTACCCACAATGTAAAAGAACTTCGAGCTACAATTGGGTCTTCGACTTCAAAGTTTGGGAAAACCAATGGGATATATAGGTGGAAGAACCCATAGATGATTAATCTTAAATAAATTTATGAAATTCTTAGAAAAATTTTGAAAATATGAAGGAGTTTCGGCTTAGGTTGCAGCCCTCGTTTTTCTTCTTCTTCACTTTTAGAGGGAGGATTTTCTTGAGGGACAAGCTAGTTATGGTTTGGGTTGGGGATTCTTAAGATGTGTTGAGGGTTGATAAATAACTTAATAACCTTTATATAGACCTAATAAATAAATATAATCCTACCATACACGAAACTAACTAAAATCGGAATTAACTAAGCTAACCCTCTCCTTAACAGTAACTAGGTTTATTGGCTGACCTTGGCTCATGCCCATGACCTACGAATTGTAGGTTAGTCTACTTTCTACCATGAAGGTACGTATTTCATGAACTACAGCTCAAAAACACAAGACAATAAGTGTAGTGACTCACGACCAACATATACGAAACGTTGATGGACCTACACCCATAGGTGCCATCCGTAGCTAACAAGAAAGTCAAATTTAGGGGACTGTTTTTGGGTCTTCCTCAAGAATCCCTTGGTCGTTCCTTGACGCCCTAACCCTAAAATCATTTTTCTAAGTACGGGTACCTTTTTGACGATTTCATTCCTCTCACGAAACTCTAAAACTCTTATAAAAAGCTCTAGAACTCTTTAGATTAGTCACTAGTTTCTGCGATAATATCTCCCCATTAGGATCATTCGTCATCGAATGATGATTTTAACAATTATTAAAGTCTCCAAAACTAAACTAGAATTCCATCATTCATTCGCTGCATCTAAATGCACACTACAACGAAGAAAACTTTAATTCTTAAACAATAAATATTCAATGCGACACAAGGGAGTATGAACTCTTCTAACAACCCAAAAGGAATGAGATTCTATATTTACCCAGTTTCAAGGAAAAACTATCGTCACCTAACTAAAAAATTCTCAACACATTCAGGGAGCTTAAATTCAATTTACTCTCAATACTGATTTATTAAACAAGGAATCTTTAAACTCCAATCTAAGGCATGCTCATTACTTTATCTCATGAAGTATATATGCAATTCTATTAAAATTCACAACAATGTGAGGAAAAAAATGTCTATAAACATTCCTAACAAGGCCTAAGTATTTTCATGAACATGCACATAAGGATAACATGGCAACACATAAACATACTATTACCTTGCTTTTAAGGCACACTATCTCCCCTTGGGGTAAGCCTATACAATGACTTCTAAACATCGGTCATGCTAAAGATAACCTCAAGTTCCAGTATAACAAGTCAAAAAACACAGAAAAATAGAATTTTCTAAACCATTAAAAACATACTAGAAAAAACATGAGGAGACCACTCTTTATCTTTTCTATATTTGAGAGGAAAAACCATATTTTTCTTTTGAGAACCCTCATGCGGACCACTAGAGGCAACTTTGTTATTCAACCTTCCTTAGACTTAAGAATCGAGCAATCTCTCATTTTGTGAATTTCCTTTCCACACCCATAGAAACCATTTATGTTTGCTAGGCACTTACGATAGTGACTCGTCCTACGCTTGCAGCAAGTAGACTTGGGCAATGGAAACCCACTACCCTTCTCTTGGTCAAAACAAGGGTTCTTGGAAGATTCTTGACAAGAATACATTTATTAAGATTTAGGTCTATCTTATCAATCAAACTTAGCACTAAAAAGTTCCCATAATCGTTTAAAACTTTTTTCACCTCCCTATCCCTTTTTTTTTTAAAGTTTTGGCTCCCTAATTTGTTGAGAATCCACGATGAAAGAAAAATATTCATACTTCGGATAAGCATTTCCGAACAACATTCATTAACTACCACATCGTACATTCCCATCACAAACTTATTAATCTTGGTCCTCAAATCCCCCACTATGGTTCGAGAATATTTGGATAGTAGCCTGAACCAGTTCTAGGGGAAAGAACCTATCATGTAATGCCTCTTTGAAACATTCCCACTTTATTTGACCCTTTTATATAGTAATACTATCTTTTGGTTATACCCAATTCATGCGACATCCCTCAATTGGTAAGCATTTAGCTATATTTTTATAATAAAGTTAAACTAATTATACCAATAACCATATACACCTCATATACAAAATATTGAGAATCTACCTTTATTTTGGAGGCATTGAAGTCCAAAGGGTTAATCCTCAAAAACTCTCTCACTCTAGATGCAACCATCCCCCTTATTGGGTTTACCAAATCTAACATCTCCCTGCTTATTTGATTCGTCATAGTTTTTGGTTTGAGTAGTCAAAGCTTGAGCCTAAATTTTGAGAGTCGATCTAATCTCTGCATTATTCATATACAAAGGATCAATCAGATCTTGAGCAGGAGCTTAGTGTGGAATTTGAAGGGGAACCTTTTGCTTGAGATTTCCTTCCTCTTTTCTACTTGCATTTGTCCTTGTATTAATCATACCTTGAAAATCAATGGGCACAGATCAGAAGAAGGGTCTACTAAAACTAAACTTTATTGCATGACTTAGAGAATGAAGATGTGAGATTTCCTTAACATACAACATTCATATATTCAATAAATTTGGCGCGCTTCACATTTATGAACAAAACTCTACTAGATATGGTTTGAAACAATCCTAGAACCATTCTTAACATTGTGGTCTAATAAAAAGTTTGTTACGCCTAGGATATAAAGACCCAAGAGTTCCCCCTAGATGTAATCGGCGTATTCGACCTCTCGGAGGTCTCATACAAGCCACATGTATCTTTAATTGCATGCGATACTCAAAATAAGTATGAAATTAAAGCTTTCTCCACAAACGAAGAACACTTTCATTAATAAGCAAGCGGAAGACTTTTAAAACAATCTCTAAGTTTGCATCATGCATGTTTCATAGACCATCTTATACTTTAGAGTACAACATTGGATCTAAGCCCATAAAAACGTAGAGAAGGAGTAAATGACATTAAAGAAGATGTAGGGCATTATCCTTGAATCAATGAGCACTCACCAAGTATTCACCTTCAACCACTTAGAAACCTAATCAGCCTCCATAGCAGGCCACATCTTCTATCCATACACTTAAGTAAAAAAGAAACAGAAAGGTGTTAGCACAATTAATCACTAAGGATAGACACCATGCAACAACCTTGAAAAAGGTACATTTAATATAGAAACACACTTTTACGACACATTGTTAAGAACCTTCATCATATATGTTTAAGAGACATAACACAAGTCACAAGTCCACATTCACATATAAAGCCATTTTTAAGTAACATCAACATATAACACATAATTAGAGATTCATCAAGTAACCTTTCATCATTTATACTCTCTACCTAAGGCTACTCTAATACCCACCTAAGTAATACATGAAAAGGACGCTCAAATACCCTCTTCAAGCACACTTGATTGTTCCTCAAAACCACCATATATAAGAGACTTTATTTTCAACATACTACCACTAGAAGAACAAACATAACATAAGTCATTTAGAATTCAACCATACAATTAGGGAACTTTACATAATGGTCTTAGAAGACCTAGAGAACTCACACTAGTATGTTAAAGGCATACTCGTGCCATGTGTAGATAGTAACCCATACTACTACCTTCACTTCATAAAACCTATGCAATAACTAGAGTGCACATCCCACATGATAAGAATACACATTAACCGACATAGACAATGGCAGCTAGGTAGAGAATCAAGAGTCTTCCCTACTCCGTGGAGGGTGTTCTACTGACAAAGTGTAGAACTAAGACACATCACATGTTGGAACATGGTTAAGGGGATATAAAGGGCTTCTTTGTGCTCTAGTATATTTCTCAAGTAGAGTTATTACAAAAAGCATATCCACTAGGTGATTTCCCCTATTTCTCATAGATTAAGTTCATTCATATCAATCTATTAGAGAATGTAACATACCTAAGCCCTATCAACATATAATACCAACAAAAAGAAGGGCTTTATAAGGATCAACAGATCAAGGTTCATAAGGATAGATCTTATGACATTCTTAGATATGGTTTCATTACGTTCTAGCCAACCTACCTCTAAGTCAATCATTCCACTCAATAAGGAGGAACCATTATGGTCTACCACTTCAAGGCTTCATTAGGAACCTTTTTTTTCATATTTAAGGTTTCATATTCTAAACATTCTTTCATATTAAAGATTTAACATTCCTAACTTTTTTTCATATTCAAGGTTTCACATTATTCATTTTGAGAAGGGTACCTACTTTAGGTCTACCAATCCTACACTTCTATACATTCATACATACATGACCAGGGTGCCTAAGAGTACCATGTCAAGAGATCATATTTACATAAGTTATATACATCAAGGAGAATACACCTAGGCCTACCAAGTCCAAGCCTTCATAATTTAGAAGCATTTTTGTATCAAATAGGGGCAACTAGGTCCACCTAAACAAGACACCATATAAACATATATGTACCCTCAGAGTCCATCATCATCACATGAAAACATTAGAGAAATACATTATTCATCTCTTCATGCCCACATTATACAATATCACACATATATCACATAATCCTTCACTATATGCATTCATATAAACCATAAAAACTTATACATGATCATATTACTTCACATAACCTATTCAAAATCGTACCATCACATATATCATAACAAGATACTACTACAATTCTCATAGTAATGCTGACCAGGCCATGATCACAATAAGAATAGGAAATAAATACCTCCACCATAAGTGGACCAAATAACACAAGAACAATTCTATCTCAATTTTACATTAGTAAGAGAATTATGTCGAACTACCTTCTTCAAATAGGAACCATCACCATCCCTTCATTCTTCATAATTTCACAATAGAATAACATATATAATAGAAGAATTCAATTATGAAATTAAGCAAATCATGATCGAATAATCAACATAAAGTCCAAATCACTATTTTCCCATTCAAGGCTTAAATCTCATATCCTTCAATTAAATATCATTTCTTCATAAATAAAAATAAAAAATACCATATATGAATATTCCACATAAGCTCAAACATAATTCTATAACCATCTATTAAAAATCAACACACCCACTTTATGTTGAAATTTAGAGGATTTTAGAAGACATTGGTCCATGGAATTTCCTTTCTTAAAACAATCAATAATCATTAATAATATCATAAAATCATCATTAAAATATGTTTCATGCAAGAAAACATGCAAAGAAAAAAAATTCGGTTTCTTTAAGGGTTTTTGAAGAACTTCCAAAATACCCTGAATTGGATGTTTGATTTAAAGAGGAATCAAAGATAAAGAGTTCCAATACCTTATTGAATACCTATCCAAAAAATTTTGGTTGAAACCTTGGAGAATTAATTTTCTTTTATATAACTTGAAGGTTCTTCAATGAGGGATATAGTGGGGAGAGAATTTAGAGAGAAAGAAGATCTATATTTTTTTTGAATTCTAATTGAGTGTTAGGGTTTTTGACTGGGAATGGATGTAAATGACCTAAAATTAATATATAATATACCCTTAAAATACCAAAAATACCCCTACATTAGTTGGACCTTTTAAAAGAAGTTCAACTTGACTTTTGTTATCATTGTTTCAGTGGTCGTTTATTGGTACTTCAATAGTGATACTTTTTCAATTCATGTTTGGCTTTTAATGACAAATAGGCAATCAAGACTTCAACATGGTTGCGTGTCATGAAGTCACTCACCTGTTTTGTTTCTAAAAATTAATTTGAGGAAGAAAGGTGTGTGCCTAGCCCGTGATGCAGATGCAACTATTAGCCTTTGAGTGACAGGTGCGCGTTGTGCCCTACCCTCCTGAAATTTCCACATGCATGCAGCCTTGGCAGCCTCTGTTAGGTAGTGGAGCCGGATTAATTTTAGGCTTTCCTATTTATTCTCTATTTTAGGCTTTCCTATTTATTCTTTAATTTAGGCTTTCCTATTTATTCTCTATTTATTCTCTATAACCAAAAATACTCTGATTTATTAATATAAATATACCTCACCGCCACGGAAGTTTACTCATGGGGTGTTACCACGAAATATTGGGTTTTTTCTTTCTCTCTCTAGATCTTTCATCTCTTTCTCTTGAATGTTCTTGTGTTCTTCATTCATCTAGTGTGTGTGCGTCAATTCGATCCTAACAACTGGTATCAGAGCTAAGGAGATTCAACACGATCACTGAAGATGGATAGTTCGAAGCTTGGAATAGAGAGGTTTGAAGGATCCTATTTCACATTCTGGGAGATGCAGATTGAAGATTATCTGTACATGAAAGATCTTCATGAACCGTTGACCGGGGTGAAGCCAGAATCCATGACAGAGGAGAAGTGGAAACTCAAGGATCGCAAGGCTCTAGGGTTAATTTGGTTGAATTTGTCAAGAAACGTGGCGTTCAACATCGTGAGGGAGAAGACTACGTCCGGTCTGTTGAAGGCACTGTCAAACATGTATGAAAAACCATCTGCTATGAACAAGGTATATTCGATGCGTAGATTGTTCAATTTACAGATGTTTGAGAATGGATGTGTTTCTGATAATATAAAAGAGTTCAATATGATTGTGAGTCAACTATATTCTGTGGATATTAATTTCGAAGATGAAATTAAGGCGTTGATTTTGATGTCATCTCTGCCCGAGCCTTGGGATACTGTTGTTGCTGCGATTAGCAGTTCTCGTGGATCTGAGAAGCTGAAGTTTGATGAAATCTGTGATTTTTTTAGCGAAAGTATTCGCAAATGAGAAGTGGGAGATTCATCGGGCAGTGCTCTCAGCGTTGATCGAATGGGGAGAAGAAAGACGAAAGGCCAAAATCAACATGGTCAATCAAAATCAAAGAATCGAGGAAAATCTCTGAACAGATCAAACATGACTTGTTGGAACTCTGGAGAAAAAGGGCACTTTCGGACGAACTGTACAAATCTAAAGAAGAAACACAATCAGAAATTTGGAGATGACAATGATTTTCTAAATTCAGCAGAGGACATTGGGGATGCTCTAATCCTTAGTGTGAACAGCCCGGTTGAATCATGGATTTTGGTATATATGGCTGACAATAAATCCTTAGAGATTGAAGGAAAGGGGGATGTTTGCATAAAGACCATCTCGGGAAACAAGTGGACATTGGAGGATGTCAGATATATTCTTGGGATCAAGAAAAATCTAATCTCTGTTGGTCAGTTTGATAGCACGGGATATGCAGCAGAGTTTGGGAAAGGTTCATGGAAGATCGTTAATGTTGCTATGGTAGTAGCTCGTGGAACTAAATTTGGAACCTTGTACACCACTGCAGGGTGTATAAACATGGCCAGTGTTGCTGAAGGTACTTTCGATTCATGTCTGTGGCACAACAGACTTAGACACATAAGTACTAAAGAAATGAAGATGATGGTTGCAAAGGAAGCATTAGAGGGTTTGAAGTCTGTTGATATGGGTCTTTGCGAGAGCTGTGTTATGGGAAAACAGAAAAGAGTAAGCTTCATAAAGACTCCTAGAGAGACAAACAAAATGCGGTTGGAAATGGTCCATACAGATGTTTGGGGACCATCTCCAATATCATCACTTGGAGGATCCAGATTTTATGTTACCTTCATTGATGATTTCAGCAGGAAGGTATGGATTTAGTTTTTGAAGCATAAGTTAGATGTGTTTGCAACTTTCAAGAAGTGGAAAGATGAAGTTGAGAATCAGACCGGTTCGAAAGTCAAATGCCTAAGGTCTGACAATAGAGGAGAGTATGACAACTCAGAGTTCAAGGCATTCTATGCAGATGAGGAATTCAGATTGATGAGAACAGTTCCTGGTAAGGTAAGGCAAAATGGAATTGCTGAGAGGATGAACAGAACATTGAATGAGCGTGCAAGGAGTATGAGGATACACTGTGGGCAGCCCAAAACACTTTGGGAGGATGTTGTGAGCACAGCTGCATTCTTGATCAACACGGGACCATCAGTTCCTTTAGGTTTCAAGATTCCAGAGGAGGTGTGGACAGGAAAAGAACTCAAGTACTCACACTTGAGGATTTTTGGTTGCACTGCTTATGTTCATGTTGATCCAGAAAAGAGAGACAAGCTTGATTCCAAGGCTGTGAAGTGTTACTTCATAAGCTATGGTTCTGATTTGTTTGGTTCCAGGTTTTGGGATGACAAGAACAGAAAGATCCTGAGACATTCTGAAGTTACATTTGATGAGTCTGTCCTGTATAAGGATAGAGAGAAGAAGGTTCTAGAGATTACAAAGCAAGTGGGAGTTGAGGTTGAGTTGGAGAAGAGTAACCCCAGAGATGTCGAAGCAGATACTCAACCAACTCCTACTAAAGAATCTGAAGCGGATTAACTTACACCTGAGCTGGTGTTAAGGAGATCATCCAGATCCATCAGGGCACCAGATAGGTATTCACCTTCAATACACTATCAATTGCTGACTGATGAGGGGGAACCAGAGTCTTTTGATAAGGCCCTGCAGGTGGAGGATTCGATCAAGTAGGAGCAAGCCATGGATGATGAGATGAGGTCACTTTAGAAGAACGACATATGGGTGTTGACTGAGCTACCTGCAGGGAAGAGAGCTTTGCTGAACAAGTGGGTGTTCAGAATCAAGACGGAACCAGATGGCAAAAGATGGTTCAAGGCTCGTTTAGTGGTTAAAGGATACTCACAAAGGAAAGGTATTGATTATGCTGAAATATTATCTCCTGTTGTGAAGTTAACCTCTATTCAAATTCTGTTGAGTGTTGTTGCATCGTAGAATTTGTATCTAGAGGAAATGGATGTAAAAACAGAGTTTTCACATGGAGATCTATATGCAGCAACCGAAAGGATTTCTGGTTCCATGCAAGGAACACATGGTGTGCAAGCTCACTAGGAACTTTTATGGACTAAAGCAAGCACCAAGGAAGTGGTACAAGAAGTTTGACTCCTTCATGACCAAGAGTGGATTCGGCAAAGCTGAAAAGGATCCTTTCTACTCTTGTATGTGGATAATATGTTGATTGCAGGATATAGTATGAGATAGATTAACAATCTGAAGACAAGGTTGTCTGCAACATTTGAGATGAATGATTTGGGTCCAGCAAAACAGATTTTGGGGATGAAGATTTCTCGGGATAGATCTGCTGGCACTTTAAGTCTATCTCAAGAGTTGTACATTGAGAAGGTGCTGAGCAGATTCAGGGTTAATGATGCTAAACCCAGGACTGCTCCATTGGCAAATAACATTTAATAGTCAAAGGAGCAGTCACCCAAGATTGCCGAGGAGCGTGATCACATGGCACTTGTTCCATATGCTTCAGTAGTTGGTAGTTTGATGTATGTTATGGTCTGCACTAGACCTTATATAGCACATGCAGTGGGAGTTGTTAGCAGGTACATGGCGAACCCTGGGAAAGAGCATAGGGAAGCTGTGAAGTGGCTTCTTATATATCTGAGAGGTACATCCAGTACTTTACTTTGTTTTGGCAAAGGCAAGGTGACTCTACAGGGCTTTGTGGATGCTGATGTTGGTGGGGATGTTGACTCGAGCAAGAGTACATCCGAGTATATTTACACCATAGGTGGAACAACAGTGAGTTGGATGTCCAGGCTTTAGAAGTGTGCTTCTCTTTCATCTACTGAAGTTGAGTATGTGGCAATAGCATAAGCTGGGAAAAAGATGATATGGCTAGCAGATTATCTTGAGGAATTGGGCAAGAAGCATAGCGAGAAGATTCTTTTCTTGGATAGCCAGAGTGCTATAAAGTTTGTGAAAAATCTAGTCTATCATTCGAAGACAAAGCACATCAGAAAAGAGATACCATTTCACTCGCAGGGCAGTGGAGGATGGTGATATGTGCTTGGAGAAGATAGAGGGTGCAAAGAAACCGGTAGACAAGTTGACGAAATGTTTAATGTTGGGAAACTGAGGTTATGTAAAATCTCGGTTGGTCTTCTGTAAATGTTGCTACAGATGTTGCGGTGTGGTAAAGATGTTGATGATGAAGAGATTTTTTTTTGAGAATGTATTTTTTGGATGATTGAGTCAGTCTCTAAGTGGGAGAATTGTTAGGTAGTGGAGCCTGATTAATTTTAGGCTTTCCTATTTATTCTCTATTTTAGGCTTTCCTATTTATTCCCTATTTTAGGCTTTCCTATTTATTCTCTATTTATTCTTTGTAACCAAAAATACTCTAATTTATTAATATAAATATATCTCACCGCCGTGGAAGTTTAATCACGGGGTGTTACCACGAAATATTGGGTTTTCTCTTTCTTTCTCTAGATCTCTCATCTCTTTCTCTTGAAAGTTTTGTATTCTTCATTCATCTAGTGTGTGTGCATGAATTCGATCCTAACAGCCTCTTGACCAAAGCTTAGGTCCGCCTGAAGGACACCTAGGTTGGTCCTTGGAGAGTCATACGTAGACGTTTTAACCCTAAACTCGATATTAAGGCACTAGGGTCAAATCCACAAATTTTCAACTCCAATCAACACATAAAAAATTGTACAACTTACTAGTACACACCAACACACAAAAGACTAGTTTTTGATAGTATTGGTCGTCCCTTGACATTTGACTTCAAAACTCTTTATAACTGTCTTAAAAAGTTATTCTTCATTAATTTAAAAAGTTATTAACTAAGAAAATTCATGTGAACCTCTAGTTAGTCCTATATTATTTTGAGGGTGTAACATAGGGGTACCCCTAGATGTAACATGGCGTACTTGACACGAAAGAATCTCATACATACTCTTTGCATATCATAATATAATATAATTTAAAATTACGGAAAATTTAGAACTTTTATCCATACAAAGGAAGTAATTTTCATGAAAGGAAGCAGAAGTCTTAACTACTCAATGTGTCAAACCATTTATTACAACTATCAAATAAAACTCTTGGGACACAACCTATAAAATAGTCTCAAAATGAAAATAAAAGACATATTGAAAATAGTGGATTTTTTCCCTCGAAGATATGAGGAGTCACCAAGATCTTCAAATTCTTGCAACTTCTCGAAACCTATCTCCAAGAGTAGAACTCAATCTCAAAACCCTACATTTGATAAGACATTAGGCAAGTAGAACTCAATCTGAACACCCTACATTTGATAAAACTTTAGGCAAAGTATGTGTATGTACAGATGTACTAAATATGTGAGCTAGCATAATCATAAGAGCATTAGACAAGTGTTAGTGAATATAATATATAATCTAAAATCATATGAAATACTTCATGAAACATAAATATAAGCATATGAGACAATAAAAAGTCTCCAACATAGGTATCATATAAGAATTATTTGACTCCAAGTCTTTTATATGATACAAGACTACTCTCAAGAAACCTAATAGCATACATGTGCAATACATGAATAGCATCCCATAATACCACCTGATCCAAAAATCTTTTTTTTTGTAATCTTAATTAAAGCATATCTATGTGGTCATCTCTTTAAGAATTTTTACCATATGGGAAACATACTCGTAAGTATATTCGAAGCGAACTTGTGTTATGCATGTAAAGCATCCCATAATACCCTTCACACCAAGAATAAACTTTGAGGCATCCTACTAATACTTACACTCTTTTATTCTAATTATTGGCTTACTTGAAATAGAAATAGACAATGAAATCTCTCACCTTCAGTCATAACTAACAAGTTTGGCAACTATAACACAATCCTATCCTAAGATAAATCACTCACAAGAACACTTAATAAAATAATCTTAATTTGTACTTGTGCAATGAATGGATAGCATCCCATGATAATTCATGATAAGAACCACTTTTTGGTGCTCATACTAATATTTCTTGTGTTCGGAACCTAGTTCATCACTTTATCTTTAGAATATTATGAGATACTCCCTTAAACACATCGGATTTCGTTATTACTTTGAACCATATGAGATACTCATGTTAGCATGATTACGTTAATTATTAACATCGACCTTATGAGATACTACCTTAAGAATGTCTATGTCCACTTATACTCTTGAAGACTTTGAGATTATCCATTTAGTGAGTGTTAATTTAATTATGATTTAGAATACAATGAGATGTTTCTTCAAGCATATCTTAGTTCATTGTATATGGATGTTTCTACTACAAAACTTAACTCAACTATGTGAAAGGGAACTATAACACAATCTTGTCTCATCATACATCACTCAGAAGAACACTTTATTAAATAACCTTAATTCGTACTTTTGCAATGAATGGATAGAATCCCATGATACTATTCTTGGTAAGTACCACTTTTTGGTTCATTACTTTAACTTTAGGACATTATAAGGTACTCCCATAATCTCATCTTAGTACATTATTAGATTGAACAATATGAGATTCTCCTGTTAGAATGATTATGTTCGTCATTGACCTAGACCCTATGAGATACTACCTCTTAAGAATGTCTACGTACATTTATACTCTTGAAGACTATGATTATATTCATTTAGTGAGTCTTAATTCAATTATTCTTTACAACATTATCAAATACTTCTTCAATCATGTATTAGTTCATTGGATATGGAGAAGTCTACTAGAAACCTTAACTCAACTATGTGAAAGGTTCCATGTACTGAGACCTAACTTAAGGAAAACCCACACTCTATTACATAAGATTTCCCCCTTTAACATGGACGGTCCTCAAATCAAATTCTCCTTTAAACTTGGAGCCCGAGTTCTATCTTGTGTGTCACTCCATATCATTGTCAATATCGTCTTGAGGCCAAGCATACACCCCAAGATTTACTATTAGACCTTGTTTAACACTCATTTCTCATGGAAAGATGTACTTGATATATCAATCCATGTTCAAGTGATTATATAAATTTATACTTTGCAGAATTTATACAGTAGGTTAGGTGAATATATGTCTTTCACCATAGTTATAACTACCCAAGAGTATACCTAAAAGAAATGGTATCCTCAAGTCTCCATATGGCATATTCGATCTCTTTTTATACAAGACCCTAGACATCATTCATCGCATATATGTATATGAAAATTAGTGAAGAATTAAAAAATTTCACAACATTAACTCAAATCTTATTTATACAAAACATAAGATATGCTATGTCTCTTGTAGCCATCTTAGACTCACGAATATTTTGGGTCACAGCCCATACATCAACAAAATAGAAAATATCTATGTCTATTATAACGTCTTTAAATAGAAAATCTAAACACAGCTATGTCCTTGAATCAATTGAGGACATAACAACTCTTGCTTGAAAGGATGCTAATATAAAAAAATTCACTTCAAATGACATCTCACATTTTCAACTTACACCTTTCGAGGTAAAACAACATATGTAATTATTACATTAGAATGAACTAATGATGCTGACATTCAATAAAATCATGGTAAAAGGACATTTGTACAAAACATGCTCTTTTATGCCCTTTTTAGGAAACCTTCCTAAAATAAATACAAGAACCACTTTAAACACAACCTTCACATATAAGACATATTCCGAGAATCAAAATATAGCATTAACATTATTTCAAACCATATAAGCATATAACGCTCCTACTAAAGATTATCCTAGGATTTCCTTGAGTAAGACAAGAAGAGACTGCCCATACACCTTCTTCAAGCACACCTGAGTATTCCTAAAGCCTATCTAAGAAAAATTATTGCATTTTAATTACTTATACTCTCTACCCAAGGTTACTCTTAGTCTCACTTGAGTAATACATGAAGAGACAGCCTATACACCCTCTTCAAACCTACCTAACCAATCCTCAAAGCTACCGGAGATAGGGATACATTTATGCAACATATATTAACTTAAGTCATTATCATTCATTAAGTCAATTAAGAGATATTTCATCAATTAAGGACTTCACATAATGATTTTTGAAAAGACCTAGGGAACCTACAACCTAGAATCTACAAATCCTACTCGTGTCATGTCTAGATAGAGTCCCATTACACTACCTAAATATTGTAGAACTTATCCAATACTATAATTCATCCCACAGGAAGAGAATAGGCATTGACAAATATTGACCATATTAGCTAGGCATGGAATTCAGAGTTTACCCGACACTGATGGAAGGTGTTCTACTTGCCAATGGTAGAACTAGGATGGATCCCATGTAGGCACATAGATGGATCCTCCAGGGCTTCCACTCTATGGTCAATAAGGATATCTCAATCACTCTCTTAGAGATGGTTTTATGCCATTCCGGCCAACCTATCTGTAACAATCTGAAAGTCCAAAACCTAATTTAGATCCTCACATTAGTTTTTACGGCTTATAATAATGTTTTATGGTAAAAATTAATGTTTATAACTCCTTTAGGATGTTTTAGAGTCAAAACTTCAAGTAACTTCTATGACGTCCGAAGACTAGTGAAAGAGGTGCTAGGGTGCGTAAGCCTATTTAACGTGGTTTTAGGAGTTATAATTTGATGAAATTTGGTGGAAAGGTGTGAAACATGTAATTAAACATTTTTTTGGTCTAAAGTACAGTTACGACTCCCGAAGTACCACCTAAAGGGTCCTTGAGGAGGACCCTTCTAAATGACTAAAAAGTAGACAAAGACAGCAACACCTACGCCTGCTAAAAGACGTGGTGTCGCCTCGGTGACGGGGTGTCAATGCCTCCATCGACCACCACTTAGCCAATTTTCCAAAACAGGATCAAATCTTTGTCGCAGACAAAAACAAAGGTTTGTAGTACGGGTGGTAAGGGTGGTCGTTGACTAACCTATGACCCATATGTCAAGGTCTCATAGGTCAAGCTGCCTTTACATAGTGAAATTATAAATGGTTCTATTAATCAGTAATTAGTTAGGGTATTAATTAAGGGTTAAGTTAAGGGTAATTAAATTAGTTAAATAACTATATAAACTACCTTAAGCCTAAACAAACTTAATACCTCACTTTCCCAAACTCAAATTACTTTTCCTTCTCTCTCCAAGGTCAAGGGAATTGGGGATTCAAGAACCTAACTTTTCTCCATCAGTCTTCAAGTAAAATCAATGTATGGGAACCTTTAACATTTTAGATTCCTCTCCCCAAAGGGTTCTCCCAAATTGGTTTTACAAAGATGATTTTCATATGGGTTTCTTCCTAATACAAACTTGATCTTCTAAGTTGGGTTGGTTTTAGTTTAATTTATTTATTATGATTAAATTTGGTTTAAATATTGTTCAATTACATTGGTTCTTGATGAATTAACCTAGTATGTAGAATAGACATGAATTGACCCAAATTCCCTAACCCTAGGTGATGAACTCATGTTGAATTGATTAGTATTGATGTAATTGAGTTAGTTGTTGTGTTAACTACTATTGAATGATGTTTTTACTCCTATATATGACTGAAAATGGTTGGTTGAGGGGAATACCAATGATGATGGTTTTTGAAGGAGAATTGGTAACACTTTTTGATATGAAACATTCACTTCAATTTTGATGACATTTACATGGTGATGAAGTTAAATTGAAGCATATTTTGTGATTGAATTTTAGATAGGCATTGGTATGATGATGAAATTGAAATGTCTAGAAAATGTTATTGTAATATAATGCTTAAGATGTAATGATTTAAGGTTGGTTATGAATTGCCTTTTTGCCTTATTATGTAATAATGATTATGATGTGATAATCTCACATATGAGGGTTGTATTAAAGGGATGTTCTCATGCAATTCCTACTTAGCTAATGATGATGATATACAAGGGGTTAGTCTCATATGACCTAAACTAAGCTATTATGAATAATAAAGTCTAAAAGACATTTTAAAAAGGGACTCTAGCTTATCACCGAGTGAACTAGTACTGAGGAGTGTCCCTTGCCAAGTAGGGAAGGCAGGTTCACTATTGTACTCATGATATTTGAGAATATAATGCAATGTGTATAAAGAGGGTCCCAAGAATATGTTCATGTTTTGATACTACCTTGGCAAGTAGTATACCTTTTTTCGGTGTAGAGTTTCCATGACACTTGATTCCACATTTATCTCTTGTGGTCTATGTTTATTAAGGCAAGTTTTCCCAAAAGTAAAGTGAATGAATAAACGTAAATGAATAGAGACATTGATTAGGATTAATTTAGGGTTCTACATAGGATAGGCAATTGTATGGTACCCTATCTAGACATTGCACAATTTAACTCTAAAAGGAGTTCTAGGAGATGGTCTTATGTATGATTCAATTATGAATTGTATGATGTGAACTCTAGATGATGATACTCTTACATGATGATGTCTATATTGATGAACATAATGTTGGTCTAAATTTATATATATAGTGATGACTATATAAGATGAGATGTATTATGTAACAAAGCATAAGTTATGACCTTTTATCTTAATTACTTTGTTGTGTAGGGTTATGGGACTTCACATAAGCATTGCATTTGTAGGCTTCGAATGGTATTCTTGGTAATGGTTTGTATGCATATGTTGATGTTAATTATTTGACTTGTTAGATTAATATAATTATTATGTGAAGTTGATATAGTTCTTATATTGAAATTGATATGGTTTTTTATGTTGAGATATATTAATAGTGAACATGAATCAAGGGACTGTGACCTTATGTGTTATATGCTCTCTTGTATGTGCATTAACAGGTTTAAATGACTTAGCATGTTTTCTAAAATAAATGTACTTTTCTCATGCGTTCTTTCAAAAGTTTTATGTGCATGTTTCCATACTTAGTAGAAGTGGTGTACTATCCCATATTTCTTTGTTTTCTACTGTTATGTAAGTTTCAGCCATTGAGATTTTAGAGGGCCATTGAAGAAGACATGGATCCTTATTCTCCAAGTTTTGTAGGTCCTAACCTTCCGAGGAGGATGCCACTATATTCCAATCATTGTTGTTCTAGTTTTAAGACACTTGGTTCTTTCTTTTCTCATTTGAGGACAATTGTTTTATAAGCCTATATATTGCTATTGGCATAATAAAGTAAGGGCTATGCCCAAATGTTGTATTCATTCTAGATGGTTGAATCTGAGACTTATCCTAGACTTCTTATGAGATTATGTACCTATATTATATATGTGAACTTAAAGTAGAAGCCTATGTGAGCTTCCAATTACGCGAAGTCTAAGGAAATTCCCTAAGTATATAAGATGTGTAAGAGAGAGGTATATGTAAACCTCATGATGTATATGTAAAAGAAAAGTTTTAAATTTTTCGCATTTAACCTATGATATGTCATGACGAATGCTAAATGGCTAGTCTTAGTCCTCTTTGAGGACAGTGACGCCAGTTATGCCTAGGAATTGTTCTTTGGATGTGACAAACTTGTTATCAGAGAATGAGGTTGAATATACTTAGGATCTATGTAGATTCTTATTCATAGTTGTGATGTGCACCACACTTATGAATGAGAGATTATGTGATGCTTAGGAAATCCTCATCTTCTTGTATTCCTAAGTTGTGCCTCTAGAGTCTACATTATTTGTGCTTTCACCTAAACCTTATATTGTGTTTATAGGTATGAATACTCAAAGGGAAGCTGCAAGAAGGTCCGAAGAAGTTGTAGCTAATGATGGAGCTTACGTAAACCAAGCTCCTTCACAAGACCAACAAGTTTCTCCACTTAAGCAAGTTACTATGGGTGATCAAGTTCCGATTTCTCCTCCACCACCTATGATGGATGGAGATATAAGGTCAGCATTTCTCAATTTGGCCTAACCCATGACTTCCCAAGCTAATCTTGTAACTTCTCAAGTCCAAGGTATGACGACCCAAGTGAATAACGAAGGACCCCATATGCCTCATCATGCTAACATACGGTTTCTTGTGTAAGAGATTCTACTATGAAGAGCCCTCCTATGTTCTTCGGGTGAAGAGTAGATTAAGACCCTCAATACATCCTTGATGAAGTCTACCAAATATTATTTTCTATGGGTGTGACTCCAAATAAAAAGGCGGAGTTGGCCACCTATAAACTCAAATATGTTGCACAAATTTCGTACGCTCAATCAAGGGATAATAGGGGCACTAAGAGGCGGGACAGTTTCTTGGCAGATTTTCAAAAGGACTGACTTGATAGGTTTATTCCTAGAGAGTTAAGGGAAGACTAGGTGGAACAATTCATCAACCTTTGTCAAGGAGGTATGAATGTTCTCTACTACTCCCTAATGTTTACTAAATTGTGCAAGTATGCTCCATAATTCGTGTCTAACCCAAGAGATGTGATGAGTCGTTTCCTTACGGGAGTGTCTGACGACTTGGTGGAACAATGTCGTTTGGCTATGCTTCATGATAATATGAATATGTCCCGTCTAATGGTTCATTCTAAACAAGAGTAAGAAGGTAGGATAAGGAGGAAAAATAGAGAAGCCCAAGAGCCAAGTCTTCTGAAAAGTGGATCTTCAAATGAGAGATTGGAAATCAAAGAAAAGCCTAGATTAAGGAAGAAATTCTCAAATCAAGTTCCTATTAAGTTCCCTAAGGCTAGTGATTATAGGGTCTCTAACCCTAAGCCTCAAAAGGGAATAGGTGCTAGTTCATCAAGCAAGAAGCCAACTTGGGGAAAGTGTGGCAAGAAACACATGGTTTAATGCTTAGTTGTTACGGACAATTGTTTGGGTGTGGTAAAAGTGGTCACATTGTTAGAGATTTCCGTAATTTTAAAGGCAATACAAGGGTAGTGGACAAGCAAGTAGTTCTAACATTGATGATCCGATAAAGAATTGATTTTATGTTCTCCATTCTAGGGGTGAACAAGAGAGTTCTCCCGGCGAGGTGACCGGTATGTTACAAGTCTTCTCTATTGGTGTCTATGCGTTACCTGATCTGGGTGATACCCTATATTTTGTTACTCCTTTGGTATCTAGAAATATTGATATTTTGCACGATATACTAAATGAACCTTTTATGGTGACTGCCCGGGTAGGTGAGTCGGTGGTTGCAAAAAAGGTATATAGAAATTGTTCTATAATGTTGCCCAATAGAGTAACTCATGTTGAATTAGTTGAAATTGATATTGTTTACTTTAATGTTATTTTGGGGATGGATTGGTTGCATGTTTGTTTTGTTTCCATTGATTGTAGGACTAGAGTTGTCAAGTTTAACTTTTCTTATGAACTAATCTTAGAGTGGAAAGGGGAAAGATCTATTCCTAGAGGTCATATCATTTCTTTCCTAAATGATTACAAGATGATCTCTAAAGGGTATTTATACCATATTGTATGAGTCAAAGATTTAGACTCCGAAACTCCTCCCATTGAGTTAGTCCCCATAGTGAGAGAACTTCTTGAGGTCTTTCCTAATGATTTTCCTTAAATCCGTCCTGAATGGAAAATTGATTTTGGTATTGACGTGCTACCAGATACAAATCACATTTCAATTCCACCTTATCGGATGGCTCTTGCCGAAATTAAAGAGTTGAAGACTCAACTCAAGGATTTACTAGACAAGGACTTCATTCATCATAGTATTTCCCCGTACAGTGCTCCGTTTTATTTGTGAAGACCAAGGATGGGTCCCTTAGGTTGTGTATCAACTATCGTCATCTTAATAAGGTGACCATAAAAAACAACTATCCTCTCCCTCAAATTGATGACTTGTTTGATCCACTCGAGGGGGAAAGATACATTTCTAGGATTGACTTGACGCCAAGATATCACCAACTTAGGGTGAGATATGAAGATATCCCAAAACGGACTTTCAAACAAGATATGGTCATTATGAGTTTAGGTTGATGTCTTTTGGGTTTACTAATGCCCTGGCGGAATTTATGGACCTAATGAATAGGGTGTTCTAAAAATACCTAGATGCCTTTGTAATGGTCTTCATAGATTACATCTTGGTATGAGGGTGAGTATATGGACCATTTGAGAGTTGTTTTGCAAGTCCTTAAAGAACACCAATTTTTAGCAAAGTATAGCAAATGAGAGTTTTGGGTGAGGTGTATGGATTTTTTTTGTCATATCATATCTAGTTAAGGGGTATAGATATCATGACCGAAGTCTAAACCCCAGACGAGACCGGCGCCGTTAACCTCTTAGAAGTCGCAGAAAAGCCTACTTACGTCATTCTTACTTCGTCTAGGTTAATTGTAGCGGAAAATTTGAAACTTTTTTTTTAACATACATACTAATCACTCTATTAGATTCATAATTGTTCACCATCAACCATCTAACCTAAAGATCATAAAATGAAAGAAATGGTTTAATATAGAATTAAATATATACTTGCCAATATGGCACCAATACAATGTCTTAAAAAAAGGGAAAGAAAGGCTAGTGGAACGTTCTCCACTATCTCAATCCTATAACTAATCTATAATATAATGGGGAAGCATCCTCAAAAGCATGAGGGCCTACCACGTTCGGATGAATGTTCCACGTCCGGATAGTGTAAACGTCAACTTGTAGCTCAAGCATCCACCTGTGCCTGCACCTAAAATTGTAGAATTGTATGCGATTAGTACACACTTGTACTAAGTATGGGTACATAAAATCACACACCAAGGACATGCATGATTAAGAGGAGCTCTTTCCTAACAACATGATTATGGAAAGTCTAGTAAGTGGACTTGCCAAATTGGGATTACGAAAGTTAGTGAGCTTTCCAAATTTTGATTAGGAAAGTGAGTGAACTTTCTTAATTTGGATTATCAAACTCATGCCATGAGACAAACATGCATCATCTTACTTATCATATTACACACAACACATAACATCTTGCACATAGCACATAATACATTGCATACAACACATAACATTTTTCATATCATTCGTTCATATGCCATGAGACCTTGGAATCATGGACTTGATATCAAGACTTCCCAAAAATGAGGGATCAAGATATGGGACCTTAACTAGGGAGCCTTATTTAGCAAACAAAGAGTTTGTTTCATTCATTCATACGTACTTCATTTCATTTCATTCATAGTCTGGTTAAACACAATCTATACCTAGGATGTAGTTTAAGACTTTCATCGGTTTTGCTGTGCAATGCTTAAGAAAGACTTAGTGTCATTACTTAAGTCTAGATCACCTCTTGATTACCTATCTTAACACCTTTGGTATCATTCATTTCATTATGTGGATCATTTGAGACTGGCCTCATTCATTCATGGAAACTTTAACTTTACCCGACATAGATCATGTGAGCACCATAAATTTCTAGTGTCATGAATACCCACACCGAAAAGAGGTGGAATTACCGGCCAAAGTGACCCAAGACATTATAGAGTACATGGGGATCGAACCCCTCCATGTCCCTATATTGGCAGTATAGGTTTGAAGAGTACGAGATATAAGGAGACACATAACCAGCATGTCGGACAGCCTCATCTCATGAGAGTTACGTGAACCTCCGCCCTTCCCAAAAGAAGGCATCACCGTTCTTAGCTTGTCTTCGGAGCTCAGTATAAAGTTCCATCAACTCATACGTGATGGAAGATGGCTTCTACTATGAGGTCATCATAGCTCAATAGATGATTTCTCATCTTATCATTTGTTTTAAGTGTGTTAATCTCAATAGTTTCAACAGAGTATTCATAGAGACTAATATCTTTATTACCTTTACTCTCTCAAAGGTGAGTACGTTTTGGTAAGATTTACTTAGGCTCATTTGAGATTGCTCTCATCTTTTGCATTAGCCTCATATCATGTTGTCACCACATTCATTTATATTAGCACATTGTTTCTTCATAATTACTCACCCCATTTTACGTGAATGTTCATTTCATCATATAGCAATGACTTGGCCATTTAGTGTGTTTCACACTCTTACTTAACCCTTCAAGGTTTTCATCATTTCATTGTTCATTACATAATTTCTTTGTTCATTTCATCGTACGCCAATGCACTTGGCCATTAAGTGTGTTTCACACTCTTACTTAACTCTTTTAGGGTTACATCATTTCATCACATACATCTTAGGTTCACTTAATTTTAAATGTATGCTAGACTTATCAGTCTATACATACAAGCAATGGGGATTCATTCATAATTTGTCTAAGTGATTCATATTAACCCAAGATTACGTGGCGCCAGACTTATGCATATTGTAGATATGCCAAGATATTGATTTCGATCTTTAGAGACAACATTCATTAAATACTTACATACGTATGACTTATGTGTCAATACAAAATTGGGCAAGGGAAGCGGATTTCGAATCTTTTGGACAACACTTAATCTTATTTTAAACTTGATAATCACATTTTTCAGATTTTGGTGACACTAGTTCAATTCCTATCAACCCCATAATATTTCCTCTTTCTTTCTCCTCTCCTTTTTCGTTTAAGTCAAGGAGGTTGTGGGTTCAATCCCCCACAAGCTCATTATTTTTCTTTTAATTTATCTCTTAACTTTTTCACTTATCTAAGAGCTTGTAGGTTCAATCCCCGCTCTCTACATTTATGTTCTCCTTTATGTTTCTCCTAACTCTCTCATCCATTTTAGAGGTTGTGGGTTCAATCCCCAATTAATTCAAATTTAAAATATTTTAAACGAAACTTTTTTTTAAAAGTTGGTCGAGACTACAATTTCCAACAGGCTGGACGATTAGTCTCTTCCCATCCATATTTGTCTTAATCTTTTGTTGGTTTCTTTTTGGAGCTTTCATGTAATGATGTTTTGGGTTAAATCCTTAGTGATCTCACTTATTTTACATTCATTTTTCATTGCATTTTATACAATTTTGTTGGCCGATCCCGACCAACCAAATACTGGAAATTTATTTACTATTTTCAGCTTCATTTTCTCATCATTCATACCTAAATTCTTAAGGCATTTCGTGGATCATTTGTTGCATCTTTAAGTGTAATATTTTTATGATGATATTCAGCCAAGAATTACCATTTCATCCATCAAAATTAAACCACTTTTACACCTCGTGATTTACAAAAACATTCGCACATAAAATTCAACCATAAAAACATTTAATTTCTCACATACTTTCGGTTGACATAACTTTACATGCTTACAATTCAAAACAGATAATCAAGAACACATTATCATGAAAATCAAACTTCATGCTTAAAATACCAGCAAAGATACCAACAACATGATCACTAACCTATTTCACATTGATATCAAAGGGATACTATGGACAAGGAGTTCGACAAGAACGGGAACAACCCTAGTTTTTTAGTAGATTCATCTAAGCCTTAAGGGTGTCTTGGGAAAGGGACCAAGAGTACGAAAATCCATAACTTTTATGACGTTCAAACCTCGACTATATGTGTAAAAATCTTCTTTGAAAACCACGTCCAAATCCTTTGAAAGTTAACAGCAACTCGACGGAGAAACTTCTCTTTGCCTACGTGATTAATTTCGTTTGTTTTCTTATATTTTCATTGTGAGTTCTTCAAGTATGAAGAACTTTGGTCTACCTGCTGTTTTTTAAAGCTATTTGGCAGAGAGAATCGTCAGTGAGAGTGATAAGGACGTGAGAGAGAGATGAGCGTGGGAGAGAAGAGTTTTCTTAGGATTAGGAGTCTAGTTTAGGATTTTTTCAAATGTTTTTTTAATTATTAAAAATTTGATTTACTTTTATTTTAAATAATATAACAAATAATAAATATAAATTAATTACATCAATTTATCTACTTAAAGTTAAAACAATTTAATTCATTGCTTCCACCAAGGTTCGAACTCGGGTGAAGCAAGACTTCACTTCAAGAGCCCAATTTCGGCCCTCTCTCCCTAAAATGCCTTTCCACCTTATTAATTATAAAATTAGGGTAATTACGATACTACTCTTAGCTTGGAAGAAAGATCATTTTACCCCTAGACCCTCCAAACCTATGATTTTCCCTTTTTAAGTTCGATAAAGACTCCCTCAAGTAAATCTTCGTATTCGAGAGCCCTACATGGTTTGACTCAACCTTTCCTAGCTCAACTAAATCCCCAAGTCAGTTGTCTTAGATGTAGCAAGGGTTTCAGTGTCTTGGTCTACACGCATCAATCCGTGTGAACCCGATCTAATCGTAGGCATATTCATCCCCGAATGACACTACTCTCTACTAATAATAAGTAAGTGATCTATAGAATGTATGCCTGCATATGTAATTCAATATTCCCTATTGGTGAATATCTGATTCACATATTAACCTGATGGTGAACATCCTTGAAACCTACTAGTATCTTCACATTAATAGACTAAGGAACTCTTTCCTTAACTAGTCTCATCAAATCATACAACAAAAGTAAGCATGTAAGTCATACGAATCAGCAACCAACATGATGACTCAAAACATATTAACCTCATAATAGTGCATAAACACAATACACAGTCAAATACATGAAAGACAAATTACGGCAATGCACCCGAGACTTTACCAAAGGTGCCTTCCCCAGCAACCCAAGACTTGAGTGCGAAGAATCGTTGACTCTTTGGAGCCTCTTCACTTGGACCATTAGGTTGAACTCTCTCCTTACCATGTTCTTTAATTCTCTTATTCGGACAATCCTTCATCATATGACCCAGTTTGCCACAACTGTAACAAGCGTTAGAGTCCATCATACATTCTCCCCCATGCAGTATGCCACACTTCCTGCAAGGTGGACACTCCTGGGCTGCAAAGGCTTACGAACCTCAAGGAGTAATCCTTGACTGACATCGAGACCTTCTTAAGGTTGGTGAATTCCTCAACCTTAGCCTCCTTCATTTATTTAGGAAAGAACCTCCCTAGAAAAGACATCTTGAAAAGATCCCAAGTAATAGTTACCTCTCCTAAGGCTGTGCTATCCTGCAACACCTTATACCAGGATTGAGCTACATCCTTTAGCTGGTAGGATGCCAACTCAAACTTCTCCACATCAATCAAACTCAACAACATTAGCTTGTAAATTGCTATATTTTTTCCTCTATACCAAAGTTATCCTTACTTGTCCATTTGTCAACCCAGTTAAGTTAAAAAGAATCTCTATTCCAGCAACTGGAGCCTGGGAAGGAACCTAAATTACTCCAGCAATTGTTCCTCCAATCTCTCCGCCATTCTTTCTCCTTGTATGCATCTTTTGGAAACTTCATGACTTGATGTTAGATACGCTCTTAAACCCAAGATATCCGATATTAGAGAAGGCATGATAATATTAAAAGAAGGGAAATTTTCGTACGCATCATGTAGTCACCAATCAAGGATAGTGGTGCACTTCCCTACCATGACATAGAAACTACTCAATATGGTTGATCTGTAGTATTTATCCTCGGTGTTTAACCTACTAATCAGATACAAACTTTGTCACGGCCGGAGTCGACACCCCAGACGAGACCAGCGTCGTTGGTCTCTCAAAGGTCGCAGACAAGCCTACTTACGTCATTCTTACATCCTCTAGATAAATTTTACTAGAAAAAGTTTTAAACTTTTTTGTTTCTTAACGTACATACTAATTATTCTATTAGATTCATAATTTTTCACCATCAACCATCTAACATTAAGATCATCAAATGAAAGAAATAGTTTAATATAGAATTAATTGGATATCTGCAAAAATGGCACCAATACAATATCTGAATTAAAGCGGAAAGAAACGCCTGTGGAACATACTCCACTAGCTAAATGCTTTAACTAAGCTATAATATAATGTGCAAGCATCCCAAAAAGAATGAGGGCCTACCAAGTCCGGATGAATGCTCCATGACTATATAGTTTCACCGTCAACCTGTATCTCTAGCGTCAACCTGTGCCTGCACCTAAAATTGTATAATTGTATAGGATTTCTACACAGTTGTACTAAGTATGGATATATGCAAGAACTCACCAAAGAAATGCATGATTAAGAAAAGCTCTTTCCTAACAACATGGTTACGGAAAGTCAAGTCAGTGGACTATCCAAATTGAGATTAGGAAAGTTAGTGAGCTTTCCAAATTTTGATTAGGAAAGCTAGTGAACTTTCCTAATTTTGATTAGCAAAATCATGCCATAAGAGTAACATCCATAATAATACTTATCATATCGCACACAGCACATAACATCTTGTACATACCACATAGCACATAATACATTGCATATAGCACATAACATTTTTCATATCATTCGTTCATATTCCATGAGACGTTGGAATCATGGAGTTGACATCAAGACTTCCCAAAAATGAGGGATCGACATATGGTACCTCAAATAGGGAGACTTCTTTAGAAAACATAGAGTCTCATTAATTCATTCATACGTACTTCATTTCATTTCATTCATAGTTTAGTGTAAACGCCAGCTATACCTAGGATGTAGTTTAAGAGTTTCATCGTGTTCGCTATGCATCAAGAATGACCTAGTGTCATTACTTAAGTCTATTTCACCTCTTGATTATCCTATCCCAACACCTTTCGTATCATCCATATCATTATTTGCATCATTTGAGGCTGGCCTCATTCATTCATGGGGAACTTTAAATTTAACCAACATAGATCATGTGAGCATCATGAAATCCAGTGTCATGAAACCCCACACCGAAAACAGGTGGAATTACCAATAAAATTGACCAAAAATATGCTTGGCTACATGGGCATTGAACCCCACCAGATCCCTATATTAGCAATATTGGTTCGAAGACTAGGAGATATAAGGAGACACAGACCTGGCATACCGAACAGTCTCATCTCATGAGAATTATGTGAACCTCTTCCCTTGCCGAAAGAAGGCATCACCGCTCATAGCTTGTCTATCTGTGCTTAGTATAAAGTTCAATTACATTAAACTCATATGTCATGGAAGCTGGCTTCTAGTATGAGGACATAATAGATCAATACATGATTTCTCATCTCATATTAGTATTAAGTTTTTTAATCTCAATACATTCATAAGAATGTTCATCGAGACTTGTATCTATATTAACTTTTTACTCTCATAGGTGAGTATGTTTTGGTAACATTTACTTAGCCTCATTTGATATTGCTCTAATCTTTTGCATTAGCCTCATATCATGTTGTCACCACATTCATTAACATTAGCATATTTTATCTTCATAATTACTCACCCCATTTTACGTGAATTTTTATTTCATCATATGCCAACGCACTTGGCCATTTAGTGTGTTTCACAATCTTAGTTAACCCCTCTAGGGTTTCATCAATTCATTGTTCATTTCATCATACGCCAATGTACTTGGCCATTTAGTGTTTCTAACACTATTTCTTAACCCTTCTAGGGTTACTTCATTTCATCACAGACATCTTAGGTTTACGTACTTTTAAACGTATGCTAGACATATGAGTCTATTCGTACAATCTATGGGGCTTCATTCATAGTATGTCTAAGTGATTCATATTTACCTAAGATTATGTAGTACAAGAGTTATGCATCTTGTCGATATGCCAAGTTATTGATTTCGATCTTTAGAGGCAGCATTCATTAAATATTTACTTATGTATGACTTATGTGTCAATACAGAATTGGGCAAGGGAACCCGATTTCGAATCCCTTAGACAACACTTAATTTTATTTTAAACTTTATAATCGCATTCGTTAGATTTGGGGAACCCTAGTTCGATCCCCATAAACCCCATAATATTTCCTCTCTTTTTCTCGTCTCCTTTTTCATTTAAGTCAAGGAGGATATGGGTTCAATCCCCCACAAGCTCATTATTTTCTTTTAATTTATCTCTTAACTTTCTCACCTACCGAAGAGGTTGTGGGTTCAGTCCCCACTCTCCACATTTATTTTCTTCTTTATGTTTTTCCTAACTATCTCATCTATTAATGAGGTTGTGCGTTAAATCCCCAGTCACCTCATCTATTTTTCCTTGCATTTTTCTTACGATTTTTTTATAAAATTTTCATTTAGTGTTGTCATGGGTTCAATTCAAAATGACCTCACATTTTAAAAAAAAATAAACGAAGCTCATTTTTTAAAAGTTGGCCGAGTCTATCTAGATTATTCAAAGATCTATCTAGATTTATGAGGTCGTTTCAAAAAAAGGTTGGTACAATAGTAAAGTTAAGCATGGTGTTTAATCCCAAAACGGATGGTCAAGCGGAGTGTACTATTCAAACCCTTGAGGATATGCTTAGAGCTTATGTTGGAATGAGAACTTGACTTTGGCGAAGTTCTCTTATAACAATAGTTGCCATTCATATATATCCATGTCTCCTTTTGATGCTTTGTATAATAGGAGATGTAGATCTTCGATGGGATGATTTGAGGATGGAGAGTGTTAACTTTTTGGTCCGAATTGGACAATATTTCTTTGAAGAGAGTTCATATGATAGGGGACCGATTGAAAATAGCCTATAGCTGGCAAAAGTCTTATGTGGACCATAGAAGGAGAGAACATGAGTTTGAAGACGGGGATAAAGTGTATTTGAAAATTTCACCCATAAAAAGGGTGATAGGGTTTTGCAAGAAAGGAAAATTAACTCCTCTCTACGTGAGTCCCTATGAAATTTTGCAAATTATTGATAAGGTTGCATACGAGTTGAGATTGCGTAGTGAACTAGCTTTGGTTCACCCAGTATTTCATGTATCCATGCTTAAGAAGTTTGGTTACCTCGAGTCATATTCCTATTAAAGGTATAGGAGTTGATGAGAAACTCTCCTATAAAGAGGTTCCAGTGGATATCCTTGATCGTCAAGTGAATAACTTGAAGACAAAGAGGTGGCCTCCATAAAAGTGTTATGGAAAAACCACCTACTTGAGGGAGAAACATGTTAGGCCTAGGACGACATCAACTCCCGTTATTCTCATCTCTTCACTACCTAATGTTATTTATTCCTATTAATAATGAAAATAATAAATAAATTTGAATTTGAATTTTTTTGCAATGATATGCATATTCATTGTAAAGGTTTTGCTAAAATGAGTTTTCATGAAAACATGCTCTTTTACTTGATTTGCACTTATTTGGTGTATTTTGTTATGTTGTTGCCTTCATGAAATTGTATTGAGCATGTTGATGTGTTGTGAAAGTAGTTTTGGCAAAACTTACTCTATATGTTGTATTGAGTTCATGTAGTTGTTTAGATGGAAACTCCTCTTATTGTGATGTTGCGTTCTACTATGTGAAAGATGATGTTTTGATTTTCTTTGTGTAAAGGCCATGTTATTTTTAATTAAGTTGTAACTCATGTTCTGATATATTGTTGTTGGTTGGGCTGCTAGTATTGAGTCTATTCTTTTCCTACAAAACATTTTTGTTCTATTCGGGGATGAATGTTCCTAAAAAGGGAATAATGTAACACTCCGAAAGTCCAACACCTAATCCAGAGCCTCTCATGAGTGTCTAAGGGTTGTAAAACTGTTTTAAGGTTAAAATAATGTTTATAAGTCCATTAGGATGTTTTAGAGTCAATTGTCAAGGAACGTCCATGACGTCCGGAGACTAGTGAAGAGGTGCTAGGTTGCCTTTGCCTATTTCACGAGGTATTAGGAGTCAGAATTGGATGAAATTTGGTGAAAAGGTATTAAACACGAATAAGAACATTTTTAGGGTAAACATTTCTGGGTAAGACACCCCAAGGATCACCCTAAGGATCCTTGAGGAGGACTCTTCCAAATGACCAAAAAGAAGTCAAAGACAACAGCACCTAAGATTGCCAAACGAGACAAACCTCCAAACCTTTGGTGCTCTACTTTAACATGTTGGCAATTTGGGTACATGGCAACAAATTCAGCAATTCTCTTCTTCATATCATTCCACCAATATACTTCTCACAAATTGTGGTACATAGTTTCCCTAGGTTGGGAAGGTGAAATGAGGCCACCCTAGACAATTGAGTACTATACCTCGGGCCATCAACATTATACGCTCTACTAAAATAGATTTTGTGGAAAACCATATATATCCGATCTTCGTGGCTTTTCACCCCTAGCCATTAGTCATCCCCGCATTTTTCCACATACGTGGCTTCGGTGCTCCAAGTCTTGTTAGAGCTCTCTTCAACATGCTCATGGCTAGAGACGACGGGGCATCGTCTAGGTGATGGGGCGTCAATGCATCCGTTGATCAAAATTTATCCATTTTTCCAAATGTGGAAAAAAACATGGTCTCTTACAAAAATGACGGGGGGCAAGGGTGGTCGTCGATTGATCTACGGCCCGTAGGTCGGGGTCTCGTAGGTCAGGCATGTATTTTACTGTGACGTTTTTGATGTTACAATTAATTAGTAAATTAGTTAGAGTGTTAATTAAGGGTTAAGGGGTGGTTAATTAAATTTCTTGAATGTCTATATAAACTAACCGAAGCCTAAACCCAGCTTAACACCTCACTTTTCCCAAACTCAAATTGTTTTTCTTTCTCTCTACTTTCTCTCTCCCAAAAAAAACTCCATAGCAGACCAAGGTCAAGGGAATTAGTGATTCAATAATATCTCTTTTATCCATCAATATTAAAGGAAAATCAAGGTATGGTAACCTTTGACCTCTGGGATTTCTTTCCCCAAAGGGTTCTTCCAAAATTGCTTTCAAAAAGATGATTTTCATTTTGGTTTCTTCCTAATACGAGATCTTCTAGTTTGGTTTTTTATGGTTTCCTTTGGTTAATATTATTAGATTATGTTCTATTATTTTTCAATAACATTGGTTCTTGATGAATTAACCCTGTATGTGGAATAGTTAATGAATTGACCCAAATTCCCAAACCCTAGGTGATGAGCTCATGTTGAATTGATTAGCATTGATGTAATTGAGTTTGTTATTGTGTTAATTACTATCAAACCTTTGTGATCTTAAACCTTTACTTCAATTGTGATTGCTTCTACTTGGTGATGAAGTTCAATTAAAACATGTCTTGTGATTGAATTAGATAGGTGTTGGTATGATGATGAAATTGAAGTGCCTTTATTATTTGATTGTGACATTATGCTTAAGATGTAATGATATAAGGTCGATTACGAATTGCTTATATGCCTTATTATGAAATAATGATGATGATGTGCTAATCTCACATATGAGGGTTGTATAAAAAGATTGTTCCCATGAAATTCCTATTGAGATAATGATGATGATAGACAAGGGGTTAGTCTCATCTGACCTAAACTAAGCAATGATGAATAATAAAAGGTTAAAGATATTTCAAAAAGGGACTTTAGCTTAGCACCGAGTGAATTGATAGTGTCCCTTCCCAATTAGGGAAGGTAGGTTTACTATTGTACTCATGATATTGGAGACTATAATGCAATGTGCATAAAGAGGGTCCCAACTTTATCTTCTAGTTCTTGAACTATTTTGTCATCATAGGAATACTAACTAGTGGATCCACCTAGAATGCTATGTTCATGTTTTGGTATTACCTTTTAATGTAGTCCACCTTCTTTCGGTGTAGGGTTATATGACACCGAATTCCACATTTAGCTATTGTTGTATATGTCGGTTAAGGGAAGTATTCCTAAAAAAGTGAATGACTAAAGGTAAATGAATTGAGACATTTATTACGATTACTTGAGGGGTCTACTTAGGATAGGTAGGGGTGTACGACCCTATCTAGACATTGCACAAGTTAACTCTAAAGGGATTCCTAGGAGATGGTCTTATGTACAATGCTATTATGAAATATATGATGTTAACTTTATATGGTGATACTCTTACATGATGATGACCATATTGATGAGCATGATGTTGGTCTAAATTTCTATATATAGTGATGAATATCTAAGATGATATGTATTATATAAAAAGCATTACTTATGATCTCTTGTCTTATTTACTTGGTTGTGTGAGGTTATAGGACTTCACATAAGAATATCACTTGTAGGATTGGGATGGGATTGTTGACAAGGGCTTGTAAAATTATGTTTATGTGAATTATTGGACTTGTTAGATTGATATAGTTCTTATGTAAAGTTTATATAGTTCATATTTTAAATTGATATGGTTCTTATGTTGATATATATCTATCATGAACATGAATTTAGTTATTGTGATCCATATGTTATATTCTCTCTTGTATGTGCATTAAAGACTTTCAAATGACTTGGCATGTTTTGTAAAGTAAATGTTCCATTCTCAAGCATTCTTTCAAATGTCTTATGTGCATGTTTCCGTTCTTAGTACAAGTGGTGTATTAAACCATATTTCTATGTTTTCTAATATTATATAGGTTTCCGCCATTTAAATTTTAGAGGGACATTGAAGAAAACTTGGATCCTCATTCTCCAAGTTTTGTAGGTCCTTACCTTCGGAGGACGATGCCACTATCTAGCTATTGTTGTTGTTCTAGATTTAAGACATTTGGTTCTTTCCCTATTCATTTGAGGACGATTGATGTATATGCCTATATGTGGATATTGTTTTAATGAGGTATGGTCTATGCCCAAATGTTGTATTTGATCTAGATGGTTTAATATGAGACTAATCGTAGACTTCCTATGAGATTATGTTCCTATATTGTAATACCTCAAAAATGACATGGGTGAATCTAGAGCCTAACATGGTTGTAATAAATATATAAGGTCCTAAAATTTTTTATAATGTGGTATTGAGGTAGTATCTAGAGTTTTAGTGATTTGTAAGAGAAACGCCAAAGGATGACCAAGTCGTTAGATGACTATGTCACCTATGTGCCTCGTATATGGTTCTATGTGTTTATATGCGTTTCATAAGGTTATAATGTCATTATTTTATTATAGTGTATGTAGGTAGTGTATAGAGTTTTGTGAAATTTGGAGGTTGAACGTCTATGACGTTAGAAAGTTTTGCCTTTAAACGATTGTGTGTTCCTATGTATGTTTCATAGAGTTTTACGTGTTAGTTTTGGATGAAATTCATGTGAGATCTCCTAAACTCGTATACAAACATATTTGTGTAAAAAACATTTGGTAATACATCCCCAAGGACCATCTAAGGGTCCTTGGGGAAGGACCCTTCATGAGTGTCAAAGTTTTCCAAGACAGCCCAACCTACGGAGGCAATCGACGCTCAGTGGTTTAGTCGATGCCCCCTAGTTGAGGGGTCATTGATGGACTCTTAGTATTGGGTAAGGAGAGACCAAATACCATACTCACCCCGAAACCACAGACAAATAGGACGGTTAATTTGTCAAGGGACAGGCCGTCGATGGTCTATCCGTTGATTGGGTCTGTTTCCCTGCGCAGGCAACTGTTATGTTAGGGGTGAATAGGTAAATTTAACTCATGTACAAAAAATACTTTGGGATCCTTAAAAGGGATCTTTTGGGTACTTGGAATATGTATATAAGTCTTTAACACTTAGAATATTTCATTCTTCAAAGTCAAAACCAAAAATCCCTTAGAAATTCTCTAGAACTCCATTGGAGCTAAAACTCAAGAAAGGTCTTTGATTAGAGGTTTGACTGGATATTATTCATAAAATTGGAGGATTATTTTTATTGAGGTATGGTATTTTATCCTTGAAACTCTACTCATCAAGGAGTCCAACTTTCAAAGACGTTTTTTAAAGTTTTCAAAGGTAAATTGTCCAATTTCATGATCTATCCATGGGTTTTTGAATTAAAGGTTTAAAGCATTGTCTATTTATTGAATTGTTATATATTTGATTATTTAAACATAATTAACCTATGAACCCATGTAACTGATGAACCCTGATTTTTGACTACTTTATGGTTTAAGCGATTTGGACTTAATGCTTATGAATTCTAGTGTAGTTTTCTATAGGCTATTGATTGATGCAATAATTGTATTGAATTGATATCTATATTGTCTTAGATTTATGAATCTATATTTAGTTTACCTATTTTCATTGAGCATTATAGTTTTTACATAGAATTGATGTTTATGGGGATGGGTAAGGGCCTTATGGTACTAAATTGGATGGTTTAGCATTGGATTGAAGTGTTGAGGATGGAGTGGTGGTCGCTGACCTCATTAACTTTATTTTATGTTCATTAGACTTCAATTATGTTGTTATTGGTATGGTCCACATATGGTGGCAGTGTTATGTGGTTTAATTGTAATTGATGTGTCCTTCGCGGCATTGTTTTATGTATTATAATGATCACGGCCTAGTCAGAAACTACTTGAAGTATTAGAATAATTTGTGTAGTTGATTTATGTGAACTATGAGCCTATATATATATATACATTTTAAGTAATGTGAAAGTATGTGTTATTTCTATGCATGTTAGGAGATCATGTAAACAATGACTATGTGCTTATACGTGTAGACTTAAAATTTATGCATGGTTGTTCCTACTTGACTATATTAGTTGTTATGGTTATAATGATGATGGTATACTAATGTATAAGATGACATAATGATGAGAAGGGTCATTCCTAAGATCATAAAAGAATGATATGTTATATGTGATAAAGTAAAGAATATTGTGTCTTGTTTTGGTAGACTTGTGTCCCTTACTTGATATATGTATGCATGGTATGTGAATATGAGATTCCTTGACTAGGTAGGATTAGTGAACCCTTGTCATGTATGATTGAGTGATATGTGAGACCATAAATTATCCATAAAAGGTTATTTATGTGGAAAGGGTTATGTTATGAATGTTGAAGTCGAAGAGCCGTAATGGTATACTTCATGTAAAGAATGATGGACTTAGAGTTGATTGTCTGGAACGTCGTCATATAATCCTTAGGAAAGTAATAATGAGCTATCCTAGTATCTATTGAAATGTAGCCCTAGTGGACCTCTTTTATAGGGGGAATGTGAAATGTTGTTAGCTACATAAAGAACCTCTTCATGTGACCCTTTAGTGTCAATTACTTTATGAGAACAACGGCTAGCACCGAGTGCTTATGTTATGGGAAGTAGGTCTAATTGAGAAGGATATTAGAGTACAATGTACTTATACTTGAGTATGAGATTAGAGTGCATAAAAAAGCCCTGCATATTCCTTACCCATGGCAAGTAGAACACCCTCATCGGAGCAGGTAAGAACTCCAGATTCCATGTCTAGCTATCATGGTCAATGTAGGTTCTTGCCTTTTATAATCATATGGGTTACCTAATAGAATTAGATAAGTTCTATGAGGTTTAGGTGGTGGCATGCGACACTATCTAGACATTGCACAATATGCTGTGAAGATTTTAATGAGATTCTTTAGGTCTTGTCCATGACAATTACTTGAATGTCCTTTATGTGATGAATGAGTCATAAATGAACTAATGAATGTAATGATTTAAGTTAAGAAAGCGTGTTAAATGAAGAAGTACGTACCTAGAGTAGTTAATAGTTATCTAGTTAACTTGTGAAGGGGGCAAAGGAATGGTCACTAGGTATCTTACCTAGATAAGTCTTAGGAATGATTCTAGTTAGGAAAGATGTTGATTATGTGGACATGATCTAAGACTTAGGTAGTCTTAAGGATTATTTAGGTAGTCTTGAAGAGGTCAATCATGGACGTTATCTTCTTGATTTACTTAAGTAAGCCTTTTATACTCTTTGGGAGGAGAATGTCATGTTTATGTGTTTGGTGTTTTTTAAGTGTGTGTTGATCTCATTATAGGTGGTCTTGAGGATCATTTAAGTGTGCTTAAATAGGTTGTATGGGCGGTCTCTCTTTATCTTACTTAAATGAGTCTTAGGATAGATTTTAGTGAGAAGAATACATTCTACGAAGTGTCTAAAGTGAAGAGAAGGCACTTCACTATACTAGTGAAGAATTCATTGTATAGTGAATTGATGTTACTATAAAGTTAGTTTTAAAATTTACTAAATTGCATGAAGGTTATCTTATATGTTTCTAAGGTGTTAAATGTTATTCATATGATTAAATTATGATATTTAAATGAAAAGATGCATATTTCTAGTAAATGTCCGTTTTCATGATTTTATGCATAAAGTTATACTTAGTACAATTGTTTGTACTAACTCCATACATTCTTTTATCTCTAAAGGTGTAGGTGAAAGGTGAGAAGTATCGTGAAGGAAACATTAGATTCTAGAGTCGTTCAAGCAATGTAAAGTATGTCCTCTGTTGACTCGATGGTAAACATATATATCTTTTATTTCAAAGTATTATAATAGACTTCGTATTTCTGATATTCATATTTTATGGGTCGAATCCCAAGTATTCTTGAGTCTAAGTATGGCATATGTTGAGACTTTGCATTTTTATGATTCAATTTTAAAAGATGTTTTAAGATATTCGTACGAAAAGTTATAATTCCGTACTACTTTTCATACTTGTATATGCGATGAACGATACGAAAGGGGCTTGTTCAAGACCTCTAAGAGGTAAAGTACGAGTGTTACAATCCGAGATTTGCCCTAACTTCTAAGGTGTGGTCTCGGGTCGTCACATATAGTATGCATTTGAAATAAAAGTAGAAGCCTATGTAAACTTCCTATTGCGATGTGTCAACGTAAACTCCCTAAGTATATAAGATATGTAAGCGAGAGGTCAATGTAAACCTCATGATGTAGAAGTAAATGTAAAGTTCTAATTTTTCCACATTTTAACCTATAATTTGTCATGAAGAATGCTAAGAGTCTAGTTGTAGTCCTCTTCGGGGACGACGACGCTGGTTATGTCTAGGGGGTTTTCCCCAGATATGACACTATACCTAAGTCCACCATTAACATAAGAAGGATACCATTAATGCTCTCAATTTCAAGGATATCTCAACCTTCTTTCTATATTGAAGGTTCCACATACTAGACCTTCTTTACATGTTCAAGGTTCTATATTAGTCATACATTGAAGGGAACCATATTGAAACTACTGGTCCTAGACTCTCATTCATCATTCATTCACATACAAGACAAAGGTCCTTAAGCCTACTAGGTCAAGATGATCATATTCACATACTTAGCATGCATCAAGTAGGACATAGTCTACCAATCAAGACACACACATGATCATCATATCAGCCATACAACAATATTCAAGCATCATGTAGGAATAACCAAGTCAATATATAAAGATACACTAGCAATACCACTAGAGACATCACCCTACTATATCATTATAACATACAACCAATTAGAAGAACTCATTCTTTGACCTCATATATACATATACACATAATCATACTTCATATTGATCAACTATATAAGTCCTTACATGATAACATCACAATTCTCATGACAATAACAATAATGCCAACAAGGTCATGTTCATCACAATTATATAACATAAGCACTGCAACTATAAGTGGACCATACCATTCAACTCAATTCAATACTTATGTAAAGAAATTAGTTTATATTACCATCATTCCATCATCAACACTACCAATCCTTAGTCATTCCAAACAATTCATTCCAAAGTCTTACAAATCACCATATACACAAATCCAAACCAATAATAAAACCATACAATTGATCAAAAAGATCCAATATTAAAATAATCAAATAAGGGAAGACTATATACAATTCTACCATAATTCATACATATATCAATATCCCAATACAATGTACATAAGAATTCAATACTATTAAGTTATGATCAAATCACTCATATTAGAGAACAAATATAAAATCATAATTTGCATGGGTTCATAGATTTTTTAATGTAAAATCATCAATAAACATCAATTCAATTAAAATTCATTGTTTCAAATCATTTTATGAAAGAACCCATGGCTAGAATTCTAAATAAACGAAGTCGTGTTTTTTATCATATTTGAAAATCATTGGAATTGACTCCTTGAAAGAAAGAAGATTCAAGGATTTTAAAGCATACCTATATTGAATAAAATCCCATAAAATTGATGAAGAAAAATTTGGAAAATCAGTCTTCTTCTGTGGAGCTTCAAAGCTTTATCAATGAATGTTTTGGAGAAAAAGAATGGAGAAGTTTTGTTTGAGTTGAAGGTCTATCTTTTATTTGTGAGTTTTGGGTTTTTTAAAAATTAATAATCATCAATAAGTCAAAAAAAATTACCCAAAGGACACGTGCACTTAAATGACCTTTTAACTAATTTAAATTTGACTTAAAAATGGCGCAACCAAATCTGGGAAGTCACTGCGCGTCGCTGGGTAACCTTTGATTCTTGGTTCTTGAATTTTATTTGGGGTGAATGGTTAGCGTTGGACGCGCATCACAGGGAAAAATTCCTTTTGAGTGTAGCTGGCGCGGCATGTCTAGTACCTCAAATTCTGGTTGCTTTGGCAGCTTGTTGGGCCCATGTTTAGATCCTCCGCAAAGACCCTTTGGCTGGTCCTTGGAGCATCGTTCTCACACTTTAGACCATTTACATGTCAGTCTTTGTGTAGGAATCATCTATACCCAACTCCACCCTCACACTATACAATAAAACTCCATTGTAAAACACTAACACACATAAGATCAACTTAGATTAGTTTTCGAACGTCTAGGACGTTCTTGGACGTTTTAATTCCAAACACCTAAAACTGGCTTCTAATGCTAATATTAATCATTTTAAGACCTTATAAACTCATGACACACATGTTAGGCTCTAGTTTCACCTAGCTCATTTTAGGCATGTTACAGTAATTCTACCTATAAAACTTGTATTCATCACCCTAGCTTTACTCTCAAAACTCTAATGATTAAACATTCTTGACTACAAACCTTACTCTCAAAGCTCACTATCATAACTTACCCCTATATTCTAAGGAAATCCAATAACCTATTTTTACTATAAAGTTATTTTAGTAATAATTCATCAAAAGGTTCATCTTCGATGATCTACAAGTCCATATCCATCATGCATAACAAGGTCTAGTTGAATTTAGGATTTTATGTTCCTAAGCTTGAACAATTACAACACATGACATTAATTTTAGAAGATCAATCATAAGTATTAATTTTCAACTTTTATGGCATAAACCCATACAATATCAAATTCATTAATTAGACTAACGTTAACCATAGAAATCACATGAAGTCATCAAACCTAAATCCGACGCACAATATAGACGAAACCTTAGCATGAATTGGGTTTTTGACTTCACAATTGGGGAATAACCTTAGGGTCTTTATGTGTTGAAGAACCTATAGATGCTTAAAATAAGATACCTTGATTCAAAGAATATCAAAATATTAATAGTGTGGAGGAAATTTGACCTAGGTTGGTTCCCTCCTTCTTCTTCTTCACTTTTAGGGAGAAGATTTTCTTCAAAAGAAAATAGTTATGATTTGGGTTGGAGATTTGTATCAAGTGTTAAGGGTTTTTAAATAACTTAATTGCCCACGACAAGACCTATGGGTCGTACTCTAGGCCATGGAGTGTGTCCCTGGTTCATGGATCGAGGACCCGATTCTAGTCCAAGTCGTCGATCGACTGTTGCCCAACATGAACAATCATGTGGTCCACGGTCTGTGGGTATGGTCCGTCGTTTGTCACCAACAATAGTTAATTCACATGTGGTTCATTCTTTTCCTTATGTATTAGAACCCTAAACTACACTCTTTTAAACCCTAAACAACTTTGATTCAACTCTAAACTACATAGTTTGTATCAATTTAAGCCTAGACACTCAATTAGAATCTACCCTAACCAAATTATTCACCAAAAAGTTAAAAAATTATAATGTAGAAGGTGGAAGAGTCCACCAAGACAGAGATAAAAAATGCAATAGGATTTCATTAGTTCTTGCTCCAAATCAAAAGATTTCTTGGTGGAATTCATTGCTTGTTGTGTGGGATTTCTCTAGTGGGTTCAATTCACCCATTTGGTCTCGAGATTTCAGTCATATTCTTGATTCCCTTAATATTATCTAGACCTAGAGTTTCTAGAATTATGGATTATGGAGGTATTGTACAATCCCGTTGGAATCTTTTATCGCATATACATATATAAATGTAGCGCAGAATTAAATCTTTTCACAACATTCGAATAGTCTTTAAAAATCTCTTTCATATAGAAACCATAGGAAATACTAATTCTCATATCATCAAATTTTAGAGTCAAAATATACTTGGGACACGGCCCATACAATTGACAATATAGTACTACTAAGTCTATTAGAATACTTCAATAAAAGAAACTCTAAGATAGTGATGTCTCGAGTCAAATAAGGGTATACTTCAACCTTTCTTGAAAGATCCTATTGCAACAAATTGTATTATGCATATGCTTGTTATGTTTGTGTGATACTTGACATAGCCTTATAGTATATGTGAGGGACCATGTTTCTTATATGAGTAGTGTTGGTTTGAGCAAGCTCAGATGGTGATGTGATGCCTTGCATGTTTCAGCATGTGTACTGCAAGTTAACTCTGACAGAAGCATTTAAACTAGAGACAGTATTGATGTAATTGAGCTCAAAGTTGAAAGTTAAGTGGTAAGTTAAAGAAAAAGATATTATTATTTATAAAATTGAATAAATTAATTGAGGTTCTTTCTTGATTTAATTAACCTAGAAGGTGCATCACCTACTTTAACTTATTGACCAGCCAAGGCACCAAATAGGTGCATCACCTACTAAGACTATTTTTTACCATATAATTAGGCAAAGTGTGTACCACATACTTGCATTAATTTCGCCCAAGTTGAATAAAAGAACAAAGGGAAAATTGACAGCCAAGGTCCAATAATCTTTATTCAAAAAAGTCCCAAGTTAAAAGGATTAGTAGTTGTGTAAACTACTAGAAAATATATGGCCCAAAATTGTCCAAGAAAGTCAGCCATAGAACCTCCGTTTTAAAGGGATAAATATCAAGTCTTTTTCTCCATTTTAAACTTGCAAAATTTTCAGATTCTTTAAGTTTCTTTCGTGGTCTCACTTGTTTTCAACAAGAAGCCCTAAAACACCTTAGGGATCTTGAGTATTGTCCCATTTTAAAGTAAAAGTTTGAAGGAGAGTTTGAATTGATAAACAACAATCTCAAGGATTAAAGAAACTACATCCCATTTTTCCCTCTCTTTAAAATACATGTTTGGGGTGGAGAATTTTGTATATATTTATCAAGAATTCATAGATTGTGATAAATCCTTGAGTCAATATTCTCCTATTATGCTGAATAATTTTGCCTTATATAAACGAGTGTTAAACGCAGGTCCACAGCAAACGAAAAAGAACAAACCAAACACAACAACAAAATAAAGAAGACAAAGGAAGCGAAGAGAGGGAGGGAGGAAGGGAAAAGGAATAAAGCAAATATGGTTCAAATCCATATGCCCTTGAAAGGGAGCACATATAACGCTCTCTAAAAGAAAAAAAGAAAAAAATGCAAATGGAAATAGAAAGGGGAAAATTACACGTAGCAGGAGCTGCAAACGAGAGTTATCAAGAGAATTACCAAATAAAGAACCGGGCCTCCAGCCGTGTAGGAAGACTCACCCTAACCACCAAAGACTGTCCCCTCTGCTCTTCCGGGAAAATTCGCTTCCTTTTTTCGGGGACTTTTCCGCAACTCCTTATCACTATTTCGCTTTCTATAAAGCATAGTGTAAGTCTCCCATAAATCATAGTAGTCATCGGCTCCTGCAAAGTCATTCATTCTGACCCCTACAAAGTAAATTCTTATGGCTTTTCTTATCTTATCAAATATCAAGGTTTTGTGGGTGGACGCATTCCAATATAAAAAAGAAGAAAAGAAGAAAAAGAAGACTGATTCAAGAGTCTTGGACAGAAGGGAGGGGACAGAGACGGAGCTTCCTTCTTGCCTTTCATCATTTCAGGAAAGCTTATTTGAGCAGAGAATTTCCTTTTAGTACAATTTCTTTTCTCCTCATTTTTTTCATAGACAGAAAGGTAAGTAAAAACAACCCCGACGATATTAATAGTGGCTGCCTTATGAATATTGTTGTTTAGGGAATCTTTGGTATCTTGGCAGAGGATGTATGAGTACTACTGTATAGAGGAAGGGTGTGGTGGTTCACCATTTGTGTAGGAGTTTAATGGTCCTACTTTCCGTAAAATGTTTAGATTCTTTTTTCAAGGGCCTTAATGTAATTAGCTGCAGAGTTAGCTTAATCATGACTTATGTTGTAGGAAGTCTGAATCGGGATATTGGTATTGGTCAGAAAATAAGGCATGTAAGGCTATTCAATTTCATATTCCTTGGCATGACATCTGAGACTTGTAATTAATATCAATGAAGTGAATCTCCTAAGTTCTGTTCCTAGTAAAGGAAACAATATAAGCATATTAACTCCAAATAGCTAACTATATTTCCCCCTCTCCTTAGTTCACAAAACTACTTCATCATATGTTCACTACTCTATACTTATGTAATTATCCCCCTTGTGATTGTATAGAAATGGTATTTGCAAAAGAAAGTTTGGTAAATCCTTCTCTTAGTCAATTGAACTCGATTGTGTCATTTAGCTCACCACTAAGGTTTTGAAGTTACATACCTCCTTATGTCACAGTTACAGCATTTGAAATACTGTTTTCACGTCTTCTACCACTAGTCTATATCTCCATTTCTCCAAAATAATTATGACAACCAAAAAAACAATCTCAAAAGAGGTTTGAATTGATAAATAACAATCTCAAATATTAAAGAATCTAAGTGAGGAAATATGTATAATTACGGGTGGCACCTCAGAGGCAAATTCCTAGCATGGGTCGATCCCAACATACGGGTGGCAGCTCAAGGGAGAAATCTTATCATGGGTCCATCCATATTGGTATAGAAGAGTGGAAGCAGGGTGAAATCCTAGCATTGGCCGATCCCAAATGGGGTAATTATGAGGACCGCATCTGAGGGGTTAAAATGCCTAGCATGGGTCATCCTCTTCTTCCAATGATCAATTTGTTATTTGTATCACATGCCCTACAAACATTATAACATACAAAAAAGTAAAGAAAACAATGTAACTTACATGATCTCACAAAAGTTAATAAAGGTGGTCTTCTCTCCTGATCTGTGCACTCATATGTTGATACATTATTTCATTTGAGCTCTCGTATTACATATGCTATATTTCTTTATATATTCAGTACATTTTTTGTACTGAAGTCCCTCGCGAGAGACGTTGAGCACATGAAACACAACCACTTTTGGTGAGCTCCAAATTGATTCAGAGCTTTATAGAGTCCTTGGTAAATTCACTTTGGTATTTTATTGTAGTTAAGGGTAAGGCGTGGTCTGTCCAGACCTACTCTTGATTTTCTATCTTTTGAAGGCTTGGTAGACGTATGTATATGGTTCAGTCATGTCTTAAAGAGTTATGGCCTCAACGACCAAGTCTTGTATAGAACTTTTGGGTCTACTTACGGTTGTTTGTATCGTTACATGCGATGTGAACTTGTCACACGATTGTTATAGTTATATGCATAGTAAGAACAGGTTACAGGTTAGTTCTCTCGAGCCTATTTGGGCATTGGGTGCTTGTCTGTCTTAATGGGATTTGAGGAGTGACAAAAGTGATAGTTTAGCACGTTATCCTAGGGAATCTACAAAGTTGTGTCTGTGTAGACTCTTGCTTATGGATGTGTCCTGCACCACATCTATAAATAGGAGGCCACGGGACATGTAGGATTTGTCTCATTTCTTTCATTTCTTAGATCGTGCGATAGAACCAATGTTGTAGGTTACTCATATCTAATTACAAAATTTTTTTATTATAGGAAAGATTCGGGTTGCAAGAAGGAGTAAAAGTACTTGTAAGCGAGTAGATGTGGCTGCCAAAAAAGGAACCAGCCAACCACCACCAAGTCATGTTGTTCAAAGTGGGAACCAAGATGATTCTCTGTCACAGAATTCCCCGACGCCTCCATCTCTTGAAGAACTAAGGTGGGAAGCTGAACCTCAGGAACCTCTTATTAATGCTATCGATCAAGCTATGAGATTGCAGTCCAATTATTGACTCATATAGGTTCTGGTCGTGGCCAAAGGCAAGAAGCTCCAGTTGCAGGTACTAGTGGTGTAGATAGAGCAGTTGTAACACGGTACATTATTTTCTTAATTTGGACCCTTCATCATTCATCAGGTAAGATCCTAATTAAGATCTCTAAGACTTTATAGATCAGATCAAATGCACTTTGGATATTATGCATGTAAGGTGTAAAGAAGCACTTGAGCTAGAAGCATATAGATTAAAGGGTGTAGCGATATTGTGGTATAAAGCTTGAAAGCAATCTAGAGGAACAGATGCACCTTCAGCTACGTGGAAAGAGTTTAAAAAGGCATTGTTTGACCATTATCTTCGATTAAAGATCCGAGAGGACCGTGCGGATCAGTTCTTAAATGTCCATCAAGGAGGTTTGAGCATTAGAGATTACAATATCAAATTGAATTCCTTGGCCAGATATGCTCCTTATGTAGTAGTTACCATGAATGATAGAGTTCATTCATTTGTGGATTAAGTAGACCCATATTTACTTAGAGACGGTATCATTGCTTCATTGAATAAAGATATGGATATAGCAAGCATGCAGTTGTTTGTGCAAAAGTTAGAGGATTGAAGGCAAAGAAGAAGGACACAAGAGTCGGAAACAGCGCATTCTAAGAGGGTTAGTGTCACATCCGAGGAGTACCCCTAGGCGTAACCGACGTTGTCGTCCTCTTTCAGGACAAGGACTAGCCTCTTAGGTTACATTATTACATTCATAGGTCAAAAATACGAAAAATTTAAAAACTTTTTCTGCATTGAGGTTTACATAGACTTATACATATGCATAATAGGTACCTATATAAAATATGACATAGTCTCAAAAGCATGTCTCATCTCATAACCATCTAAAAATAGTGTAATAATTTATGCCTAGCCCGTACATAAATATAATAAGACAACATATAAGTCATATAATGTTTAGTATCAAAATGAAAAATGAAAGAACATAAAAGTCTAAAAACTAAAACAACTCCATAAGCTTGATAGTGGCATTTCCCTCGAATAGTGAGTACCTAACCAACTTGGATAAATAAGAATTCCAAGACTTGCTTCAATGCCTTCTCAAAGCCCTTCAACGATCGGAACATAAAATGTTGGGGAAAAGGGAGAAATCGGGTTAGTAAAATACTTGTACTAAGCATGAGACCATATGTATAGATTTATCAAGTAATGCTAACAAGGGACCTTTCATGAAAACTTGTTATTTGACCTTTTAGAAAGCCTTATGCACATTCAAGAATACAATACCATTCAATAAGACATATTTATTAAGTCTAAAGCATGTACATCACAAGACCAACAATGTTAAGTCTAGTCAAGTCAACATGCATATCACATAATTGAACACATAGTCAAAGCAACCTTCTCATAAAGTTATAATAGCAACAAACATGGATAAGAGTTCATTACAACATAATCAAAGCAACACAATTACCGATGAACACCTATTAAGTTAATAAGTTCAATGACCAAGAAAATCCTCATATCCATACTCAATCAAGTAACCCAATAAGAATCATAACCAACATAAAACTTCTCATAGCATGTCATTAAGGGTGCATATCATCATACTTTAACAATGAAGACCAACACATATTCACAAGTGAAACGAATCATCATGTAATATCATCTATGTGCAACATAATCATACACATGGGACGTACCATTATAAATATATACATATATAACAACCACCTTCTAAAGTTTCCTTCAAGGAAATCTAGTGCACGCCGTAGGTAGAGTCCCCTACCATTACCTAAGCTAAGTCAAACCTCTAAAATCCTTTAGTTGGTTTGTACTTCATTACTTCATTTTTGTTTCGGGAACACTTACCTTAGCTAACATAGACCACAAGAGCTAAGTATGGTATCTGGTTTTGTAGAACCTTACACTGGCGGAAGGTGGTCTACCGGCCAAAGTAAAACCAAACATAAACCTAGCTTTCTAGGTAGATCCATTAGCTAGCCTTTATACGGGGGCAACATAGTTCATGAAATAATAGATAGGTATAATCCCTCTACATGCCACTTGGCAATTGGAGCCTCATCTCATGGAATCCATAGGATGAGTATCCCTCATTGGGGAGTCAACACCACATGTGGAACTATTTGGTGAATCATCCTCTATAGAAAGTCAACCCCTCCCACTGTCAAGTTCACTCGGTGCTAAGTTATGTCCCTTATAAAATGGTTTTAATGTTTTTATTAATCATCATAGCTTAGTGTAGGACATAGGGTATATCACTTGTATAAGAATCATTATAATATCTCAAAAATAATGTCATGAGTATAGTCCTTTCATAACAATGCATATAAGTGAGGTTAGCACATTTACATATCACTTCATAATAAGGAAAATATGTATATAATCACCAGCCTTTTAACATTTACATCTTATCCAACACCTCACAAATCATAGTAAAGACATTTCGATTCGACATAATACCAACCCTATCAACCTTAATACAAGACATACTCCAATACAAAATCATGACTTAATCACAATTTACCATAATTTAAAGTAAAGAATAGGAATCACAATACTTACAAAGTCTTTTTCATAATACATCATCAAGGTCTTACTATAAACTTGTCACACCTGGATTCTGGAATCTGAACGCTCTCGGCGTCGTTTACCTCTCAAGGGTCGTAGACAAGCCTCTTCTTAGGTTTCATAACACTCATATTGTTAAATTTGCGAAAAAAATAAACTTTTAAAACATAGTGAAGTATACATTGAATTCATATGACCATTACAAAGAATAATATTCTAATTAGCTCAAAGACTAAACAACCATCTACAATTAATGAAACAACTCAAATGGAAAGATCAGTATATAACGTAATAGTTTGCCAAAACGACCTTAATACGAAGCTTTGAATAGAACATCTAGAAACATGCCAGGACAACATCCACTAACTATGTCTAAAGTGCTAGGCAAGAAAAATAAATGTAGCATCCTCGAACTCAAGATTACCTACCAAAGTCTAGAGATTGCTAATCCAATCAGCTTTGATGAGTCTTCAACCTTCTCTCTAACCTGCACCTATAAAAATGATAATAAGTATACGTTTAGTACAAACTTGTACTAAGTATGGGTGTATGCACACATACACATAAGGACTATGCATGATCAAGAAAAATTCTTCCTAAAACAACATTCCATTTCTGGAAAGTGACATCATTAGACTTTCCTAATTCGGTATTTGTGAATTGTGGTATGAATATAACATGTTTTAATGTATTCAAAGCACGCAACTCATTCTTTTTATATGAATACAAGACCTTAGAATAATGAACATAATTTTAGAACAACTTGAATGAAAATTCTAAAAATAACTCCTCCAAACCCGAGAACCCCTTTTTAATACTAAGTTTATTTTTCAATCTTCATCTTCTTTTTGTTGTGTTGTTCAAAGATCTCTTTGATATCATATTTTACTTACAAGTGTAATTATTCATTGTAGTCCCATACCTACAATTAATTGAGTAATTAATCCAAGAGACTAAGGAAATGATTTGTCTACCTTTACGAAAAGTTATTCCTTCCATTCTTGTTAGATTGGGCATGAAATATTTATAAGCCAATCTTTATTGGCTAGGCCACTTGTGTCAGAATTTTCATGTTATGGAAAATGTGGGACATTGATTTTCCATTATATTTTACTCCCCTTTATTTGCATAATATAAGAAGTCATTATAAGCCAATTTTATTTGGCTTTGATCATTTTCATAATAAAAGAAGTCATTATTGGAAATGCCCATTATTTGCTTAAAACTTCATTCCTATCAAACAATGACGATTGATATTCTTAAGCTCTTAGTTTTTTAGCTCACTTTGAACATATACCTCTTCTTCTTTCTTTCTTACTTTCTCAAAGACATCTTTTGAATTAAGATCATGCGAGCTAACATGAAATCTAGTGTCTGCCCCACATCGAAAAGGGGTTGTTCAGCGTCTAAAGTGAAATCAAGTTCAATATTCTCCCTACACCGAAAAGAGGTGGTTCACAGCTAAAGTGAACCAAATACTTTCTTTGAGCATTTAACCGACATAGATCATGTGAGCTAATCATGAAATCCACTGTCTTTCCCACACCGAAAAGGGGTGGTCTCACCGGCCAAAGTGAAACTATATCATACCTAGCTCTCTTAGGTGGAATCCATTGGCTAGTTCCTATAATGGCAACATAATTCAAAGACTAGGACATATACGGAGAATAATTATCCACCTTGATGGTAGCCTCATCTCATGAGGCTTACATGTGATGGAATAATCTCATTTCTAGTCTATCGGTGCTTTGCTCAACTTCTTTTTCTTTACATCTTTTAGAGTTTATCAAACATTATGTAAGCTTGCTTCTACTTATGAGGTTAACTCTTTGGATAACCGATCATCCCTTTTATTTACATTGATGAAACGTTAATTTAACCTTACATTATCATCTTAGTTTTAATGAGACTTGTCTCACGATTATTAACACTCTCTTATGTGAGTATCTTTCACATAATTGTCTAGGTGTGAGTAAGACTTGTCTCACTTCTTTAAACACCTCATTTTTGTCACATTCATAATTTTGAAACTTTTAATTATGTTATTACTCACCTTATATTGTTCAATGTCATTTTGTATCTTTATACCACTCTTTATGAACGTTATAAACTTTGTCCAATGTACTTACTTATATTCATAGTTTTTTGAAAGGGTATGTTCGCACTTTTCCCAATGATTGGCATACCCTTGGTGATAAATTCAATGAGTGACATTGGTCATTCTTGATTTGGTATAGCTTAGTCATTGACCAATTCTATTACATATTTTGGAAATAATGTTGTAGGCCAATTTTTTGGCATAAGTCAAATTCTGACTAAACACTTGAACCTTTAGCCTTTGACTAACTTATAAGAACAATCCAATGCTTCGTTTGGCCAAGATATGATTTTGAATTTGCATTTTAGATTCATTTACTAGCTTTGATTCTTTATGAAAGTTATAAATACTTATTCAATGCTATAAGGTTGTCAAGTTCATGTAGATAGGTATGTTGGGACTTGTACCATTGATTCGGATACCCTATGTTATGAGTTCATTGATGTAGAGATTGGTATGACTCTTGATGATTTGGAAGTAATATGATTGGACATAGTTTTGCTAGCCAATTTGTTGGCATAAATCACAATTTCACTTGTTAATTGTCATAACATTATCACTAGCCATGACAATTACTTCATAAATACATTTTAATAATCTATCATGTTGAGCATCAAACTTTTTGCATTATAGGAAACATCATAATTTACATTGGACATGAATCAAACTTTACTTAAACAATTTTCATGATGTTACCACTAAACAAATCAATTTGTTTGAAGAATGTACTATAGTGATTTCCTCAACATAATTTAGTCGACATTTCATAGAAACTAAACTTCATAGTAGACTTATAGCAAACTTCATATTCTCGAACACAAGTAAGCATTACATCATTCTTTATATCGTGTAACTAATACTTAGCTAATACGAATCAGATCTATAGGCCTAATTAGTTATTAACAATTAAAGAAACCTATATATAATGATCTACAGTTTGGGAACTCATGTCTTCTCGATCGCCTTCATGATTGTTGCATTGGTTTATTCAATCCGAATTAGCACCACATACCAACAACATGTTCGAGATTTACATCTACATACTTATTAGAATCGGAAACAAGGATAACTAGGGAGATGTAAATTCAACAAAATCATTGAGAACAACCCTAGTTTAAATATTCATGAATTAAACATGTTTGAAAAGCCTCTTGGAGAAAGAATTCCATGAGATAAAACCTATACCGTATGTAAAATTGAATCTATGAAGATCACCTTGCATTTTGTTCACTGTTTTTCTCACACTTGTTTTCTGTTTTAGTCGTGAGTTTCTAGGTCTAAGGAACTGATATTTAGTAATTTAACTTAGACTAATTAACTGAATTGATAAATCAATAAGCTAATTTACGAAAACGCCCCTCCTAGATTGAGTAGAATTAGAACAACACTTGACTTAAACGAAATCTTGAAATTGCTTAGTGGTTTAAATTTTGACCAATTAATTAATTAAATTTCTAGTTTAATTAATTAAGTAACCTAGGGTTATTACTAAAGTACCTTTAAGTTGTTAGGACCGTAACCAACCCTTTGGACCATCCTAGGTTAGGTACTAAGATGTTTCTTAGTTAGTTACTTATCTAGTGTAAGGATTTTGGTTGCTCATTTAAATTAATTAAGTGACCTAGGGTAATTACGTAAGTACCCCTAAGTCGTTAGATTTATAAATAACCCTTTTGGATCATCCTAGGTTAGGTACTAGGATGTTTCTTGAGTAAGTTGCTAGGTTAGTGTCACCCGGTTAGGTCATAGGTTGTCGAGTGTACTAGTTAGTTTATTTCGGTTAGTCCTAGGCTAGTTACATAGTTAGGTAAGTTATTGAGAGACTAGAGTTGGTTATTAATATCATCCCCACATGGATTGACCCCCACATGTACGCCTGCCCCTAACCGCCCTAACCACGGTAACAGAATTCTTGCCCATGTGGTTGCACATGGGTTACTGCTCATTTCCTAACTAAATATTCTTGATGGTTCATTTGTAATGTTTACTTATTTTCCAAAGGATAATCACTATGTTCTTGGGAACTGCTTAATCTAAATGCCCATTTTAATTGGGCATGTGCTATGGTGCCTAACCTTGACACATGGATGTCTCGCAATTATTTTGTCAATGATGAAAATGAAGATTCTTAGCTTAGGTTCTTTATTGTGGGTACATTTCTTAGACAAACTTTTTAATACATAGAAAATTGGCTAACAACATTTAAGACAATATTTTCTAATATTCCCAATATTTCAAAATATTGGGCATTGGGATGCCTATGTACCCCTAATATCTATTCTTAAAACTTAATAGGATCTTCACTAGACGAGTACATTTTCTGATATGTTACACTATCCCTGCCCCTTAGGAAATTCGTCCCCGAATTACACTACACCTCATTTTAAACCAAAGAGGATAATTTCAAAAATACATTAACATACTTGAAACTTTACTCTTTGTTGAATTTCTGATTCACACTTTCTCTGGATGATGCATATTACTCAAGCTTATCTGAAGCTTCATATTTTAGATTGAGGAACTTCCTTATCAATCACACTTAACTTAATGCACATCACAACTCATACAACACAAAATCATGTCTACGCTATACAAAAACAGCAACATGAATGCAAGCATGAACTCATTTTAACTCATATAGTGCAAGTGTAAGACACACAGTTTTGGACATAGAACACCAAAAACCACCTAATGCACTATGTTTTAGAGTTCCATTAACGATATAAAACTAAGGAACTGTATATCTACCCTCAAGAACTGAATAAGTGAGGGTAAAGGGATCTCATATCGGCCTGTCCTCCCATGTTGCTCCCCGAGCAAGGTGTTTCCTCCATAACACCTTTACGGTGGCAAACTTCTAACCCCTTAGATAACATATTGCTGGATTTATGATGGGAAACTATTTGTCTTGTTGGATTTTAAGTATGCCCTTCCCATTCCAGCTCTAACTCATTAGGAAATCGAAACCTTACTACCATGTTTCGATAGTCTATGGTAGCATAGCAATTATGGAGCCCATACATACCCAATATTATACCAAAGTCAAGCATGGTTAATTCTATTACGTCATCATAGTAACTCTATCAAGAACAGTTATTTGGTAATCTCTTATACTCTTTTCAGCTCTAATGTTGTCTCCTATGGGAGTACTAACTAGAAATGGTTCATGTAAGATCTCAGGAAGCAAGTCAAATTTACTAGTTAGTTAAGAGTAACAAATGACAAATGGATCATGGATCTAACATTGCATACACAGGAAAAGAGAAGACATGCAAGGTACCAGTGACCACATCAGATGACTTCTCCAGTTCTCCTACTTCTCTCTACCTTTCAAAGCATAGAACCTTAATTTGGTGCCTTATACCAACTCGCCCATCTCAACACTTTTTGTACCAAACTTGAGCCACATCCTTAAGCTGGTATGTATCAAACTAGGACTTCTCATTTTCATTAAAACCAAATGCAGAGTGAATTTTGTAGACCTTATCCATAAACTCCTAGATATCCTCATTAGTTCTATACCGGAAGTAGACTGGAGGATTCATTCTGGTGAAATCCCTCTAACAATGGTAATAGCATGTGGGTTCTCCCTGGGAGAACCCTCTTTTGTGGCATGGGTTGTGATAGCATATGCCTAAGTAGTGATGGCTTGGGACATCTAAACTAGTTCTTCTCTCACTTCTCCATCCGTCAACACAGCTAGGTTGCTAGGCACTTGTACTCCAGCGGCTGGGGCTTAAGGAGGAGCTTGGATTCCCCTAGCAGCTGCTTCTTTGACTCTCCTACCTACGTTTCTTATTTTGTTCCTTCTCTACACGCACACACAAGAAGGATGTTCGATGCTAAAATGACACAAAATGTCAAAGCTTTACACGGCACGATAAAGACTAGAAGAAGGGAAAATTCCTAGCATCACTTCGTCCTAGGTAATTTAAGCTCATGCTTTGCTACAAAGTTCAGTCACACCCAGATTCTGAAATATGAATGCAACCGTCATCATTAAACTCTCAGAGGTTGCGGACAAGCCTCTTCTATGTTTTCATCAAAATCTTATAGTTAAATTTGTGAAAAATTTAAAACTTTGAAAACATAGTGAAGTATACATAGACTTCATCTTATCATTACATAGAATAATATTCTAATAAGCTCAACGACTAAACAACCATCTACAATTTATGATACAACTCAAATGGAAACATCAATATGTAACGTAATAGTTTGCTAAAACGACCTTAATACAAAGCTTTGAATAGAACATCTAGAAAGAAATGTTAGGACAACATCCAATAACTATGTCTAAAGTGCTAGGCAATAAAGATAAATGTAGCATCCTTGAACTCAAGAGGACCTACCAAAGTCTGGAGATCGCTAATCCAATCAGTTTTGATTAGACTTCAACCTTCTCTCTAACCTGAACCTATAAAGATAATAATAAGTATACGTTTAGTAAAAACTTGTACTAAGTATGGGTGTATGCATACATACACATAAGGACTATGCATGATCAAGGAAAATTCGTCCTATAACAACATGCCATTTCTGGAAAGTGACATCACTAGACTTTCTTAATTTGTTATTTGTGAATTGTGGTATGAATATAACGTATCTTAATGCATTCAAAGCACACAACTCATTTTCTATATGAATACAAGACCTTAGAATCATGAACATAACTTTAGAACAACTCAAACGATAATTCTAAAAATTACTCCACCAAACCTCAGAGACCCTTTTTTATACTAAGTTTATTTTTCAATCTTTTTCTTCTTATTGTTGTGTGGTTCAAAGATCTATTTAATCTCATATTTTAATTACAATTGAAATAACTCATTGTACTCCCATACCTACAATGAATCAAGTAAGTAATCCAAGAGACTAAGAAAATGATTTGGCTACCCTTACTACAAGTTATTCCTTCCATTCTTGTGAGATTGGGCATGAAATCTATTTAAGTCAATCTTTATTGTCTAGGCCACTTGTGTCAGCATTTTCATGTTATGGAGAATGTGGGACATTGATCTTTCATTATGTTTGACTCCCCTTTATTGGCATAATATAAAAAGTCATTATAAGCCAATTTTATTTGGCTTTGATAATTTTCATAATAAAAGAAATCCTTATTGGCTTTGCCCATCATATTATGAAAACTCCATTCTTATCAAACACTGACGATTGATATTCTTAAGCTCTTACTTTCTTTGCTCACTTTGAACATACATCTCTTCTTCTTTCTTTCTTGATTTCTTAAGGAAATCTTTAGAATTAAGATCCTGCGAGCTAACATGAAATCCAGTGTCTGCCCCACACCTAAAAGGCATAATTCACCAATCAAAGTGAATCTAGATCATGTGAGCTAACATGTAATCCAGTGTCTACCCCACACCAAAAATGGGTGGTTCACCGGCTAAAGTGAAACCAAGTTCAGTGTTCTCCCCACACCAAAATGATGTGGTTCACGACTAAAGTGAACCAAACACTTTCTTTGAGCATTTAACCGACATGGACCTAGCTCGCTAAGGTGTAATCCCCTGGCTAGTTCCTATGCTGGGAATATAGTTCGAAGACTAGGAGATATACGGAGACTACCTATCCACCTTGGTGGTATCTGGATTTCATGAGGCTTACATGTGTTGGCACAAGCTCATTGCTAGTGTATTGGTGCTTTGCTAAACTTCTTTTGCTTTACATCTTTTAGAGTTAACTCAAATATTATGGAAGCTTGCTTCTAGTTTTGAGGTTTACCTAACTCTTTCGATAAATATAAACCCTTTTCTTTACGTTGATGAAATGTGAATTTAACCTTACATATCATCTTGGTGTTAATGAGACTTGTCTCAAGATTATTAACACCCTCTTATGTGAGTATCTTTATCATAATTGTTTAGGTGTGAGTGAGACTTGTCTCACTTCTTTAAAATCCTCATTCTGGTAACTTTCATAATTCTTAAACTTTTAATTATGTTATTACTCACCTTATATTGTTGAAAGCTATTTGGTAGCTTTATATCTCTCTTTATGAACGTTATAAACTTTGTTCAATGTACTTACTTATATTCATAGTTCATTTGAAAGGGTTGTGTTGGAACTTGTCCCAATGATTGAAATACCCTTTGTTATGACATCAATGAGTTACATTGGTCATGCTTAATTTGGTATCGCTTATTCATTGACCGATTCTATTACATATTTTGGAAACAATTTTGTAGGCAAATTTATCGGCATAAGCCAAACTTTCACTAAACAGTTGAACTTTTAACCTTTGACTAATTTATAAGAACAATTCAATGCTTGGTTTGGCCAAGCTATAAAGTTGAATTGGCATTGTAGATTCATTTACTAACTTTGATTTTGATGAAAGTTATAACTACTTATTCAATTTTATCTATTATCTTCAAAAGTTCGTTTAGATAGGGTATGTTGGGACTTGTCCCACTTATTGGCATACCCTATGTTATGAGTTCATTGATGTAAAGATTGGTATGACTCTACAGGATTTGGAAGTAATATGATTGGACATAGTTTTTATTGTAAATTTGTTGGCATAAATCACAATTCTAGTTACTTGTCAAAACATTATCACTACCCATGCCAATTACATCATAAATACATTATAATAATCTATCATTTTGAGCAGACAACTTTTTTCATTACAAGAAACAACATAATTTACAATGGGAATGAACAAAACATTACCTAAAAAATTTTCATTATGTTACCACCAACAAAATAAATTAGTTTTAATAATGTACTATAGTGATTTCCTCAACATATGCCAGTCGACATTTCACAGTAAATAAACTTCATAGCCGAGGTATAGCAAACTTCATATTCTTGTACACAAGTAAGCATTACATCGTTCTTTATTTAGTGTAACAAATACTTAACTCATACGAATCAGATCGATAAGCCTCATTAGTTATTAACAATTCAAGAAACATATATATAATGATCAACTAGAACCACATAAAAACAACATGTTCGAGATTTAAATCTAGATACTTATTAGAATCGGAAACAAGGATAACTAAGGTTATGGATGTTCAACTATATCATAGGGAACAAACCTAGTTTCGACATTCATGAATTTAAAACGTTTGAAAATATTTTGGAGAAAAAATTCCAGAATATGAAAACATACCTTATGAGAATTGAATCTAAGAAGATCACCTTGCACGAAAAGCTTGAACAACACCTTAAAATCACCTAAGAAATTTTCTGTTTTTCTTGCTTTTTTATCACTGTTTTTCTCACGCTTGTTTTATGTTTTAGTCATGAGTTTCTATGTGTTAGGAACTGATATTTAGTAATTTAACTTACACTAATTAACTTAATTAATAAATGAATTAGCTATTTTACTAAAACGCCCCTCCTAGATTGACTAGAATTAGAAGAACACTTAACTTAACAAAAATCTGGAAATAGCTTAATGGTTTCGGTTTTGACCAATTAAATAAATTAATTAAATCGATAATTTAATTAATTACGTAATCTAGGGTATTTACTAAAGCACCCCTAAGTTTTTAGGACTATAACCAACCCTGACCAACCTAGGTTAGGTACTCGGATGTTTCGTAGTTAGTTATTTGTTGTAAGGATTTGAGTTTGTACATTTAGTTTAATTAAGTGATCTAGATTAATTAATAAAGTACCTCACTGTATTTAGGGACATAACTAACTGTTTTGGACCATCCTAGGTTTTGTACTAGGATGTTTCTTGAGTTAGTTACTAGGTTAGTGTCGGCTTAGCTTGTCGGGTGCACTAGTTAGTTTATTTCGGTTAGTCCTAGGCCACTTAGATAGTTAGGTAAGTTATTTAGAGCTTAGAATTAGTTAGAAATATCATCCCCACATGGCTTAACCCCCACATGTGCGCCTGCCCCTAACCACCCTGACTGAATTCTCGCACAAGTGCTTGCACGTTGGTTGCACATGGGCCGCTGCTCATTTCCTAAATAACTATTCTTGATGATTCATTTGGAATGTTTACTTATTGTTTCAAGGATCCTTACTATGTCCTTGGTCACTTCTTAATCTGCATGCCCATTTTAATTTTTCATGTGCAATGGTGTCTAGGCTTGACATATGGATTCCTCGCACTTATTTTTGTGAACGATGAAAATGAAGACTTTTAGCTTAGGTTCTTTATTGCGGGTACATATCTTGGACCGGATTGTTCATACATAGAAAATTTGCTAACACCCTTTAAGCCAATAAATTCTAATATTCCCAATATTTATTAATATTGGGCATTGGGATGCCTATATACCCTAAATACCTATTCTTAAAACTTAATAGGCTCTTCACTAGATGTGTACATTTACTAGAATTTTACAAAACCCTAAAACTCAACCCCTTAAGGGTATAGTATCATCATATAATCATAACCAACATAATAACAATGTTAATTTAATCAATTCATCACAATGCATTACTAGTTCATTGCTTAAGATAGGAAACATAGATCAAAGTCATAATCTAGATCAATTATTAAAGAAAAACTGGCATGATCAGACTATAATTCATCCTAATCTATTCACAATTGAGACAATAACATTTACTAGTAGTAATGCAACCAATAACCAATTTAAATGAACCAACATTACTCAAATCATATCAAGATCACAACGTAGGGTTAAGGGGAATAGGTCATCTTCTACAAACTAGACCAATCCATCATAATATAACATAATTGAGTTAAAATAAATGTTAATATATTCATAATACCCAAAAGAAATCATAATCAAAGTAATCCATCACATCAATTTCGTACTGGATCAAAACCCACATGAAAACTCAACTTTTAAATTCAATTGGATGGAACCTTTTGAGGAAAGAGGTCACAAAGGGGAAAGGAATCACATACCTTACAAATTGATGAATATTGATGGAGGAATTTCACCCTTTGCAGCCCTTTAACCCTCCCCTAGCTTGATTTTTCAATGGAGTTCTTCACTAGAGAGAGAAAGAGGAGAGAAGGAAGAGAGTTTTGGGTTTGGGGATTATGAGAGCTTACATTAGTCTAATTAGGTTAGAGGCTTTATATATGTTGTTAATTAACTTATTTAGACCTCCCAGAACCCCTAATAAACTTCCTAACTAATCCAATTAATTAAATGACTCAATTAAAAACATGCAGCAAAACACAGACCTCACAGACGACACCACGATCGACAGATTGTGTGTCCAATGACGGCCACTGCTCCCTTCTATAATGGATATTCGTCGATAAATATAGAGACTCTGAAACACATGCCCTTAAAGAATTTTTCTAAGTGTTCATCGAAGAATTCATAGACTCTGAAACACAGGCCCTAAACGAATTTGGCTAAGTGTCCATCAACTAAGGTTATCGACGCCCCGTTGATTGGACCACGAGTCGTTTGTGGCATCCGTTTATGACACTGTCTATTTACAGTTTTTGGTCACTATTGTAAGGGTCCTCCTCAAGAGCCCCAAGTTTATCCTTGGGGATTCGTACCAGAACCTTTCAACTATAAATTAATTCTAATACATGTTAGATACTCTTCTGCCAATTTTGATCATTTTTCGACTCCTAAAAGCTAGTCAAATAGGTTAAGGCAAGCTAGTACCTCAAGAACTAGTGTCCTGATGTCATGGATGTTCTTGGACGTTCAAACTTCTAAACTTCCTAAATGACTTATATACATTAAAATAGACCTTAAAAAGTTTCTAAACCTTATGACACTCATGTTAGGCTTTAGAACACGCCTTTGATTTTCAAAGTGTTATATTATCCCCCCCCCTTTAGGAACATTCGTCCCCGAGTGACACTAAAATCTTAGAAAGGAAGGAATAGACTCAAGACTAGCACTCCAACCACCAACAATAGATTATAATATCATTTACCACATCTATCATATCATTTACATAAGGCAATTCAAAACTTCAATTACTACACATAAGGCTCAAAATAACATAATGAGGAATGTCCTTCTCACAACAACAACATGAGCTCAACATTCCTTACATGTGTCAATTATGAGAAAGTTCAACTTACCAACTCGATAAATATTATTTTATAAAGACTCACCATATAAAAATTCACAACATAACTAAAAACAAGACAATGAGCAACATTACCAAGTCAAGATTACATTTTACTGTAGCTTAGTGTGATGAAACTAAAAATGCATATTTTTCAAAAACTTCACCAAAAATCAAGAAACTTAAATTATAGTCATTATATTCATTATTAAGAGAAATGACTCACCTTAGTTAACAAATAGATGAGGGTAACAGTACTTCATGTCGGTCTCGGCCTCCCATGGTGCACCATGCACTAGGTGGTTCTTCTATAACACATTTACGAAAGCCACCTCTTTGCTCCTCAATTTCTTTACTTGCCTATCAAGGATTTGAACCGGAACCTCCTCATAACAGAGTTTATCGTTCACACCAATATGCTCAAAAGGACAAATAGACATGGGAGGCTGATACATTTCTGAAGCATTGAAACATGGAAAATCGGATGAATTAAAGCCAATTCACTAGGGAGTTTCAAAGCATATGCAACCTTACAAACCCTTTGAAAGATTTCATAGGGAACCACATAACGAGGGCTCAACTTGCCTTTTCTTGGCAAATCTAACCACCCCTTTCATAGGAGCAATTTTGAAGTACACTTTATCACCTTTTCTTCAAACTCTAAATCCCTTCTAATATGATCGGCATATGAATTTTGCTGACTATAGGTTGTTTGCAACCAGTTCTTTATGATACGAACCTTCTCTAAAGTCTTATAAATTAAATCGGTACCAAAAGTGAAGACTCACCCACTTTAATCCATCCAATAGGAGACCTATACCTCCTACCATACAAGGTTTCATAAGGATCCATGGATATGGATTAATGGAAACTATTATTGTAAGAAAACTCCACCAAAGAAAAATGCTTATCACGATTTCCTTGAAAACAATGATACAAGCTCTAAGCATATATTACGCTCCGCCTTGACCATCCATTTGGGGATGAAAAGTGGTGCTTAACTTCACCTTTGTACCCAACCCTTATTGGAATGACCTCCAAAACCTAGATGTGAATTGTGCACCCCTATCTGATATGATGGATAACAGAATACCATGGCGACACACAATCCTATCTATGAAGATCCTTGCATAATCTTCCTCCGAATAAGTAGGACTTGACGGGAATAAAATGAGCCGATTTGGTAAACCTATCCACAACCACCTATACAGAGTCATATTGCTTTTGTGTCCGAGTCAAACTTACCACAAAATCCATATTGATGTCTTCCCACTTCTAAATAGGAACTTGAATTTCTTTTAGTAAACCACCCGACTTTTGATGTTTGGCTTGCACTTGTTGGCAATTGTAACACATAGTAACAAATTCCACAATGTCATTCGTCAAACCTTCACACAAAAATACTTCCCTAAGGTCATGGTATATTTTTGTCGAACCTGGATGAATGGAGTAACGTCACCCATGAGTTTCCTCAAGGATCAAGTTCCTCAAACCCTCTACATTAGGAACACACAACCTTCCTTGATACCTCATGACACCATCCCCCCCCCACCACCCTAGAAGAATAACTTATTAAGCTTGCCATGAACTGATTCCTTCAACTCCATCAATGGTTTATCAAGGTGTTGCTTGGACTTCACCTCAACCACCAATTATGACTCGGAGTTATAATAGACTATGAATCCACCATTCAGAGAATCTTGCAATCTAACACTCAATCTAGCCAACCTATGAAAATCTTTCACTAGGTTGTTTCTGGCTTCCTCAATATGAGACAAACTACCCATGGTCATACGACTTAGAGCATCCGCAACCACATTAGCCTTGCTGGGGTGATAGAGGAACCTCATGTCGTAATCATTCAATAATTCAAACCACCTTCTTTGTCAGAGATTTAACTAGTTTTGAGTAAACACATACCAAAGACTCTTGTGGTCTCTATACATATTATCATGAACACCATAAAAGTAATGCCTCCATATTTTCAAGGCATATACTATGGCTGATAACTCAAGATCATGATTTTGATAGTTTCTCTCATGCACCTTAAGTTGTCTAGAAGCATAGGCTACCACTTTCCCATGTTGCATAAGCACACACCCTAAACCCGCTTGGATTCATCACAATATACAACAAAGCCCGTTGTACCCTTCGGTAAAGTCAACACAGGAGCGGAAGTAAGACTATCTTTTAAAATTTTGACACTTCCCTCACATGTCTCTGACTATTCAAATATCTTACTCTTTTGGGTTAAAATAGTCAAGGAGATGCAATGGATGCAAAGCCATTCACAAACCTCCGATAATAACCCGCTAGACCCAAGAAACTCCCAATTTCGGTTGGAGTCAATGGTCTAGGCCAATTTTTTACCATCCGGTTTTCTTTGAATCAACCTCAACTCCCTTACTAGGGATTATATGACCAAGAAACTACACCGACCTCAACAAACACTCACATTTGCTATACTTGGCAAATAATTTGTTCTCCTTAAGCACTTGTATCACCACCATCAAATAGTCCATGTGTTCCCCCTAATTTTTCAAATATACCAAGATATTGTCAATGAAGACAATGAAAAATGAATCTAGGTAACTTTGAAACACCCTATTCATGGGTTCCATAAACGTCGTCGGGGCATTAGTGAGACCAAAAGACATTACTAAGAACTTGTAGCGACCATATTTAGCCCAAAATGCTATTTTTGGTATATTCTCACCTCTCATCCTAAGTTGGTTCTAGCCTGATCTCAAGTCAATTTTAGACAAGTAGCATTCTCCTTTGAGTTGATCAAATAAGTTTTCAATCCGAGGGAGAGGATATTTGTTTTCCAAAGTGACTTTATTGACTTAGCGATATCAATTCACATTCTAAGGGACCCATTCTTCTTCTTCACAACTAACACCCAAGCACCCCATGGAGGACTACTAGGTATAATGCAGCCTTTGTCTAGTAAATCTTTGAGTTGAGCCTTGAACTCTTTCAATTCGTACGGACCCATCTGATAAGGAGGAATGGAAATGGGATTTGTATCCGATAACAATTCAATACAAAAATCAACTTCCCGTTCAGGAGGAACACATGGAAGATCGTTAGGAAAGACCTTCGGAAATTCTCTCACTACGGGGATCGACACAATGGGAGGAATTTTGGAGTCTATATATTTGACTCTTACCATATGATATGAACACCCTTTAGAGATCATTTTACAAGCCTTAGTACAAGATATCATACGACCTCTAGGAATAGAATTTCCCCCCTTCCACTCTAAAACGGGTTCATTTGGAAAATTAGACATCGTCACTCTTATTCTACAATCTATAGAGGCAAAGTAAGCATGAAACATATCCATAACAAACATGACATCAAAATCAAGTACATCAAGTTCTACTAGTTCAACATAACTCTATTGGGCAACATTATAGGACAATTTCCGTGCACCCTTTTTACAACAACCGACTCACCCACCAGGGTAGACACCATAAAAGGTAAATGCAAGATATCATGCAAAATTTCAAATTTTTTAGCTACTAGAGGAGTAAAAAATGACAAGGTAGCACCGAGACCAAGTAAGGCATATACATCAATAGAAAATATTTTCAACATACCGGTCACCACATCAGGGGTAAGTCTCCTGCTCACCCCTAGGTTGAAGAGCGTAGAAGCGATTGAAGAGGCATCATTAGAACCACTTGCTTGACCACTACCCTTGTATTGACCCTTTACATTTGGGCGATCCCTAACCTTATAGCCACTCTTGCTATAACCAAAGCAGTTGCCTGTTCCAACTAAACATTCACCTAAATGACCCTTTCCACACTTGGCACAGGTAGTCTTCTTGTTCAGGGAACTAGTATCCCTTCCCTTCTTAGACCTATGGTTAGACACCTTGTCATCACGAGACTTAGGGAACTTGGAAGGAACTTGATTAGACAATCTCTTCATGAACCTTGGATTATCTTGGATACAAAGCCTACCCTTTGACGAATCACCATCAAAAGATCTTGCCCTCTTGAAATCTCTACTCTTCCTTTAATCCCTTGCCTCTTCCAGTTGTTGAGCCTGAACCATGAAACGAGAAATGTTCATATTATCATGTAGCATAATCGAATGATATTCCGTTTGAAATTCATTTGACACTCCCATCACAAAAACGTTTATTTCGACCCTAGGATCAGAAACCAAAGAATGAGCATGTTTTGAAAATTAAGTGAATTTCAAGGAGTATTCAATCACACTCATACCTCCTTGACGAAGGTTGATGAACTCCACCATCATGGATTCCCACTTCTCCCTAGGAAAGAATATATCAAGAAAAGCCTTCTTGAAAACCTCCCATGTCACTGGTCCACCCCTTAACGGCCTATTGTCCCTCCATTGGACATACCAAGTTTAAGCCACACCTTTGAGTTGGTAAGTGGCTAACTCGGCCTTCTCTCTAGTAGTCAACCCAATTTCATAGAGGATCTTTTAGATTTCATCAATGAACTCATGGGTTTTTTCTTCAACCTTGGACCCATATAAAGTAGGGGGATTCATTCTAGTGAAATCCCTTAGACGGGAGGCCATGGTTGCAACTTGTTGGTTTTCTTTGTGTACAACCTCCCGATTAGATCGGGCCGTCATGGATTGAGCTTGGGCAGTGGTTGCTTGTGCTTGGGTAGTAATGGCTTGGTCCATTTGGAAAAAAGCAGCCTGGATGGCACCATTCGTCAAAGGAGGATCGATCGGACCTTGGTCATCATTAAAATCTTCTTCAAGAGGAGAAACTTGATCACAATGTGGAGGAACTCCCGCATTGGCAATCTCTTCTTCAAGTCTTCGTGCTGCATTCCTTCGACTATTCATTGCCTATAATCACAATAATATGATTAGATGCAAAAAGCACATAGACCTAAACTATAGAGGCACGATATTGGACATCCAATTAAAATGAGAGTTTTCTAAGCATCACATAAATTACCATTCATAAGTGTGGCGCGCTTCAAAATTATGAATATGAACCTACATAGACATGTATGAGCGAGACATCGACTCAAGGATATTTAACCTATGCTCTGATACGAAGTTTGTCACATCCGGGTAACACCCATTAGATGTAACCGGCGTCGTTGTCCTCTTTTAGGACTACGACTAGCCTCTTAGCTTGCATCATTACATTCATAGGTAAAAAATATGGAAAATTTAAAAACTTTTAATTACACATAATATGTATATATATCGAGTATACATAGTCCCTTCTTATAGGAAAATTACATAGTCTTCTACTTTTATTGCACATAGATATATAAAATATAACATAATCTCCAAAGCATGTCTTATCTCATAGCCATCTAACACGAGTGTAATAATTTCTACCTAGCCCATACATCAATATAACAAGACCACATCTAGGTCATACAATGTTTAGTATCCAAATGAAAAAGAAAAGAACATAAGAGTCTTTAAACTAAAACAACTCCATAAGCTTTATAGTGGAATTGCCCTCAGTAAGCGAGGACCTACCCAACTTGGATGAATAAGAATTCAAAGTCTTCCTTCAATGTCATCTCAAATCCCTTCAATGAGCGGAACCTAAATTGTTGGGGAAAAGGGGGAAATGAGGTTAGTACACCACTTGTACTAAGTATGAAACCATAGCTTAGATATTATCAATTCATGCTAAAAATGGACCTTTCATGAAAACATGTTATTTTACTTTTTAGAATGTCATATACACATTAAAGAATATCATACCAATCAATAAGACATATTTATTACGTCTAAAGCATGTACATCACAAGACCAACAATGATAAGTCTAGTCAAGTTAACATGCATATCACATAATTGGACACATAGTCAAATAAACCCTCTCATCAAGTTATAATAGTAACAAGCATGGATAAGAGTTCATTACACCATAATCAAAGAAAGACAATTACCCATGAACCCCTATTAAGTCAACAATTGCAATGACCAAGCAAGGCCCAATAACCCTACTCAATCAAGTAACCCAACAAGAATCATAACCAACATCCAACTTCTCATAGCAATCCAATTAAAGTGCATATCATCAAACTTTAACAATAAAGACCAACACATATTCATAAGAGAAATAAATCATCATGTAGTATGATCAATGTGCAAGATCATCATATACATAGCATGTACCATTATAAGCATATACATATATAATAACGACCTTCTAAAGTTCCCTTCAATAGAAACTAGTGCATGGCATAGGTAGAGTCTCATACCCTTACCTAAGCAAAGTCAAACCTCTTGAGTCTCTTTTGTTTGTTTGTACTTCATTACTTCATTTTTCTCTAGGGAACACTTTCCTTAACTGACATAGACCACAAGAGATAAGTGTGGAATCCGGTGTTGTAAAACCTTACACCAATGGAAGGTGGTATACCTGCCGAAGTAAAACCAAACATAAACATAGCTTTCTAGGTTGATCCACTAGTTGCTCTTCCTATGGAGGAAACATCGTTCAAGAACAAAGAGATAGGTATAATCTCTCTATATGCCACTTGGCAATTGGAGACTCATCTCATGGGAATCCATCGGATGAGTATCCCTCATTAGGGAGTCAACACCATATGTGGAACTATAGGGTGAATTTTCCTCTATGGAAAGTCAACACCAATCATTGTCAAGTTCACTCGGTGCTAAGCTATGTCCATTTTGAAATGTCTTTAATGTCTTTATTGATCATCATAGATTATTTTAGGTCATAGAGTCTATCCCTTGTATAAGCATCATCATCATAGCTCAATAAGAATTGCATAAGTATAGTCCTTTCATTATAATTCATATAAGTGATGTTAGCACATTTGCATACCACTTCATAATAAGGCACATTGGTAAATCATCACCATCCTTATATTATTTACATCTTAAATAACACCTCACAAATCATAGTCAAGACATTTCAATTCAACATCATATCAACCCTATCAATCTTAATACAAGACATACTCCAACACAACATCATGACTTAATCACATTTAACCATAATTTGAAGTAAAGAATAGGGATCACAAGACTTACCAAGTCTCCTTAATAATCCATCATCAATGTCTTACCATCAACCCTTAAATCAACCCTTAAAGGTGTAGTATCATCATATAATTATAACAAACATAATAACAACGGTAATTGAATCACTACATCACAATCCTTTACTAGTTCATAGCTTAAGATAGGAAACATAGATCAAAGTCATTATCTAGATCAATTACTCAAGAAGAAATAGCATGATAGGACTATAATTCATCCAAATCTATTCACAATTGATATTATAACATTAATTAGTAGTAATTCAACCAATAACAAATTCAATTAAACATACATTACTCAAATCATATCAAAATCATAACCTGAGGTTAAGGGGAATAGGTCATCTTCTACACACTAGACCAATTCATCAAGATATAACATAATTGAGTGAAAATACATGTTAATATATTCATAATATCCAAAAGAAATTATCAAAAAGTAATCCATACCATCATTTCGTATTGGATGAAAACCCACTTGAAAACTCAAATTTTGAAATCAATTGGATGGACCCCTTTGAGGAACGAGGGCCCTAAGGTGAAACGAATCCCTTAACTTAATAATTGATGAAGATTTATGGAATAAATTGTACCTTTGCATCCCTTTAACCCATCCCTAGTTTTTTCATCAATGGATTTCTTCACTAGATAGAGAAAGAAGAGAAAAGGAAGAGAGTGTTCGGTTTGGGGATTATGAGAGCTTAGATTAGTCTAATTAGGTTAGACGCTTTATATAGATTGTTATTTAACTTAAATATACCTCCACCTAACCCCTAATTAACGTCCTAGCAAATCCAACTAATTAAATGACTTAATTAAAAATGTGTGGAAAAACACAGACCTCACAAACGATACCACGATCGACGGATTATGTGTCCATCAACGACCATTGCTCCCTTCGGTGCTGCACATCCGTCGACAAGTTCTGAGACTCTAAAAAACAGGAACTTCAAGATATTTGCTAAGTGTTCATCGACATAGGAAATCGACGCCCCGTCGATTGGACCACGAGCCATTTGTGGCATCTGTTGGTGACACTGTCCGTTGACAGCTTTTGGTTACTTTTGCAAGGGTCATCTTCAAGGGCCCTTAGTTGGTCTTTGGGGGATAGTGCCTGGCTGTTTCAACTACGAATTAAATCTATTACATGTTATAACTTCCACCAATTTACATTATTTTCCGACTCCTAAAAGCTAGTCAAATAGGCTAAAGCAAGCTACCTCATTGAACTTGTTTTCGGAAGTCATGGACGTTCTTGAATGTTTTTAATTCTAAACTTCCTAAATGACTTATTTACATTAATATTGACGCTAAAACAATGTATAATACTTATGACACTCATGTTAAGATCTAGAACACATCTTAGATTTTCAAAGTGTTACAGCCAGATCCATGGGGCAGTTTACACCACCCTGAGGTGAGTTTAGGCCTCAGTTCTCTAACTGACCACCTAGGCCATAATCTTTCTACTCTACAACTAGTGATGCACCAAGGTTCCAAGGGTTTAGGGGCAACTATTTTTTGAAAAGAAGTGAAAGTCAATGCTCATAAATAGTGGGTCATCAATAGCAAGGAAGTACGAGTCAATCAAGGCCTCCTCGATAGATTTGTAAAGAGTGTAGGAGGAATCGTCTAGGTGCATGCAGGTTTAGGACAAAATTTTGTTTTTGGAGTGGAACACCAGATCATATGATGAGAAACTTCCCCCATAGGGGCATGGGTGGCGTTGCACAACTGACTAGATAAGTTGTTGCATCGACCTCTTCAACAACTTCTTTATGTAGGGGACTACATATGCCTACATGTCATGGTAGAGGAGCTAGGGGGGAGATAGCTCTAGGGGCGGTAAGATTCGCACATATTCTCTAGGGGATCGATAAAATTCAGAAGCGTACCCGTATGTGGTTACAGGTACACTATCTATCTTTTCACATATTGTTTATGCATTAATTATAAATCATCATATGTTACTCCATTGATTTATTAAAAGTTCAAAAGAACACCAGAATTATTAGTGAAGCCATTTGAAGTCTCTATACCGATTTGTGATTCCATTATAGTTGAAAGGGTATATCGTAATAGCATAGTAATTGTTAGTGACTGTGACAAATTGGCTTATATTGTTGAGCTGGAAATGGTAGGTTTTGCTGTTATCATGGGTATGGATTGGTTAGCCTCTTGTTATGCCACGGTAGATTACTGAACAAAGATAGTGCATTTCTAGTTTCCAAAAGAGGCAGTCCTTGAATGGAAAGGTAATATTGGGCACCAAGAGGTAAATTTATTTCTTATCTTAAGGCAAAGAAGACAATGTCCAAAGGATACATATGTCAACTTATGAGAGTGAAAAATATGGATGCGGAGTCACAAACTCTTCAATTTATTCCGGTAGTGAATGAGTTTCCTGATGTATTTCCTAAAGATCTTCCATGTTTTCATCTAAAACGAGTAATATATTTTGGTATTGATGCGCTACCAGATACTCAACCTATCTCAATTCCCCCGTATAGAATGGCTTTGACAGAGAGCAATTGAAAGTATTATTAGAAAAGGGATTCATAAGGACTAGTATGTCCCCATGAGGAGCACCAGTTTTATTTGTACGCAAGAAAGATGGGTAGTTAAGAATGTGTATCAACTACCGGCAGTTGAATAAGGTAATGATTAAGAATAAATATCCTCTCCCTAGAATTGATTATTTGTTTGATAAGTTACGAGGTGCTAGGTTTTTTTCAGATCGACCTGAGGTCGAGTTATCACCAAGTGAGGGTCAAAGACAAAGATATACCCAAGACAACTTCCGAACATGGATTGGCCATTTTGTGTTATTAGTCATGTCATTCGGGCTAACAAATGTAACAACAACTTTTATAGATTTGATGAATAGGGTTTTCAATCCATTATTAGATATGTTCGCGATAGTGTTCATAGATGATATTTTGGTGTGTTCAAGATCAAAAGAGGACCATGCCAATCATTTGCAACAGGCTTTACAAACTCTTCGTGACCGTAAGTTGTATGTGAAGTTCTCTAAATGTGAGTTTTTTGGCTGAAATTTGTGACATTCTTAGGTCATATTGTATCTAATGAAGGAATAAGTGTGGATAATCAAAATATAGAAGCCGTGAAAATTGTCCAAGGCCTACAACGCCTACGGAGATTCGAAATTTTCTTAGATTGGAAGGTTATTACAGAAGTTTTGTTGAAGGATTCTCTTTCATTGTTCTACCCTTAACAAATCTAACACACAAAGAAACCAAGTTTTAGTTGAATTATGAGCGTGAATGAAGCTTCCAAGAGATGAAGAGTAAATTAACTTCTACACCAGTATTGGTACTTCCAAAATGCACAGAAGGATATGCAATGTATTGTGATGCTTTGGGATTGGGATTAAGTTGTGTATTGATGCCGCATAACAAAGCTACAGCTTATGGCTCGACGTAGTTGCGGGATTGCAGCAGTTGTGTTTTCTTTGAAGATATGGTGCCGCTACTTGTACGGAGTTCATGTTGACATATACACTGATCACAAGAGCTTGCACTATATCTTTAAGCAAAATTTCTATAGGGGATTGGGTGTTCTTGAAGGTGTCTCCAATGAAAGGGTAATGAGGTTTGGTAAAAAGGTAAATTTGACTCTATGTTATATACGACCATATAAGATTATTCGAAAAGTCGGCCAAGTAGCCTATTAGTTAGAGATACCACAAGAGTTTTCATCAGTTCATCCGGTGTTTCATGTCTCAATGCTTCAAAAATGCATAGGTGACCCATCTCGTTTTACTCCTATTGAAGATGTCCAGATTACAGGTTCGATCTCTCAGGCCTTTTCGGTCATCGGGTTCTTGTTCATCTTAATGGGATTTGAAGCATGACACCTATAATCCATGTTTCGCTCCCAAAAGCACCTTCACCTATGAATCACTTTAGAGATAGATAAAAACATGGAATCAGTACAAAATCATGTACTAAGTATGTCATAATGCATAAAAACCATGATAATTAACATTTAATGCAAATATGTTCTTTATGAATAAAACCTCATAGTATAAGCATAAGAACAAAATTTAACACCATAGAAACACATAATATAACACATAGACATTTTATCACATTTTTGGAGAAAACATTACAGTAAACCATGTCACTGTTATAGTAAATTCCTTCACTGTTACAGTGAAGTTCTTCAACATTAAAGTGGATCATTTCTAGCATGCAATCTTTCCACTACAAGTTATTCTAAGACTCGCTTAAGTAATACAAAGAGAGACCGCCTATACACCCTCTTTAAGCACACCTAAATGATCCTTGGGACTACATATAATGAGATACTTACACTTACAATATACCAAAACACATAACATACATAATATAACATTATCCTTATGAAGGTTATCAAAAGACTTACGTAGGTAATTAAGGAAGAAAACACCCATACCCCCTTCAAGATTACCGAAATAATCCGTAAGACTTCCTAATTTTAAATCATGTCTAACCTATCTACCAACCTTCCCATATAGAGTCATTCTTAAGACTTCCCTAGGAAAGATATGAAGTGACCATTCCTATGTCCCCTTCACACATTAATTATACAACCCTTAACTACTCTAGGTAAGTACTTATTCATTAACATGCTTTCTAACTTAAGTCATCATCTTCTTTAGTTCATTTAAGAGACATTCATCACATAAGGACATTTAATGTCTTGGAGAAGACCTAAGAACTCTATCTTTAACATCTTCTTAGCCTATTGTGCAATGTCTAGATAGCGTCACATACCAGCACCTAAACTTCATAGAACTTCTTTAACACTAGTAAGTATAACATATGATGAGAATAGGCAATAACCGATATATACCATGGTATCAAAGCATTGAATCCAGAGTTGTAACCTACTCTGATGGAGGGTGTTCTACTTGCCAATGGTAGAACTTGGACACATCCCATATAGGCACATCGTTAAGGAATATGAAGGGTTTCTTTGCACTCTAGTCTCATTCTTAATTCAATCTACTTCCCTTACCATACTCACTCGGTGCTAGCCTTTGTTCTCATAGAGTAATTCACATGCATGAAGAGGTTTCATATCTAGTTCATAACCCAATAACATTCATCCAACCAAAGTTGTCCCCTAGGGCTGCCTTTCAATGGAGAAGAAGATAGATTAATGATTTTCTTAAGGATGATTTCATAGTGTTCCAGCCAACCAACCTTAAGTCCACCATTCATACAAGAAGTATACCATTACGTCTTTCGACTTCAAGGATATCATAACCTTACAACTAGGTAAAATGTTCCGCATAAAGGACCTTCTTAGCATCATTCAAGGTCATATGTCATTCATACATGTAAGACTAAGAGGATTTAGCATCATAAGTGAGGATATCTCATATTCATATTTCGTAGGTATCATGTAAGGGACACAAGTCTACCAAACAAGACACGCACATACTTCACTTTATCACATATAGCATATCATTCTAGAAGCACATAGAAATACCCATCATCATCTATAAGTCACCCTATACACTAATATAACATCATTAATATAACCATTATAGACTCATATAGTCAACTAGGAAGAATCATGCATCTACTCTAATACTACATACATAAGGACATAGTCATAATCTAAAATGATCACCTAATATCTATAGAAGAACACATACTTCTACATTGCTCACATGTTGGTAGATATGATCATATTTCACATAAATCAACTACAGAATTCATCATCATACATCAATTAGTTGCCGACAAGGCCATGGTCATCATAATACATAAAGTAACGCCAACAAGGCCTCATCATTCTAACACATAGTACCTCCACCGTAAGTGGACCATACAAATCACTATATAATTCAAGACCTACATTACATAAAATAAAGAGAATTCGGGTAGTGGGCCACCAATCTATTCTCACAAGTTCAATCCATAGCTAAATCATCCAATTCAATACCAAAAGGCCCTTACCCATGGCCATGATCATCAATTTAATACAAAAATCATAATACTAAATGAATATAGGTAAATTCAATATAGATTTATCAATCTTAGACGTCCTATACATAAATTCAATACAATCATTACATCATTCAATAGCCATAGAAAACTACACTAAAATTCATAAGCAAAAACTACACTAAAATTCATAAGCATTGAGACAAAATCATCACATTCAAAATATGGCCAATTTGAAGAGATTATGCTTTGCGTGGGTTTTGTAGATTTTAGATTAAAACCATAAAATTGACATCAATTCAATCCATAAAAAATGATTCAAAACGTTTTTATGCAATAACCCATGGCTAGATAATGAAATTGGACATGTTCATTTTTAGAACACTTTAGATATCTCTTTGAATCTTGGGCTCCTTGATGAGGAGAGCTTCAAGGATAAAGAACCATACCTCAATAAAGATACACCACGAAATTGATGAAGAATAACCAATCAAATCTTCAAGCTCAGATCTTCCTTGTGTTTTGGCTTAAATGGAGTTTTAGAGAATTTCTTAGAGAATTGGCCTTTTGATTTTAGAATAATGAATTCATCTAGACAGTAAGGAGTTATAAACCCACTTAAACTACCTAGAATACCCTTAGGAAACCTCCCAAACTCTTATTTGGACGTAGGGTGAATTTACCCTACCAATTCACCCTTGCATTTTACTAGCAAACTACTAAGTTGCAGGCACCAACCTACGACTACAAATTGACGGGCCGTAGGTCCACAAACGTCCTGTCCTTGCTATCCGTCGATGGGATTAGAGACTTGACTTTGGGAGCTTAATATCCCTACGCTAAGTCTCGACCCACGCCCACCATCGACGGGGTATCGAACAGCCTAGTGGCCGTCGATTGCCTTAGTCGTTTGGGCTGGTCTAGACAGCCTTAGGCTCTTGTGAAGGGTCCTTCCTCAAGGACCGTTGGTTGGTCCTTGCGGATGTTTTCCTGGAAGTTTCCAACAAAAATAAGATTGTATTATACGATTTTAGGACCTATCACATTAATTTAATCCAAAATAAACACATAAAACTCGACGAAACATGCTAAGATAGACAAGGTCATTTCAAAGCAAACCGTTCAAACGCCATGGACGTTCTTGGACGTTTGACCTCCAAACTTCATGAAACGTTACACAATATCTATAAACTCTATTATAACTCAAATAAGGACCTCATAGTCACATTACACACATATAAGAACATAAACACACCTGAGGCACATATGTGACTAGTCATCGAACGTCTTGGTTATCCCTTGACGTTTGACATCCAATGTACCTAAATCTCTAGACATTGCCTCATTACCATATTATATACCATTTTAGGACCTTATAACCTCATTACAAACATGTTAGGATATACCTTCACCTAAGTCATTTTAGAGGTGTTACGTGTTACACCACTAAATTTGATATTCTAGACAATGCATAACAATCAAAACATACATATGAGATTTTCTAAATAAAAAGTGGGTCCTACATCCAAGATCAAATTTAAACAAAATTCTACAAGAGGGATCAGAACGAGATTATAACTTTGCGATCCACATGATAGATAATTCTAGGTAAAACTTGCCATTTCAGAAATAACAAAACCGTGAAAACATGCATTCTTCTTAGAGTTATAATAGAAATTTAAAGTTAAAACTTTAGAGGCTCTGAATCACAGAATCTTTCCTCATTCAAATGAACAACCTAGTGATCATGACTTGTAGTCGCTACAGTAAAGCTCAATATCCAAAAAAAATTTATTGGAAAATAAAGGAAACTATCAGGAGTGTTATTACATATATATGTAATGAAACTTTTTTTTATTAATGAGGATGAAATAATAGTTGTTCAAGTGGAAGGCTAGACAACATACAATGCATATTCCCTTTCATACTCGTATAAGTTATTTATGTATGTGAGTTGAGTGACATGTCTTCAAGGCGGTTATATAGGTCTTTGAGATCAATTTTTTTCAAACAAAAAGAATTAAGATGAACTATTTGTCAAAAAAAAAAAGTAATTTCCCCTATCTATTTGCCTTCACAAGCTATGCCATATGTTTCACAATTTCTCCAACAACCTAGCACATCCTCCACAGCCTAATGAATTTAGAGAGTTGTAAAATTCATATAGTCCAATTGACCTAGATTGCTACAAAACCCTACATTTCACAACTACACTAAATTTTTCTAGCTAAACATATGAGTTTAATCTAAAAAATTATATTGTTCATTTGCTGGTTTAGGTGTCCAATTTTTATTTAGTCTACTGTTCCATATTGCATTATTTCTGTCTGATTGTTGATAACTTTCTGTATAATAGGTTGGTGGTGTTCTTCTAGGACTAACTCTAGGACTATTTCTGGGACTATTATCTGGGGTTTTAACTCTTGACGTACTAGGCCTATTCATATCTCCTGTGTTTATTTCTAATTTTTTTGACTAATTGTGATAATTGGTATTCTATATATAAGGATTTTAATTTTTTCCATATTTTTCTCACCTTTTTATCTATCTTAGTTCTTTTTATTTTAGTATTTTTATTTTTATTTATCATATCCTTTTATATAATTTTTTAAAAAGCTTACTTAATTTTTCTGGATATTTAATCTTTTTTAACCTGTAACTTCTACCATATCTTCTTAACCAATGTTCAGTCATATTTAGTTTCCAATATCTAAATCATCATATAAATCATATATGTCATAGTGAAGTACATCCTGTATACTTTGTATAGTTAACTCAGTCCAACCTTGGGTTGTTACTTCTATTATTTCATATTTAATAACTTATTATAAATTTCTCTTTTTATATCAGTATTTAAATTTTTTAATACATAAAATAGTAATATCTTATAATTAACATCATCATCTAATAGGTATGTTTCCATTTTTGTTATTTTCATTTTTCACTAAAATTTTATTCCTTCCAACCTCTTAAATTATACTGCTTATTATGCAAAATAATGGTTAATAATCATTTCGTCTGGTCACTACTACAGCTTTCTTCTTGATTAGTTACCCTAACAGCGCCTCAACTTTGTTTACTCCCTAAACGGCCTTCTCTGCCTACCGGTTTCAACCTTAGGATGGCATAGTCTGGGCATACTTATCCAAAGAGTATTTCTGTAGCAAACTTTCTAGATGATTATTATAACATTATTCAAACATGATAAACAATATAATTAACAAGAGATTTTCAGGAATAAATTAATTTAGCTACTCATGAATATAAATGGTATTACCTGTTTTTTGTAGATCTTCCGACATAGTTGATTTGTTTTCCATAGTTATTTTACTAACTAGCTCTGATACCAATGGAGGGGTGGAAGCGTTAAAGAGAGGAGAGAGTAGTGAAAGAAGGTGAGAAAACTGATGATTTTATTTATGAGGGAAAACCCTCTATTTATATACAAAAATTTACAGACTTTGGCAAAAGATGGCCGACACATACTTTACACTGGCCTTATTATATTTGGCCGACACAAGAAAACAAAATACTTACTATTACTACTTTACATAATGGCCTCTTCATTTTGTTGCCGACACACACACTGTTTTCTTTACGACTTTTGTACATTTGGCTTTTTTCAGCCGACGCAAGACGACAAAAATAAATAATGGCCTTTACTTTTTACATGTTCCAAATATAATTTAGACTAATTTACATATATTTTTATGCCTATATTTTTATCTTCTCTGCTTACTCCAGTTGTACGTCTGGGATTATGTCATCACCTTGGTTGCACTTTGAACATATATGGTCTGGATATTTGTGACCAATTAGCTTGCAATATCTTATCATTAGGTCTTCGGAGATGAATCCCTGTTTTGTGCTCTAGTTGTTGGAGTAGCTTCTGGTTTTAATAAAGATAAAATCCATTTCTGACTTCCTCCATATCTGTTTGTCGTATTTCTCGTGAATTGGCATATATCATTAAGTGATCTCTTGAATAATAACTCCATATAGCATTGCCATTTAAATAATTGTTTGCTAGCTCTTGTATGATAGTTGATAACCCAATTATTCTTTATTTGCATAAAAACTGGGTATTTCAACTTTTGGTATCTCTGGCTGCTGCCCTATGTCTTCTGGTATTATCATTTTCCGCGTTAATCCAATTTTTACTATCTGGATTATTGGTTTTATCTCATCATAAAGTATCTCAGCTGGTGCTGTGTAAAATTTTATAAAAAATAAATTTCCTTTTGTAATTCTTTTGTATATTAAAAAAGCTTTGTGGATCTCCGGGATTCCTTATCTCTGTACCATATAAGTATATACCGTATTAAGTAGTCCATAACTGTAACAGGTTTTAATTAAGTTTGGATTGGTCTTAGGTTGCGCGATTAACTTATTATATCCTTGAAGTTTTTGGGTTAAATAATCCTGGGTTTTTTTCTGTTGTTGTGGTAGATTTGGGTTTAGGTTTAAAAAGTTTTGGATTTTATATAGATTTTCAATGTAAGTTTGGGATATATGGTTATGATTTCTTTCTTTGTGTAGGCTGGCTGCATATGTAGATGTTTGTGGAGCTAGGGTTCTACTATCTGTGCTTTTGGATAAATGGTTTAGTAAACAAGCTGTTTTTGTTTTAAGTTTGTATTTTTTGATGTAGTTTTTTCCATAGTTTGTTGTAATAATGTTATGGGTTTTAGGGAGTTTCCCCACGTCTCCTTCTAGTTCTGGCTTTTTACCGCTGCCGAACGACGTAACTCCGCATTTTAGAGTCATGCTGCTGACTGTTAGCTTTCAGATTTTGTAACTCTTTTCCCATAACTGTCCACTTTCGTAGAAAGTGTAGTAATTGCTTCGAGTATTTCTTCTATTGTATCTTGTTCAGTTTGAGTTCCTTTTTCTTGATAGGTAGTCTGCAACAAGTTCTTGTCAGTCTTAATTATTTTCAATTGTAAATGTAAAATTTAATATATTCAATACTAATCTCCTTATTTCTTTTGTCGTAACTGAATCATCTAACTTTTTGTTATCCACCATTTTACTTGTGTGTTATCTGTTCTTACAATAAATTTATTTATTGTAAACAATATATGGTTCAAATGCTAATAAACATTTATATAATGCGAATAATTCTTTCTATTTATTTCCCATTTATTTGTGCTTCTGTGTAAGATCCTGAATAATATCTACAATGGTGTTCTATTTTTTTCTTTCTCATATTTGTATTTTAAAACTCCTCCGTAACTATGATCACTTGAGTCTGTTTTCAACAATGTAAGTGAATGTTCTATTTTCATCAGGAAAATATAATTTTGGTAATTTTTTACATAGATTCTTAATAATTTATATTGTTCTTTATCTTTATTATCGAAATGATATTCTACATCTTTTTTAAGTTTTTTATGTAGTGGTTTTAAATGTTCTGCTAATTTGGTATGTATTCTTCTACCTGATTTACTAATCCTAGAAAGGATTGTAATTTCTTTTTTGTATCTATATTTTCATCAATAGTAATTATTTTTTGTACTATATGGGTTTGCATTTTTATTCCATTTTTGTCTATTTGTATTCCTAGAAATTCTATTTGTGATTTCATGATTTCTGCTTGCTTTTACTCAAACTTATACCTATATTTTTTACTATATGTATGAATTTTTCCAATAATCTTATATGTCATCTTGTGTTCTAGAAATATAAATATGTCATCTATATATACGATACAGTTTTCTAGTTGGTTAAAATATTTATCCATAAAATGTTGGAATCTACTGGTGCATTTTTATATCCAAAGGTAAAAAGTTCCATTCATAGAATCCTTGTGGTACTGTGAATGCTGTTAATTGTTTAGATTCTTCTTCTATTTTTAGGTGGTAAATCCTGATTACAGTCAAATTTGCTAAAATAATTATATCCTTGTATTTGTCTTTATTTAAGTATTTTATTAGGTATTGGGTAGTTATGTTTTAGTTTTAGCATTTAAATTTCTGTAATCTATGACCATTCTACTTTTACCTCTTTTTGTTCACTATGTTTTATAACTATAAATGCTGGACTTGTATGTTTACTATTACTCTTTTGTATGTAATTTTTCTAATAATTCATCTATATGTATCTTAAATTCTTTTAAATCATCAAAGTTATATTTTATGGTTTCTGCGTTATTATGCTGTGTTCATCTATTAATTCAATTTTTACCTTTTTCTTATGTTTTTCCCATCCTTGTAATGGATCTTCACTATATAATTGTCTAAGTTGTTCATTAATTAATTGACTTTGTCTATAGCAAATATAATAATTTCTAATTGCGTTATTTGTTTATTATTTATATTTTTCCATTCTTGGTTTATTTTTTCACTTCCTTTTATCCATTCTATAGGTTTTCGTTGTTATTATTTTTACACTTTTTGCTCCTCACTTATTTCCGCATGGTGTAGTAAACACCCAATGTTGTTTGGTTAGTATGTGTGGGATAAATCTATCTAGAAATGGCATTCCTAAAACATATCTTTTGTAGTAAATTCAAAATTGTAACATTTCTTCTATTGTTAGTATTTTATCCCATATTTGTATTTTTATATTTTTTGCTTTGTACTTAATCATACTTCCTTCATTGTTAAATCCTGTTACTACCATAGTGTTTTTAACTTTTCCCATTTATCTTCTGGTAAGCAATTATATTTCATATATCGCTTCTGCTCCTGTATCAATCATAGGGTATAATATCTGTTGTGATATCCTTCTATTATAATTTTTGCTAGTAAAATATTTTCATTATCATTTGTCCTTTTTATAATTATTTCTATTTTGGCAAGTTATTGTTAATTGTTCATTTTCTATATTGTATGGTTTGACTTTTTCTAACCATTTTATTCCTAATGTAATATTATGGTTTCCTTGGTATATTTGGAATTGTATTACTAAGGGTATTCCTCCTATAATTATTTCTTTTTCTGTGGTTTCTTCATTTGTGTTTTACTATCTCACTGGTAGTCCAGGGCAGTATATCCTTTTTTATAATCTCTTCTTCTAATACTATTCTCTTGTTATATAATTCTTCTTCTTGTCCTGTATTTATTAATATTTTATATTTTCTTT